>VWZK01016868.1:10299-92421 GCA_013396935.1 Baryphthengus martii | reverse complement strand
GTGGGTGCGGGGTCGCTCACCGGCCCCGCCGCCGGAGGAACCGCCGAGGCTGCGACTGGAGAGGCTGGGGCGAGGAAGGGCGGTGGGCGCGCAGGGAGCGCCGCAGCTCCCGGAAAAAACGTGAGGGCCGAGCTGCCGGCGTTGGGGAGCTGCGCGCTATTTTCAAAGTCCGGGCGGCCGGCGCGGCGAGGGCAGCGGCAGCCTCGGCAGATCACAGGTGGAGGGAAAGTCTAGGCGGCTGCCACGACAGAGGCTCTGACAGCCGGAACCAACAGCGATGCCAAACGTTGCTTTTTTTCTCTCTCACTTTAAAAAATCATGTTGTTTTTAACAGGTAAGTATCAAACCCAAGCAAAGGGACAGAGCCGAGGCAGCTCCCGGCCCAGAGGAGCCCAGGGCCGCTGGCCCCGACCTGCTGCCCGTTTGCTCAGCCTGGCAGACGCTCAGCGCGGTTTCCTACCCTCTACCAGCAGGTTCGTGGATGTCATGCTACGTGTCTGCGCTGGACGATCGGGTGAGCCTGCCGTGTTCCCTCGCCTGCTCCCCGGGCTGGAAGTCACTGCAGCTCCCCAAGACTGAAGGAGTGATGCCCGTCATCGGTAGCCTTAGGCAGTAATAACTGCAGTTTTGCAAGCGGTATTGCGTAGATCCAGTTCTCTCGCTTGTTCGTCCAAATGAAAGCACTGGCTTCTACCTGTTTATCAGTTAAAGACAAGATTTGCATGACGGTCTAGTTTTTAAGTGTAGCTGCTTCCACAGAGCGTATATAATACCCCCAGAAAATAATTAGGAAAGCACTAAAGAGCACTGGTAGTTCCCAGTTATTTGGCAACTGTTGTTACTGACTTGTGTAACAGTTATTTGGAAGTCTAAACTCTTTACTTAACCCTTTGAAAAGAATTGTTTTGCTGGTTTATTACTCAAATCAATGGTGCAATTTATACATTCTCCCCATTGACTTTGACTTAACAGGGAATCACAATACCCAGAGTATTTCGTAGCTCTACGGTGCAGTTTCAAATTAGCCTTAATCATAATTTTGCAATAAAAAAAAATCTTAATAACGATACATTTTTCTAATACAAAATGGGGACAAACTGTCGAGACTTTCTTCTGTGATTTCAAACATGGTAGGGACAAGGGCATTTCACCAAGACCTGCCACTAGCGGTGTTAGATACGCTTGGAAATACCAATTTGAATAAATTTTTAATACTGACATTTTCATTGGAAGAGCAACAAATGTTTCTTACTTTGAGAATACGTAGGTCTCATCTAGAACAAGTAGCAGTGATCCTTCTCCCACATCCACCTGAGGTAGTCCTTCATGTAGGGTTTGTAGGTTGGGTTGAAATTGCAGGACTTAACCACCATCTTTCAATAAATCGAGCTGCAAGAGGATACTAAGAAAATGGATCTTTCACAAACCAGAGGCAAATACAAGATTGCTCAGCAGTTTGAACATTGTGGGCAGAGAACGTTCTGCCTGCTGCTCGAGGAGCCTGGCGGTACATAGGAGACCGTTCAAAGAAAACAAAGGCAGAGCTCAGGAACCACATGATAACAAAGCCCGAAGCAGCTCTAAAGCACGCCCAGCAAAGCCAGACATCTTTGTACTGGGTGCCGGCTGAAAGAAGCTGGAGCTGGAAGATACTCTTGTGTTTTGAATTCTCCCATGCTTCAGAAAGCAGGAATTGTAATTACAGATCCTGAAAACAGATTTAATTGCATCAAAGGACTCTTATTTCCTATTATAACTAGGAAAACATGTAGGTTATTTGGCTAGCCGTGCTGCTTCGGAAGGACGGTATTTATCAGGGTTGATCGGTTTCTAGTGAGGAAAGACTGAATTGTGTTCTAGGTCAACTGATGTGAAAGAAAGAATAGAATTGTTTACAGAAATGATGATTTAAAAGATCAAAAGCATTCGAGAAGACCTCTGGAATTTGAGCAAGAAGTCTGGGAAGGTGACGTAGTTTATGATTTCATCATAGTGAATAACTGCAATAAAACCCGGGAAGAGTATCTTACACATTCAGTCTGTGGTGGTTTCTGTGAAAGATGGTGAAACAATGGTGAGTAAGAAAATGGTTTGCACTGAGCAAAAAACATCAACATTTTGTCCGCTAAGCTTATTAAAAAACCCAGGAGTTTCAATCTTGTTGGGAAAGAAGGGGATCGGTGTCGCAGTATACGAACGCGTGAATCTAATGGAGACAAAGGAGGAAGTGTTTCTAATAAAAACTAAAATTGAGATCACTTCTGCAAACGCAGTTGTTCAAACTGCCACTGAGGTACAGTTTATTTCAGTATTCACTCTGGTTACAGAGGCATTTATGTGCAAAAGGAATTCATTTTAGTGGTCATCAGAGAGTGATTAAGCATCTTCTGAACTGAACAATGTCCCTGTGACTACTCTTGTATTGACTTAACTGTTCCAAAATCCCTCTCCTACTGCACACACATGCTTGTGCTTATGATCTGGGGGTAATGCTGACAGAGAAACAACAGATATTCCCTAAGAGTGTCTAGAATAGAACTAAGAAAGGAAAAAGACTCTCAGGGAGTCTGGATGAGTGATATTCTGTTAATGTGTACGATTATCCCGTAAGAAAGATCCAATAAATACAGAAACAGATGAGCTTAGATAAACTGTCATTTCTTAAATGATTTAATTTTTTTCAGCTTGAAAGGACAGCCATCCTTTTAAACTTTGCTTGAATGATTACAGAAGCTAAAAGGGGGCATGTATTTAGTGGCCTGGGTTAACATGTACTGATACCGACGGATTCAGTTGCTGCTCATCTAAGATGAGCATAAGAAACCATTACGTACTTTTGTATGCCAAACAAATTTGAAATTGGTATCATCACCCCATTAACATAATTTAATCAACTCATGAGAAATTTGCTCTTAAGACTTTTTAGAGACTAAAGAACTTGAGCACGCAACGCTGGATGGTAAAGCTCCCTCTATCTTCATTGTTGCTTTATGGCTCCCTACAAGAGATGGGGCAGAACAAGGCCGAGGAGGAGCGAGCGCCTCGCAGGGCGAGGAGAGCTCAGCAGCTGGTGTAACTGTTCAACATGGTTAAAGCTGGCGATCAGCTGAGCTGAAGAAGCCAGCGTGAGACAATACCGTGTCTCTAGCACCCGTTGCAAAACTTAATTCTCTGAACTTCACTCTTTAGAAGTTATCTGCTTTATCTGCATTTTAGTTTTATCATTTGATTTGAAATGTAGTCTCTGCAGACTCGTATTTAATCTGTTTAACGTGAGTTACATCAGCAGTTTTAAGTAGAACAAGTCAGTGGGTTTTTTTTATATTTTTGCAAAAAGCCCAGAATAGAAGGATTAATTAAGCATTCAGAGTTCCACAACTATTTCTGTAGATTTAAAACTTGTATTTTAAGAAAATATTTTTCTGTGATTTAGGAGTAATTAAAATGTTCTGGAAGTATTTCAGTCATAGTCAGTATAATTTAGACAGCAATTTTGAATTTGAAATAGAGCACCTTCCATAAGATTGGTGAGCAATTTTGTGACATCTATCATTAGAATTAAGAAAGCAATCTGTAATGTTAGCAGACTGTACTTGAGTGCAAAACTAAAATAATAAAGTAGCATTTTAAACTCATTACTTTGTAGCACTTCTTCACAAAAATAAAACAGAACTAAAGGCCAAAATGTTATTTAATGATCAGTAGCATTTGATCAATGAAGGACAAGCAAAAACTTTCAGAGCAGGGGAGAGGACAAGTCCTTTGGTAAAGGCAGTGCAGCAATCACTGTGGACAGATATGGAACAAAAATCTGCAAGAAAAGGTCTTAGGGTCTAAATATGGTCAAATAAACGAAGGACATTTCCAAGGCTTAAGGGTTGGACCGTCCAGGCTGCCATACAGTACATACAAAATAAGAATGTAAAGATATCCTAGAAGAAGGTGACAAACAAAAAACCGGACTACCACTGTTGCAGGAGATCCAGTATGTAATGGTAAACTAGGGCAGATTTTGGAATGGCATTCCCCTAACAGCTTGCATTTTTGTGTAAGACATTACAGTTGCAGAGCAGGACCCTCGAGATTGCAAGGACTATGGTTGAAAAATGCTCTAAAGACAGGAGCTAATTAAATTTGACTCAGTTCCTTTCAAATTGTGCTGGATAATGCGGCAATTACTCTGTTGCAGCAGTGCCATAGAGAAAGCCTGAGACATCATTGTGTCTGTGTTTGCCACTGTGTGTGTTCATATGGATATGTTCAATATTTATTTTTATTTCTAAAATAAGAGCCACAGTGTTTTGGGTGAGTTAGTGCCTGCTCCAGGTTTTGTTTCTCCTCAGACTGCTCCCCAGCACATTCAAGGAGCGGTTGGTAAAAATGCAGTAGTTGAAGTCGAAGTGGCTAACAGCAATCCTGCCTCTTTATTTTTGGTTTCTTTTGCCACTGCCATCCCTGAGCCTCCCCTGTGCTCCCTTTCTCTCAACGGGTCAGCTGAGCCAAGTAATGAGGACAAAGCCCTTTGAACAGAGCTGTGCTTACTGGAAGATGATGTATTTTAAAGGCCTAGTATGAAATACGTGTCCTATAACGGGCATGTTGATCAATGAAAAAAAAATTACTATTAGTACAAACCTTAACAAGATTTATTTTTAGTGCAATTAAGCAAAAAAACTATGCTGTTGCAAGCAAACTTCAGTTAGAAAACTATCATGCTGAGCAGTGCCATTAACAAAGTGCCAATACTCAAGACTCAAATTCTCAGCTTGCCTGGTTCTCTCTCGTTGCAGTAATACTTATGCCACAGAAAACTTAGGATATGAAGTGGAATTTTAGAAACAGAAGCAGCTCTAGGGAAGAAGGGCTGCCCTCTCACATTCCCAAATATGTCTGTTCTGCAAAGCTCCAGGAAGGGGCCATTTGGGTAAGCAACACAGCAGTGTCTATCTTTCTGGATTAATTTCTATAAATCTGTATTTTTGCTGCTTGTTCACAAAGAGATAGGTCCTTCAAGGATAGGTCTGTCTGCAGAAGGGTGAATTTAATTAATGACTCATTCTATCATTTCCTTCTACAGCCCACCCAGGGTGCTGTTCCTCAGAAATGATGTGAATTAATACCCTGACCACATATTCTGGCCGCTGAACCACAAATGTTAAATGAAGGTTGGTGGAACATCGCTGAAACCTGCATTGAGTGCTGCTGGCCTGCCAGCACACGTTGCTAATGGTCTTTGCAAAGTAAAGAGGGCTCCTGACATAGAATCATAGATTTGTTTAGATTGGAAAAGACTTTTAAGATCATCAAGTCCAACTGTTAACCCAGCATAGCCAAATCCACCACTAAACCATGTCCCTAAGCACCACATCTACATGTCTTGTAAATACTTCCATGGATGGCATTACATCTCCCAGACACACTGGAAATAAAATTAGAAGAATCTTCTATGTCTTGAGTCTCCAGAATCTCCTAAGCTTCAATGCAAAATATTGGCAGTTAAATTTCAAAGTTGCATTAAAAGAAAGAAGTCTTTATTGCCACAAAGACTGCGTAGACGACGCTTGAGACTTTCCTCACCTTACAAATCCCATTCCTGAAGTGTCCAAACCACCAAAGTGACTTTGCCACACTGGCAAATTCATGGAAGAAAAAGAACAGGGGAGGTAAGAAACAACCACATTGTAGAACTGTGTGAAACAGTGGTTCAAGCAAGAGGTTTCTCAAGAACAATAAAACAGATACTGGCGTGACAAGGAGGCTGGGGGTCTTAATAAGACAAATCTTAATAAGAGCATCCCATCAAAAGCTATTGGAACAGAAAAGTCCAACACCGCATTTTTCAGCCTGATAACTGAAGTATTGTTGACACCGCTTTATAGAATTTATGAAATTTTAGGAAATAAAGTTTGTGGCTGTTGTTGATTTTACTGATTTTCAATGCAAAAAAGCTTATGCTGTCGTATTGTCTCTGTGTGCCTCTGAGTGTCTCCTATTTTTCAAGGGCTTTTGAAAACTGGCCAATTGGTCTGACCAGATTTGACACAGGCTGAGAGTTTTCAACAATAATTATGCTCCTACTAGTTTTGTAAAAATAGGCAGCCGGAGAGAGAAAAAAGAAAGACCCAGCAAGATCAATCAAGGGAAAGTTACAGCAAGAGATCACCCCTTATAAGCCACCAGAGAATCCCATATAAGCCACACAAGACTGAAACCTGATGAATGTGTTAGTCACAAGAAAAGCCTTATTTTGAACTTGCATCTTTCTAAAAGCCGAAGTCAGTGAACCAAGAGAGACACAATGGGAGGGTAACTGTCTTCTTTAATTCAAGAGTTCACAGCACAATTTCTTATTCTGATGTGCTAGTTTGTGTCCAACCAAGCAGTTTTATACAAAACCTGAAGTGTTTTTGTACAATAAAAGTGCAGGCCCTGATCTGAATTAGTATCAGGAATGCTATAAAAAACATGTGAAATAAATCCTGTCCACGTCCAACTGTGATAACTTTAAGAAAAAAGCAACAAAACATCATATATCACAAAACATTATATATCTATGTTGTTTCACAGTATTATTTAAAACTCCCTACAATGTCTGTATCACAGTTATACCTGTTCAAGTCTACATAACACACTTATGAATGTAATTTTGAGTTATGAGATAATCTTAAATCCTTTGAAATAAAGTCCTTATACGGTATCTTAATTTAATATTCAGATTCCCTAGTCTTTTTAAAAAATCATAGCTATATATAAGCAAAGAGACAAGTATCTAGAGACTAGAGTTTAGATTTCAATATAAAGCTAAACCAATACAGTTTGAAAGCAAACCAGGAGCATTCTGACTGCATATATATATATGCAGTATATACTTCAGTTATATACTGAAGTAGTAGTTATGTTAGAAAAAGCAAAAAGGAGAAGCATGATCTTACACATAGGTGAGCTATTCCCTTCCTTTATCAATAATTTCAAATAAATAAGGCAGTATTTTGAAATTCTGTCAGTCCCAGTATTGCCTAACATCATCTAGGTTTAGAATATATATATCGAAATCAATGTTACAAAACCAAAATAAATACATGTAACAAATTTAACTTCAAAAAGAGAATTGTGTAAAAAAAGATAGAAACAAAAGGAGGAGGTAAAACACGACACAGAATTCAGATGTATGGTATAAACTGTGAGACAAAGAGAAAATAAGTTTACTCCAATACCTATCAGGACAAGTTCTGTGATGATTCATAGACATGTATTAGGAAATGTGCACTTTTCAAGCCTTAAGTGGACAGAAAATAAGAATCTGTCCCCCACTACTATGTATTGGCAGTTATGTTGGAGATGGGAGGGAAAGACATTAAAAAGGCATTTTATACAAATACTAAATTTACATCTACATTTTTAGAGAAATAATAACCATTTTCCAAATCTGTGAATCCGTAAAATACCTTTAAGGATAAAAATAAATCAAATTTGGTGCTTATTTTGACACTTCCAAATCAAATTATCCAGGTTTTATTTTGAAAAGAAAGTCATCATTTAAAAAATATTTCAGGGAATAAAATAACTATAAAATAAAACATTAGACTAACGTAAATATTTTGCATTAAAAGAAACTGACTTTATCTTTTTTAGAAAAGTAGAAAAAAATCTGCATTTCACTTGAATTGAACCTTTTCCCCCCTCATTTTTGATTTAGTTTTTCAATCCAATAATACATTGTCCAGATGTACCACGAAATAGTAAACTTATGACTGAAATCTTTCCCACTAGAAGCCCTAGAGCAAGTGGAAAAAAAAAACCCTGAATTCCCCAAATCCAAGCAAACAAGGGATCTATCAGAAACAAGCACCAAGCTTCGTGCTACTCTAAGATGACTGAAAAAATAGTGCCTGGTGAATAGAGGCATTTAATTCTGTTTGCATTGGAGAAAGACCTGCCAACTGCCAGTTCAAAAATCTGATCTAATCTAAGAATTCTTATCAGACCTTTGCTTTCAAGTGTCACTTTTAGCATAGCTTTAAGAACATCATTAGCAACTGGGTGGATTGTCACTGTTTCAGCAGCCACTACTAAGGGATTCACTTTGGTGGTATTTTGATTCAATTACAGAATCACAGAATATCAGGGGCTGGAAGGGACCTCGAAAGATCATTGGGTCCAACGCCCCTGCCAGAGCAGGGACCTAGAGTAGATCACACAGGAACGCGTCCAGGCGGGTTTTGAATGTCTCCAGAGAAGGAGACTCCACAACATTTCTGGGCAGCCTGTTCCAGTGCTCTGTCTAAGATGCTAAGATGCTCTCAGCACTTTGGGAAGATAAACAAGGTGTTGGTTCCTTTCATTGGTAGGCCAAAGTTTCTAATTTCACAGGAGTTGAAATCAAACTTGGCTGATTTTCTAGACATCACAGCTGGAATTATTTCAGAATTTGGTTCCTAGGTTTCTTGACTGCGAAGCTGTCAGCTTGTTTAGCACTTCTTATTTTTGAAACAGAGGGCTGAGAGGCTATTCACAGTGACTTTTTAATGTAGGAAATATCATTAACGGGTAACTATTAAACCAAGGAATCCTCAACTAAACATGCTTTAGAAACAAACTGTTAAAAAGATTGCTTCTATAGCATTCTTAGTGTTATTCTTACAGTAGAAGGCAATGGGAATGTACTCATATAAGGGATAAAACATTTACTTCTTTATTTAAGCAGTAATGTAGTACTAATAGTGGCCATAAAGCAAGTTACTGCCTTCAGAAGATTCTGTTCCTGCATTTACTACCTCTGTATGCCGTGATCCTTGATATTTTCCTTAACACTTTCAACAAGAAGAATGTCTCGAGCATTAATCTAAAGTGCACTGAAATAACTGAAAAAACACCTTCTCTCTCAAGTTAATGTGCTTTGGATGAGGTTCACAAGTAGAGTCCTTAACAACCACCCCACATACTTACTTGATGCATATTTGCCTCCAAGCCAGCACCGAGGCCATGGTTTACCATCACCGCAATATCACATATTACGCCCGGCTGGCAAGTCTGCAGCCTTCCACCAGCACTCAGATGGCGGGTCTCTAATGTTACAACATAGGAGATAAAACCAGGCAATTCTCAAGTTTGGCTACTCTGAATCATTGGAAAAGAAAGAAAACTTCACTTGCATTATAAACTTTCTCCACACTGAGGTTTAAACCTCTAATAGCAGAGTTACAGGCTGAGCCTGACAAGTTGTACTTTAATATGGTCATAACAACTGCAGTTCAGGCTCCAGAAAAGCTGATTACAGCAAATGGATTTTAACATGAAAATAAAACCACAGAGCTACTCACATGGGTGTCTTATGGGGTGAATAAATGAGTACAGCAAAATATCACAAGACCTAACAGGAAGAATAGTAGAATCAACAGAATATTTGCCTCGAGGCACAATCTAGCTCTGAGATATTTATTGTACCTATAGCTCTAGGTGTGTAATTCACATACTAAACACCAGAGAGCTGGAGCCTTCTGGTAAAGCCTTCAGGTAAAGTAAATTATGCTGGTTTTGTAATCACATTTTTCCAAAGACTGGTATCCTAATGAAACTTTGGAAGTGTCTGTCTATGCACTTAAACCTACCAGAAAAAAGCAAGTCCTTGTTATGCTGCCGAAGTGTCTCATTTCCAGGTCACACAACAAACTGTTGTGCCTTTGGTAGGCCTGGTTTGGAAACATGGATGTGCACCGAATGATTTTGGCCCTGAACCTTTCATCAAGTCACTCCCTGGTACTTGGGCTGACATTCCAAAGCACTGAGGATTTTTAAGCAGCTGCCCATTTCTTAATAATATTCAGAAAATATTTCTTGTTCCCTAGCTCTTACGTTTCTTCCCCAAATCTGAGATGCAGACTACCTTATACTCAACTCTGCAGTAATAAAAGTTCAATAACTCATCTACTTGTGCTTTTGAGAAATAGGATTCTTTTATTTCCTGACCCAAAAGACTCCCCAGTACAGTTTAAAGGTAGAATTTTAAATGAGTAAAACCTATGCAGGATAATTTCTGTATTGTTTTACTCTCATTGATTTGATCTTTTTACTCTATTGTGAGAGCTTTGCTCACAAGGATCTAACTACTCAGATTTTCAGGAAAAAATACAAGAATTGGTTCCATAAACATAGCAAAACTCTTGAAAACTATTCCAAAAATAGCATCTTTCAAATATGTATGAACAACACAAAAGGCATGTGATGTGGGAAAGAAGTTGAACTGAAATAAATCGCAATATGCCATGCTCTACTAATAAACTCAGTTGATTTACTTAACATTCAATTCACGTTAGACTTTACACATGTTCAAAATATGAGCAAGTTTACTAGAATTAGACTCTGCAGATTTGGCCTCACCCTGTAGCAATGCTCCTCTAGGTGCCACAAAGACTAAGATTACATTCCATGAATGGAGGCAGAAATGTTGTGCTGGTTGTGCTTGGAGCAGATAATTTTCTTCACACCCATCTGAGGTGCTGGGGATGAGCATGGCTCTGCTGACACTGGAACCACATTCACAGATATCAGGGAGAAATAGGACCCTTCCTTTCTGTGGTATTGGGAAGTTCAGAAAAAGCACAGGATGGGAGTGCCGGGGTATTCTCTTCACACTTGTCTGATTGCTGTCATATAAAGCCTTTATTAGATGTCGGCAAGAGCTGTGTAGTTTGTTCATTGCTCTCCTTAGCCTACTCCTAGGTAATAAAAGCCATAAATTGTTGATATTGCTCTGCATTACAAAGTTTCTTTTGTACTTTAACACAGACTTACGTAGTCCGCCTATATAAAAGAAAGACGAATTCTTTGAGTCATGTCCTCTTTACAGTAAGATACCATGACTCAAAGGTCCTGCAAATCAGTGTAAAAATACTTAGTCACTCATTTGCCATGATGATGGTCACATGAAAAAAATAGTAATCAAACACAGCCAATGGCCCGTACTACGTTTTCTGCACCTTGTAATCTACTCACTAAACTCACTTCTCACTTCTCACGCTTCAAGAACTGAGCTAGATATCAGGACAAAAACAATTAGAAAACTTTTTTCTTCTTACTTCAAAATTGATTGCATTATCAACACAAAATAGGAAACTTCCCATTCAGATTGTGATTTTTCATGATTAACTGTTAAGAAAAACTTCTACCATCAAAAGAGAAAAAAAATACTATGTTCCTATTACAGTTATTTCTATCTGTGATTTTGTTACTTAGAAGGAAAAACAGTTTTCAGAAATATTCCTACAAAGGAAAGCACTTAGACACGGACCAGATTTAAAGTCAATAGGTACAGCTTTCTTGTCTTTGCTGGGTTTATGGACTATGGAGCAGATTCGTGGTTTGTGTAGATAGTAATTCTGAAAATCTGTTCAACCCTCTGTTTTATCCAGCAGGTGCAGCCATCAAAGTGGCCTCATGACATCTCCACAAAAACAATCATTTTACAGGACACACTTAAATTTATTGTGTAAATGTATTATGTATCACATAGCTTCAGTGTTTATCTTCATCGAAATCTGTATTTTAGTGTTTTCTGGAGGCTTCTTTCTATTATGCTGTCACTTCGTTAGCCTGTCTAGACCACAATGTGAGGTCATCATACCATCTGTTAAACTTGTTTGAGTTAGTGTGTCTGTAACTCAGTTCAGCTGAAATGATGAGGGTAAATCAGGCCAAGTCATACTTCCCAAGCATACTACTATTACAGGTTGTCTAGATAGTATTTTGTCGTAAGTTTATTACAGAAGTATTTAGAAGCCATTTCAAGCTAATCTTGAAATATTTTCATCTGAATAGCTGAATTCACCAAAAAAACAGCATATTTGAGTGGCATGGAACTATTTAATTTACAATACTGGTACAAATGTGGAAAAAATGCCTGTAATCTGAGGACAGATGTCAGAAGGAAAACTACGTTCTGAGTAAAACCTTGCACATACCAGCCCATGATCTTAGTCAGATGATGGGGAAGGGAAGGCATCACTTAGTGTGTGTTGTAAAGATACCATTGTGGCCTCTCTGTCCGTGGCTCCAGTGTTTCAGGGCATCAGATTCATCAAAGACAAAACTTGCAAAATTGTTAGCTTGTTTAGCCTGATGTTAACAGAAGCAAACCAAAATATTGATAGAGGACTTCTGTTTTCACTTACCTTCCAATGATCTACATTGCCATGCCAGTAGCGATTGTTTACATCCACGTGTTGTGGAAGAAGGTGAAAAAATATACCGACTGAGAGCTTCTTTATCGCACCTTGGACTCTAGCAAGGTGATTAACGCCTTACTCTACAGAGAACAAAACAGCATTTGAAGTAAAACATGATTTCTAATCTGTTCTGTTAATGTAGAATACTCTAATTCAAGAAGAACAGAGTAATATCTGTGAATATTACTCTCACTAATAGAATATCAGTAAGAAAATACTGGACAATTTTAAAATGAAAAAGAACAGTAGATTTGTTTTTTGTTTTTCCCATTATTCACTGTATTACTAATTTTTTCTTAACTTTGATTTTTTTTTTAATAAATACTACATGGAGAAATAATGAGTAGCCCTAAGTACAATACATGTTGAATTTCATATGAAGTTATTTTTTTTGAAGTGAACGTTCTGCAATGATTGCTGCTAGCTGTATGATCTGCGTGTTCCCAAGAAAATCTAGTCTTTATGTACTTCCATGTTTTTGCTATTCAATTGTATTTAGGTTGACATCCCTCATACAAACCATATACTTCTAAATAAAAAAAAAAGAGAAAAAAAGAAAAACTTACTTTTTACTTGGATGTTGAATAAAGAGCCTCCAAGTTTATCTGCAGAAAGGAAAAAGCATTTTGGAAAGAAAACCGAAATATTGCTAGATGTTTGCACAGCTATGTTAGGTCATCAGTTTTTTTTTTAATTTGTGTTTTTTCTCATATTATTTTGTTGACAGTTGTGGAAGTCTGTCTTATTAGGCAACTTCTGTTAAAGAAAAAAGTACTATCAAAGAGTCTCATATGTTCTTGGTGCAATTCACATCGAGTTTTTTAGAGGACAAGCTCAATTACGTAAATGTTTCATGCTGGTTGCAAAGCACAGTACCCTCCTAAGAGTAGGAGGAGGAGGTGAGAGTGACCACAGCAACATGGTCTTTAATGGTGGTGGAGTTACTTGAGGGACAGTGAACGTCTCTGCTGCACTGGGTCTCCTTAGCAAGAAAAGCCAAGTTGCTAGTGCCGGCCTTTCTCCACAAGGGTGTAAGTAGGTATATTATTGAGCCAGCTCGATATCTTTGTTATTTTCCTTGTCCACTGTCTTATCCAACTTAGCAATTATTTCCATGCCTTTTAGAACAGCTCATGTAAAAAGAAAGTTCCCATTTCAGTCAGAATATTGCAGGACCAGATGTTTTCTCGGGGGTGGGAATATGCATTGACCTCTCCACGTTGCCCCTGAAACATTTTTACTTTAGGCAGATTTTGCATTTGAATTGTGTAGAGAGTTGTACATCCTTATTTAAAGAGGACAAAATTCCAGATTGTGCTAAATAATCTGTTCATTCCTTTTCTAACAAATCCTATTAGTTCACTTCAAAATACCTTCATCTTCTTAAAATACAATAATGCCACTCTCTTCTGAGGGCCAGTATGAACTGATACTACTTTTGGGAGGCAGTGATTTTCAACTGGCAGGAAATGAATGAAACCAATGGGAAAAAAAAAAAAAGAAAACTTGATTTTGTGCCAGTGCTTGGGATATCAGTTCTGCCAATTGACTGTCATCCACTACTACTAGCAGATGTGCTACAAAAGGAGATGAAATTCATTGTTAGCATGTTACTTGGCGGCCAAAGCCTCTTACAGAATGGAGAATTGAGGCCTTCTAATAAAAGAATTTGCATATGGAAATTGCATGTATTTCCACATAGTGATAAGTATTTTCAAACTGCTTAAAGAAAAGCTTGACTAAACATATTTTAAGTTAGTATGCATTAACATAGCTCCTTATTTCATACACATGACAGATTTATTTTTTTTTACTATTATATTTTATTCTGATACTTTATTTCTCACTGGTCGCGTTCCAGAGAAGTTAGGGAAACTAAAACCTAGATTTGGGAATTTCTGTTGTGGCTTCATAATTGGAGGAGCTGGGGAGACTGAGACATGGCTTGATTTAATAACATTACATTGAAACTTCTATACCTAAATAAAAACAATAATTCGTACAGTAGTGCCTTTAAATATTTTACTTTAAGTGTTGAAATAAATGTCTCAAAACTAACTTATAGATCACATATATGCGTACCTGTACACAAACACACCTTTCATTTTAAGTTAACTGTATCAATGGCAATATTTTAAAATAGTAAACGCAAGTTTACAAAGGGCAATAGCTGTTAGAACATTTTTTCTTAAATTAGATTTTGGAAACATTCACATGGATGCAGTATCTAGAAATATCATTGCTTTCTATCAATCAAATATATGTGACAAATATTTCTATACAAATTTAATTTACTTCATATTCACAAATATATGTAGATAACTCTTGTATTCCTTCCTTCCCAAATTATGCTACCTGAAACACGTATGGATGTTGAAACTTGCTATGGATGGCATGACAGAACCATTTCTATCCTTTTTAGAGTGTAACAGGGCTGAATCTTGAAATCTGTTTACCCAAAAAGTCTCATTGACATCTACAGCAGATTTGTGTGGGGAAAAAAACAAATAACAAAACCCTCAAAACCAACCCCTTTCAATTTTTGATTTGTATAATACAGGAGCAACCCAAACATGCAACTGTCCCCCACAACTAGATACTTAATCTCTCTTTCAAGTCCTGCTCTGTTCTTTTCTCAAATGTTGAGTAAGTATTTCCTTTCTGTAATATATACAACCAAGCTGAAGTGTATTGCAGAAAAATAGGTCTGCTTTGACTGTTTTGTAGCATTCCTGTCATGCAAAAGATTTATACGTCTGATTTATTCAAGTGGGTGAGCCAAAGCCAGTGTTGCTGCAGTACACAAGTCTAAGATACTCTAAACTCATTGCTAAAACTCACTGATCAAGTCTGATTATCTCACTTTCCAATCACTGCCAAATCCTCTTCTCCAGCTTCAACAAATGCAGTTTTCCCCATCTGTACATACAGAAAGCTGCTGCATGGCTAATTCTCCCAACCTGATGCTTTGACCATGGCCCTCCCCCACTAATTCGCCACGCTTTCAAACAGAGGCTTTCTGTTCTCATGCCTAGGGTTCTAGACTCCCCTGAAGTTATGGCCTTTCATTGAAGACTGCAGTTGACTGGATTCTGGTCTCCATCGCATAATTGATTATTTTTCAGAGAAGCACATTTATGCTTCTCCACCTGGTGTGTCAGACGTTCCTATAGGCATCCACAAAAAAATCAACCTGTTTTTTGAAATGGCTTCTTTGAGATTACCTGTAACTGTAGAGCCTACAATAACCGAATAGGATTTTGGCCATCAAGGGTGACTTATTTTCCCTTCTTTCCCTGTATATTACAAATTTATCTACTGGCTCATATTTTATACCCAGGGTATGCCTTTTTTCTCTCTCATGGAGCTTCATGAGCCTACCTGAGAGGGGGAGTGAGAAGGCTGGAGGTAGATGTGCTATGTGAGGGCTGTTGCTGCAGGAGCATACGCTGCCTTTCAGCAAGATTTGCTGACTTGGGCTCATGACGCTGCTCGCTTCTACCTCAGTGCTGGCTTGAATCTCAAAGGTGTGGAGTGTGGAGGAGCATGTTCACTTTGGCCTGCAAATTCCTGTGAAGATCACAACCCCTGAGGCAGGGATTACCTCTTAATTCTCTACTTGTCAAGCTGAGGCTTTGAGATGCTGTAACAGAACATATAACAAAGAAAACCAGTGACATAATTGTAAAAGCTAGTGTGTGATTTAGTTTTACTCTTTTGTGAGGAACAGATGTTCACATAAAGTTGTAAAGCTCATGACTTGTTTTCCAGTAATAAAAACTTTTTTCAATATTTGTGCAATGTTTCACCTATTTGCTCAATAACTGAGAAATTCACTGCATATCGATAAAAGACTAAAATAATAAAGAATGAGAAGGAAAATATTTATTAGAGTCTCTGCCTGTAGGCAGGTTCTTGTGATGTATTTGCAACCAGAACTAATTTCTAGCAAAGGTTTCTAAGACTGGCTGTGGAGTGGTGAATGAGGTGGGAGCTACCCAGGAACAAAAAAGGCCTCCATTTTCACAGAGAAAATTTTGGACAGTTTTCAGTTTTTGCTTGAAACCTTCTATGTCTGTAAAAGATGTATTTTATTTTATTTTAAATATTGAAAACTCTATTTTCCAAAGATAAGAGATTAACTTTAGAAAAAAATTAATACTTTTGAGAGTAGCCTGCCACGAAGGACGGCTTTCATAGCAAATATTTGACCTGCTTGAACAAAGACCCTGCTTTTCAAGGGAAACTATTTCAATTTTCAACACATATTGCTACTTCTTTCCACTTTGCCCCCTGGCATAGACAAGAATCACAAATTCCCACTTGCGTCTGGGAGCCTCAAGGCACCTGGCCCCTGAGGCTCTTCAAGTAGCTTAAATATTGCAGCATTTCATTGAAAAGGCTGCTATTCAGTTTTTAATTTCTGAGAAAGAAGAATTGTGATTTTGCTCCCTAACCTAAGTATTGTAGCACTAAAATAATATGTTCCACTATAGACTCCAGAGATATTTCACTAAACAGAGCACTGTAAGATTATTTCATCTAGGATAACATCATTCTTTGAAGGTTTGGGAGACCTATGTTTATCTCTTGAAGAATATCACTCATTTCTCTCCCCTGCTGTAGTTGCAAGTACCCCCA
This sequence comes from Baryphthengus martii, assembly GCA_013396935.1. NCBI lineage: Eukaryota > Metazoa > Chordata > Aves > Coraciiformes > Momotidae > Baryphthengus > Baryphthengus martii. The sequence goes on along the minus strand of VWZK01016868.1, from coordinate 75,559 downwards.
TCCTGTGGAAAAATAACAATTTTACAACTGCTTGCAGACTTAGCCAGACGTATCATGGGTTCAAAGGGAACTGCAGGCTGAATGCAACAGCCTATTCTAGATGTTTTGTGCTGTTTTGCATGAAAAATACTGGGAAGATTAGCCAATGCTGTGAAGCCTGGATGTAGCAGATAGACTTATATGTGTTCCTGTTATAAACTGGATATAAAGTGGAAGCAAAAGAAAAATAAGGAAAATGGGCGGATATAGTAGACTAGAGCAAACAGATTAGTCACTTAGAATGATTACAGCTGATAGCTCATTTTTCTGCTTCCTGCTTAATTCATGTTGGTTTTTAGGGTGTAAATGAGAGCAATATCTGGTCCAATATGGGAAGGTTGTCTTTGGTTTTGGGCTTCTCAGCGTGTGGAAACGAACAGGAGAGTGAATTGCTGAAGCTATTTTTTATTTTGGAAAAAGAAACGCAAAGAACTCTAAGGAACTGGGAGTTGCAAGGAAGTCTTCTATATATCCCATTAATCATATTGACATTAATAGCTTTGTTTGTGAAAGAACAAGGTGCAAATCTTACAAGTGAGTTAATCCCATTCTAATTCTACTTTTGTTGCTAACTGACAAGGGAAAATGAAGCCTGTTCTTATTTAAAAGTCTCTGCACTTATTAAATGACAAACAAGCTTTCAAAGTAAGAGGTGAGTGGACTTAATCGATAGGAAGGTCTGGTGAATGCCTTGAGAAGGAAAGGCTTTTAAGAGCATCAAAATGCGTGGAAGCTGGATTTGTTGACCAAAATGTTGACTTACACCCTTAGTAACTTGAGTCAAGCTATCCCACTTTTTGGGGCAATGTAAAATTTATGTTACTAAACACGCAGTAAGTTGCACAATAGATGTGCTTATATATATGAAAAAATGTTTTCTAGGAGTTGTTGGAAAAGCAATCATTTGTGGTTCTTTTTTTCACTGTTGTGCAGGATATACAGTAAAGGATGTGTGGGTGTGTGGGTGTGTGGGTGTGTATCGGTGTGTAAAATCCACACATCCCAAACCAGAGGAACGTCTTATAGCATGCTGCTTATGGCACAGTGGATTTTGGAACCAATTATTTGTGTTAATAATTGAAAGGAATTTAAGATGTCTACAATTTAACATAGATTTGTGGTATTCAAAGCACGCAGAACAAAAGTGTGTATGCCCAATTACATAAGAACTAACTTTGCTTGGAATAGAACTTTCCAAATATAAAACACATTTAGCAAAAATATATCATTTTATAAGCAATTTCTGACTATGTCACAAAGCTTCATAATGAAAAGGAAATGAGAAGGGAAAAAAACACAAAACAAAAAAGAATGAGTCAGAATCTTATCTTGTGCTGGCAAATATCCAGAGTGCTATAATTGATTTTAGTATATTTGAGATTAGAAACACTCCCATGTAGTGCAATAAATCGGCCCGAGAGTTGAGAAATACAATTCCAACTCATTCCATGATGGCCATGTGATAACTCTGTTGAGCTGTGCAAGAAGCTTGCTAAGCACTATGCAATACACAGCCATACAAAAATCTTTAGTACAGCTGATATTTGGCCAGGAAGATTGGATTCAGTTAAATATCTTTACATCTGTGTAGGAAGCAACAGGCGCAATCTCTTTTCCAAACAGCTTGGGGATGTTGAATAACGCTGGTGGGATGCGAGGATATTGAACAGGAAAGAAAGATTTCTACCTTCTTTTTATGGAATATGAAGAGTAACCAAGTTAGTAATTTAATTTGGTATTAAGTCAATAGGTTAATTTCTTTTGGCACTGAAAAATACACTGTGCCTGTCTGAGTTGGGTGGTGGGAGGAGTGAGGCTTATTAACATGTAAAGAGATTTACCTGAGTGCTAAAGGGTATATGCTAATTAGATGGCTGTGCCAGGGAAACGGATTCTACCACGTGGACTAAGACGACACCTGATGAAGATGATGAAAGTCAGTTTTCACAATTAGAGATTATGCAAGGATAATCCATCATTTCAGGTACATGATGGAGTATCAGTAATTCAGATAAGACAGAAGAAGGACAATAATTGTAGATGTCAAAAAAGACCCTAATTAGGAGAAAAGGGCACATGCAGGAAGGGGGAACTCTAACTTAAACTAAAAAAAATGCTCGAGTGGCAACAAAATGGGACTATGTTTTCAGTCACTTCCCTGAGGTCTGACACCTTGCTGCAACAGCTAAATTTTCTGGCCTCTGCACAGAATTTGCTGCTGTCGTATCCATGAGGAGGGAAACTGAGAGAAGAGCCTGTAAAGAGATGGAGATCTGAAAATCTATGCTTGCTGATATCCTGAGGAAGGGAGAGCATGTACATGCTGTGGTTGCGGGCCAGCTACCCTCCACGGTTCCTTTTCCAGGAAGAAGTAGCAGATAGAGGTGCAGGAAGCACAACAAGATACTAAGGTCCTCTGAGGCCAAGGGGAGCTCAGAGCTCTGCCATGCTGGGAACCAGGTGCAACAGCCCAGGATGCCTCTGCCAGTGGATGCTCCACCATGGTGGGGGCAGATGGACTGGTAAATTTGCAGTTGATTCCCTTCTCACCACAGAGAAGCCATCCAGAAGTCTAGCATCATGCAGTCTAAAGCAAAGACAGACTAAAGTAAAAGTCTCTGTTTCCAAAGTTGTATTTTTTCCCTCTAAGAAATATACAGCAGAGACCTATGAATGCAAATAGCATAAGCAACAGGGTAAAGAAAGTAAATCTGGGGAGCTCCAGGGCCAGGCTTGAAGTAGAAATAAAGGGACGGAAACACGTCCAATGAAGAGAGATGAGGCAGTTATTCCAGTAGGTGTGGAAAACTGCCAAGCTGAGATTTGCCACAACAGGCATTGGAAGTCTTCAAATGAAAAGGCCTGGGAAGCATTGCAATTACTGCGCCTTGGTTCATCTCCCATGCTGCACATTTTAGAAAGCTAAATGCCTATCACATGTTTCTTGAATAGCATCCCTCGTCATAGTGTTCCAGAACTGTTTCTAACAAGGAAGCTCAGAAATGGGCTCATATGCTTACTAAATCATCAATTCTGCTTGATTAAAAAAAAAAAAAAGCATTCAAAAAACCTTCAAAAAAACTACATTCATAACATCACATGGCTTTATTTTTAGTTCATAAACATACTGCATAAGCCCTTCAAAATTCAAAAATAAAGTCCTTGGAAGTAAGCCTAATTTCAGTTTTCTGAAGGTCAATATTTCAAGAACTATGTTTTTATGCAGGTTTGGGGCATTTAATAGTATTAATGTTGTTCCTTGATCATTTTTACATTTAATTTTAAATAACATACTGACAGCAATATTGTTTAATGGTTAAGGACTCGACCATTATGTTAGTAGACTAGGGGTACTTAGCCAAAATAATTCCAGAGATTATGATATATACGGTAGATTTTAATACTCAATTAAAACATTCTATAGAGAGAGATCCCTAAGAGCTCTTTCTTTATTAAAAATTGCCCACAAAATCGCTCATAAAATGCAAGAGTGATTTTCTTTCCCTTTTTAACTTATCGTATAGTACTCAAGTATAATTTATAGCTAGACACTTAGACTAGGAAAGCTATTCTTTAGTCTTCCAAAATTGTCTTTGTTTTTGGAAGATGTTGTTTTTTTCCACAGAAAACTATTTCAATGCTTCTCTAAGAAATGAGAAGAAGGTTTAGCAGATTTTGATCATTTGTACCCTGCAGAGCTCTAGTATAATGCGTTAAGTGTTTGCTTTCTTGAACGTGTTAAGACAGAAGACTTAAAAAATATTTCACACCAATCAGTCATCAAAAGCAAACATTCTAAAAGGTGAGTGTGGTAGGGTAGCTGGACTGCCAGATGAGGTCTATCTGTTTCCCTAGGAATCACACCTAAATGGACAACTAGCTTTGAGCACATTTTTGAACAGGTCATAGATATTCTGCAGATTCTGCCACCATTTCAGACAATCCCTTATTAAACAAACAATCAAATCTCAGAACTGAAGTATTGTGCTGCATCACATGCTTTCTGATCCTTATGAAAAATTTAGGGACATAGACGTTGCAGTATTAGTCACCTACTGTTACTAAATATTTCTGATATCCTTTGGTGTCTTTCTGGATTTGACTATTCTAAATAATGTTGGTTTTCCTCATGCTTCTCTTCGAATCATGAATATACAAAAAAATATCGGGCATCACATACAGTTATCTGGAACATCAATATATATTTGCTCTGCTTATTATGTTATTAAAAGATTCATAAATGAAGAAAATAATCCCAGTTCCTGACAGGTATCTGGTCAACAGATTACTGCTTGTTTACAATAACCTATGAGGTAATTCCTAGAAAACCTTTACTTTCAGACTGTAAAAGAAGACAGGTTGAAAAAGGAGCAGCAATGGGATTTAGATATAGGAAGACTGCTAACCAGGCATTCATTTTGTTGCACATGTCAAACACCGAGGTGCTTCTAGGCGATTTCCAGCTTAAAGTCTGCAAAGATTGATTTGAAGTACTTCCATGTTTACAACTAGGAGCTGTTTGACTAGGATCTGTGTCAAAGTAAAATGCCATTCTTTGGCTCTCCATTTACAGAAAATTTTAATTATACTTGCAAGGTTCAGACTGCTTTAGAACCAGAAAACATTTCCAGCTATGTTCCTGGATTCCTGGCTGTGCTACAGCTGTTTACACAGCTCTGCTGTTGCATACCCAGGAGCCAATATAGCTGAGCATGGAGGGATTGCCAGGGTCACCAATAGTAGGTGTAGGGCTAACTTTCTAAATTGGTACTTTATAGCACTCCAATGATTCGGAGATGTGGAGCATATCCATTCTGCACTAGGGCTACTAAAGGATCCTGTAACATCTTGCATAGCTGCTTTGAGAAGGCTTTGTGGACACTGCTAAGAAAGCTTTCAGGACCCCTTCTGTGCCAGCGCTGTCACCCTGCAGGGCTGGACATAACCATCAAATCTGAGATCGCTTAGGTGCTTGGCTGAAATACTGGCTGCTGATCTCAGCAGCATTCCAAACCAGTGGGACAGATGCATGCTTGGTTGTATTTGACGCGTAGAGGTACTACTGGGTAAGAAGCATAGGCATAAGGTTATGGTACACCTTTTAAGCAAAGAAAACAACAGTGTCTCTAGATAAGTAGTCATCAGTCCTGCTATACAGAATCACTTAAGGGCTGCTAAGAGCAGTGAATAACCTTTTTCTCCAACTTGTGTTAGTCATTGCTTATTTTGTGAAGCAGTTGATACATGACAACAAAACTTGATTATTTAAATACACTGATAGCAGCCTTTTCCCTTTGTAGCATGACATAAAATATGCCTAGGAGATATGTTGATTCTTGCAGGAATCAGAAGTAATTTTATTCCATGTGAAAGAAGTGGGAAATAGTCAGAATTAACTTTTACAGTTGATGAGGCATACACGGTACCAGAGCTTGTATGACTTGCTTCACATCACACCCAAGCACTGCACTGAGATGCTAGTTTTAAATGTCAGTAAGGTTCTGAAAGCAATCTAGTCAAATTTCTGAGGCTGAGCTAAACCTTCTTTTTTTTGTCTTGTGGTTTGCAGTTCTAGAAACAAAACCAAAAATGTTTTCTGCTGTAGCTGGTTGAGCAGAGTAGGGATTGATGCGGTTTTGTGGTTTCCTTAGTTGTACCGGCAGCTAACCAAAATACCCACTGGTCTTCTTGCCATGTCATTCCTTGAGTCATTACTACACATAACAATATAAAAAGGGAACCTCGTAGGCACTCTAAGGTTTTTTTTCTGCCTGTTTGTTTCTGTTTTCATAATATTTAACTTATCTTTTACAGTGGACTTCAAGCTTGCACTGTATGGATAATTCAAATGTCATTATTGACTCATAATCCAACATGTGTCATAGAATTATAAGATGTTAAAGATTAATCTCAGTGCACAGTGTGTCAAGATAAAAACATTAGTTCTTAAACACTCATCTCTTACCCTTATGTTATCTTGGTTTGAATTTAATGGTGACTATGTCTCTTTATGGCACATTTCTCTTGCAAGTGGGATATCTGAAATAGAAGAAAGAGAACTAAATTGATTTTTGCTCCTGAAAATCATTTTAGTAGAACATATATTTCCAGTTGCATGTATCAAAATAAACGAACAAATTTCAGGTGAATTGAAAATTATTTAATGTTCAAAATACTCTTGTTTGCTGAGAAAGTAGTTTAAGAAAGCATCACTATGGTGTTGCCCTGTTTTATTCTTCCCCAGGCACTTGCTGCTAGAGATGGGATAATAGGCTAACACAAACTGTTGATCTGAAGTAATATGGCTTCTGGAGGGGTGAAAGAGAAATTTAATGTAAGATGAAAGAAGCAAAAGACAAAAAAGGGGTTTCTGAATTAAATGCAACTCAAACACAACTCCTGACTTGGGAAGCAAAATCCATGATACCTGAGAAAGAAACATAAATCTATGAACCAGTCCAATAGTAAAAAAAAATTGAGAAAAGGATTTTAGATAGAAGGTAAATAAGGAATCAAAGACACCCTATCTATGAAGAGTTTATATATATACACAAACATCACATGAGCAACATTTCTGTCTAGCCTAAGGTTCTGTAGAATGGGCCTCCTCCTCAAAAATAATGAGTGTGAATTAGCCATGTATATCAGAAGTTAAAAAAGTTGAAGATATTCTGTAAATTCTAAGATGTCCCAGTCTTGCAAGATACATATACTGCCATTTCAGATTATGTTTTGAAGAGTCAAATTTTCAGTAATGCAGGGAAGAGAACACAAAGAAACCGATGAAACTTTATGAGGTTCCTAATTGTTCTTGTCTCAAAGCTAATACACCTATTCAAATTAGACAGAAAAGAATGCCTTGTGTCCATGGAGTGCAACTTACAGATTTGAGTATGTGTATATTAATATTATATGGGTAATCAATATATTGTCACTGCAGGGTGACCATGATTTAGTATGTTCTGGCAATTTCCAAGCGGCCGTTTCTCACACTTTGATTTCAAGCGCACCATTTCAGAGTCAGTCACGGGGAGTTAATGGAAGGGGACATGCCAATGGCAAATAATTGATGAGATTAAATTTAATGATTTGTGCCTAACATTAAATAAAATAGTCAAATACACAAAGCTTTACTAGTACAATCTACTCAAGAATTTTGTGTTGTGAAATACAAAAACCTTAATGCAAAATTTAACAAGCTCTGTGAGTTAAGAAAATGATCTCTGACTCAACTTTAGGTGAAGCAAGTAGAAAAAATGCTACAAGAATGCCAAAAGGCTGACTTCATAGCAAGTGGGAAAGAAAACTTCCCAACAGAAAAAAACTGGCTGTCTCTAACGTTCAAGATCATACCAAGGCCGTTTGTCATACACATTTTTTAGAGCCTTTCCTATAATAGAAAGAAAAACAATAGAATAAACTCAGAGTGGGGCTTAATCCTCTTAAAGGGAACTTTCTGGTGACAGATGCAGAATGTGCTATGGGGTCACGAAAAACATCAGGTGCAACAGGCTGCAGCTCATCGATCCACCGCAGTGACAAAAGAAAGTATCTTTCCCAAAGTATTTCCTTCTGCAGATAGTAGACATGAAAGTCCTAGAGAGAAGAGATGCTCAATGAGAGGTAAGTAATTTCCAAGATCCATTTAGGGGAAAATTTTTCGTCTTGTCCTTAATAAATTCTTATAGTCAGGTTGAAATGCCGCCTTCCATATTTTGAAGCAAGGTTCAGTTAAGAGGGTAAGAAGCTCTCTGTCATCATGGATTCAGAAATAACGACTGCTATTCCTGTATAGATCTGCCTGTTCTGAAGATTTCCTGGCTCTGAGCAAGGAGCTGAGGCCCTTCAGTACTGTGTCAGAGGCTGTACTTTGTCTTCCAACTTAAAATGCCCAGGCAGCATGAAGGAGAAGCAGAAGGCAACCTGCCCTGACCACAAAGGAATGAGAAACAGCAGAGTCAGCAGCAGAGGGAATGGGAAGGGCTTGATGGCCCAGTCTGTAGGCAGAGACATCTTACAGGATACTGACAAAGGAATAACACGGCAGGAATGAGCAGAAGAATGTAGCCATTAAAGAAGCCTCACTCCCCAAACTACACTGTAGGACCCAGCAGATGAGTGCTGGGGTTTACAGATACCCTGCAAACAGCTGTGAAACATGCTGGCAAAGTAGGTGGTCCAAGCTGGAAAAAATAGCCTTCTCTAGCTTTCTGTTGCTCTTTGAACTCAACTAGCAAAAATAGATCTAAAGGTTTGGTATTGCTGATGACCCCTTGCAAACATGGAAACCATAACCATACTTCCATATGGTTAAAATCTGGTTTTATACACAGATTTTCTTTTTGTAAATGCAGGATATTTCATGTAAATGCTATATTCATGAGCATGTTAAAATGAAAGAAAGTTGATTGCAAATTCAAGCACTTAAAAATTAGAAGCAGAATTGTTTATGCAGCATTAACGTGTTCTATTTTAATATTACCTTGGTCATAATTTAATTTATAATTGCAGGATCGTATAGTTTTCTTTTAATTGAATTTACTTAGGATGAATCAAGACATGAAAAAAGATTGTTTATGAACACCACCATCAATCATATATATACTAAATCCATGAACAGGCTGTACAAAAAGAGCCTGGATTAGACATAGTAAGAACCGAGATTATGGATTTAGTTTAGGGTGACACTGCCTCTTTCCTTAAGGGTCTCAGATACATACAAAATTCCTTATTATGACAAGTTACTCTGGGATAAGGAACTACCAGTCAAACTTCTTGCTCTGCCATCCACGGGGATTTGTTAGGGCTGAAAAAGCATCTCCTGCCAGTGTGAAAGATCTTTTTTTTAAAGTTCTTGTTTTAGTCCTTCTACTTTCTAATAGATATTCCTATTCTGACAGGTATTCCTTTCCACATACCAGTAGTATGATCTTATTTTGGTTCAATATAAGTTTTGTGACATAAATAGTGCCCTCTGTCCTAGTAGTGTCTCCTAAGTCACCAACATTAGCTCTTGACCATTCTCATTGCCCAAACAGTCCTGTCGAGTGATTTGACTGTACCACTGTCTCAGTCCTTTCTGTACCAAAAGATGTAGAACGGTAACTTTGCTTACAAATTTGGCTTTCACCAGAAATGCACCTGGATTACAGGTGCCTTTTTTTGGAGATGAAGATGGCTGTAGGCCATCAGCACTGCTCCTGCACCGAAGGAACAGTCACGTGGCTGTGGAGAGGCCTCTTCCTGGATGAAGCTGGATCACGCCATACCCTCCCTAAAATGGTAACCTTTAGGAATGGTGGCGATTTGGTGAGTTGACACCACTTCCAGGGTTAACACAACACTTCCACAAAAACAGTTAAACCTTCCTGATACCCTAGTTGGTGCGTAACAGCTGAGGCAGAGCACTGGTGCGCACTTCTGGAGAGCAGCCTGAACCAGAAGCTGCACAAAAAGGGTCATTCTGCCCTGACTCCTCCACACAGATCTGTGGCTGTGGCAGTGGTGCTGAACACTGCTCACCCCAGCTGTGGCTTCTTTGAAACTGTATACAATACAAACTATGGTTTTGGGTTTTTTTTTGCTCCTCAGGAGGTTTCTATCTCCTTTTAAGAGAAGGAAGTAAACAGAACCATTTCCACAGCTAGAATTCTCTTCCAGTATTGTATGAAAAATATTTTTCTTCCTCATACTGAATTCCTGGTATTGAAATATCATCTTCCTCTATCCTGAGTTGTATTTAAAGCTTGGTTTTGCCTTTTTAGCCTTTAAAAATTTCTGTAAATTGTTTACCTTGTTCTCCAAATTATATTAGTAAACCAGGATAGTTTATTTGTATTTGTTTGTATAAAATTTTCAGTAAATGAACAACAAATTAAATTTGTTTCAAAAATGAACAGTGTCTTTTATGAAGTTAATGTGAGTTCATACCTCTCTCTGGCCAACAACAAACTGACTCAAACAGTAAACACTTTCCACTTACCTTTTTTACATATACATGTACTCTTTACTTACTATTTAAAACTAATTCCTTCACCATTTAATTAGGTCAATACACTTCTAAAATTGAGTGACTATAACTTCAGTTTTTAACTCTTCCATGTGACTTTCTGCACCCTGAAAATCTACAAAACCTTGCTTTTTTTTTAATGCTTGCCCTTTCATCCAGTTAACCCATTTTTTAGAAGCTTGTTTCAGCTCCATCTCTGTGTTCACCTCCTTTCAGTAATACTTGGGCTCTTGCAATTGCCTGTTTCCATCCCAAGTGTACCTCCATGTGCCGAGCCTGGCTCAGATGTGTGGTTAATTGACTGTGCAGGTGTATTCACCTGCAGTCACCCATGTTCCAAGTCAGCAAGCCTTGCAGAAAGGTCAAAAAAATCCATTTAAAGGGAAAATATATTTTTGAAGCATTCATTATAGAAGTATATTTGGGTTACAAAAAAGGGTTATTCGAATGCTGCTTTTGAGTGATTATGTGAAGATTTTGTGATCTGACTCCTACTCCTTCGAGTGATAAAGTGTTCCGTAGCACTATATCTACTTGAACAAATTTCATTTCATTTCAGTTATGAATGTTTCTGTCAACTGGGTGGCAAGTGTTTCAGATTGGCCGCTACAAAACAAAATAACTGTAACTAAAATTTCCATTTCGACACCATCAGGTATTTGGAAAGGAAAGGTATTGTCTGCTCTAGAGAGTTAGGCCAGTTCAAAACTGGGTACTGTTCTTTCCATTTTACGTGTCTAGTCCTTTTTTTCCTGTACTTTGTGTCTTAATTCTTGAAGACAAAAAATAATCTTATGTTTCAAGCTAAATAAAATTGGAAAGTTATGTACGTGCAGATCTCTGTTCATTGTTGCTGTTTTTTTTTTTCCTTTGTAGAACAAACTGAAAAAGAGCAGAAGCACTATCGAGTTGAGGGGCAGTATAACCAAATCAGAAGGATAATTTATTGCTTTGCTTTGCATGGGTCTAATGCCTGGTACACATGGAGTGAAGCAAAGAATCCTTTTTGTCTTTCACACAGGGGTCAGACATGCCAATACATGTTAAGACACTTGTAGAGTACATACTGCATAAGGGCAAACAGCAAATAAAAAAGTGGGTAGACTTGCTTGTTTGGTATGTGAGAGCATAGCATAAACATTCATTGCTCACCCTAGACATGATTTAACTCTGCTCATTTGAATTTGTTTTCAGCTGAGATCACTCTGTGCAGATGTGGCTGAAAATACTAGAGTTAATAAAACCTAAACAATGTTATTCAAATACCCACTCCATATCCAAACACCTGAGCATTTAGCATATAATACACTGCTCTTTCCTAGAGTTATTCCTGCAGCCAATTTATTTGCAGAAGTTCAAAGACTAGTAAAATGCTAACATAGTTCTGAAATTACAGAATTGTTCCTTCACTCCTTCTGGCCCTTTCTGAATCATAAACCTCTGACTTTGGTTAGAACAAATGTGTGAAAGTGATTTTCTATAATGAGAATGTGTGAAAGGTTTTGGGTTTGTCTAACTTGGAATGAAATCAAATGGAAGAACTTCAGACATGGTCTCGAGGTGGAATGGCAGCTTTTTAATCCATTCTGCACCGAGGAAGGCCTCTTTATGCTCTCCAGCCGCCACTCCAAGAGGGCATTGTAGCTTGCCCGGCAGAGTGCCCTTGAGCATGCACCAGCGTAGTCATACCCTAGCTATGGACTTGTTTAGCACACTTTATATAACCAAAAATCTTTATTCAGTCTGGTCATTGTCCGTTTATATTTTCTGTCTTCACAGACTTCTGTCTTTAATATTCTTAAGACTACGCTCACTTTGGGCACTAATTGCCACTGGAATATATTTTAGAGAGAAGAGATGATGTACCTTTCCCTGGGCTTTCTCCTTTAGTACAAAGCCTGTCCCTCATTTGGCCTCATTTTGAATAAATGCGATGTCGGTTAAGAGCACTTTTCCCAACACAATACTGATGGAATAAAAAGAGGTAGAGAACTCTTTAGAACTCTTTTAAAGTAAATCTTGATTCCAAATTGATTGAAATCAATGAAAATAAGTAGTTCCAGCTGGCTTTGGATCAAGTTATAAAGCTTTAATTTACACACACGCAAATGTGGCAGGACTTGGAGAATGAGATACTTGTAAGTTCTCCATATATGCTGAGGTCTGTTTGTACTTGTTCCACGTTGTTGGTGAAGAAAGTAGGACAACTGTGAGGACTTTCTCCCCTCAGTACTAGAAAGAACAAATAAAGTGCCAGATTGTAAATGATCTCCCTGTGACCTTTGTCTGCAAGCATATCTTTAACTTTGATGGGTGCTCTATCACTACATTGCAATAACTGAAGAATGAGTTATAATAACAGATGAATGATGCCCAGTCACCTCACAGTAATTCCATTACTGTCCTACTCTTAAGGAAAGGAAAAGGAAAAGGAAAAGGAAAAGGAAAAGGANAAAGGAAAGGAAAGGAAAGGAAAGGAAAGGAAAGGAAAGGAAAGGAAAGGAAAGGAAAGGAAAGGAAAGGAAAGGAAAGGAAAGGAAAGGAAAGGAAGAAAGAAAAGTGTTCTCATCATATAAACAAGGGAGGAAAATCTTTCATCAGTTTTTGTTTCTCATAGGTCTAGGTGATGAAGTAAGTTTTGCCAGAATTCAAAATACATTTTTGCATGTTACATTAAAGAGTTCCTTAAGCAGAGTTACTCAAAATTAACAGAATATTCCTGGTCTAGCTACTATGTTCTCTCATAAAATTTCAGTCTATCTCAAATGCTAACACTTGAATCTTCAGAAAGGCTATACAAATATAAAAGTACCTTCAGTTTGGCAAGTAGGACATGTAGTGAGTTTCCTTCAGCCCAAAGCTCTGCTATCCATAGAAACGCTTGGCCAGGATTGTTCCATCTGCAGTAAAAGAAGATTCTAATCTAGAGGGTTTAGCTGGAACAGGTTGAGGGTCGATTATAGCTTCATCTCTGCTTCCTTATTCGGTGGTCCTGTGTGATAATGTGTAAGTTGGCAACTACAGAATTGTTCTCAGGATTTGAACAATTTTTTCATCTTTTTTGATGTTCTAAGCTGCTAAATATACTGTTGACCCAGTATTTATTAACAGAAAAAGCAAACAATAATGTGAAGAAATACTGTAATCTGCAAGAATCTTGTAAAGGAGTAACAAAGAGCTTCTAGACGCCAAACTCATAAATGGAGACCTCATATTGAAGAATAAGGATTGATAACTTCCACACTTTGTTTACATCCATTAATATTCTTTAAATTAGTGAATTCAAATGCAAACCTAGAACATACTGGATGTGAAGAGATCTAGGCAAAGAGAAGCAATTAACTGGGCCAATCCTCGTGAGCTTCATTACAGAAAAGAGATATGTATTTAAAAACAACAACAGCAAAACCGAAAAAACAAACCCAGCCCTTTTCTGCTCAGATTTTACAAAATTACCTTAATGTTTTTGAATGAGGTTACAAACTTCTGTCATAATATCAGTATCGTAAGCAGAGATTTTTATAAGACTTTTTGATAGATGCATCCTGATTAATAAAATAGAAAAATGAAAGAAAAGTCAACAAGACAGACATAATATGGACTACAACAGTCCCAATGATAATTTTTGGCATGTCATTGTGAGCAGAGCACAGAGGTACTGGAAAGGGAAGGAAGATTCAGAGATAGCAGGGTTTTCCCTCTTTCCTCTCCTCTGTCTTGATCTGAGCACTGGCAGCAGCAATATGACTACTCTTGGTCGTATCAGGCTGTTGTAAATGCTCAGGACATCTCAGATATCCTTCCTCCATTCACTTTGTATCAGGGGAATCAAAAGACCTTAGAGACCTGCTCTACAGGAGGTTGTACAGAAGTGAGTGAGTAATTTAAGGGCTGAAAAAGAGCCACAATAATGAAGTTCACGCTATTTAACTCTTAAGAGATGAGGTAAATAGCCAGCTTGATCTATTTTAAAAATTATGGAAAGCATGGAAGCTTTAGAATAAGTGTTTTCAACCTGCTGCTCAAATACAAGATAGAAAATTGTAGCTAGACTGAAAATGAAAGATACTTTTTTAAAGGCTACAGTGATTAATGAACTGATAACTAGAGGCTATGGCTACTAGTGGTTCCAGTAATCATCCATTACTAGAAATTAGTAAATCAAGAATGGATATTTTACGAAAGATGCACTCTGACACAAACACAGCCATAGAAACGAGCAGGAATTAAAGCATTCTAGTCTTCTCTTTACTGAGACTAGAGGAATACAGTTGTCCCTGCAGCCTTTAATGATGCCCATGGAATGAGACACATCTGGAATTTGACGAAAATTCAGATATTCTCTGTCGTGTGGCGGGTACAAGCCCAGTACCAGGACAGGACATGTAAGCAGTCTTGTTGAGTGACCTGGAACACTTACAAATTCCTCTAACATAATAGACATGCCCTTGTTCCTGAGCTGAGGGACTGGTTTTACTCATATGATTGATGCATATTGTACAACGGAGGGCTGCAGCTTCCTCAGGAAACTGAGGTAGAAGTGGAAATGAGCAATATGCTCCACGTCATCACCTGCCTGTCTTTGAGAAGGCCAAGAAGGGCACAAGGTGCAAGTTGCATTGATTTCACTGGTAGAGTGTGGACTGGACTGGGAACTCCTGCCTGTATTTGTAAGGATAAGGATTCAGAACTCTCTCCTTAACGTCATTGCTGATTTACTGCAGAAGGCAGGTATTTAGATGAGCTCTGAGGAGGCATTCTGAGGTTAGTCCTATAAATAATTAAGATCTGAAAGCTTTTTTGATATATTATTGTATCTTAGAAGTATTTATGATCACTATGTTTGTAAGTAAGTGGTACAGAAGGATAATCCATTCTAGCTTTTTAGCAAAGTTGCTGCTTGATAATGGCTTATGCACTTTTTGGAAGCCAAAGAACAATAATATCTATCTGGCATAAAAAGTTGGACTGAGATTCTGTAAATTAAGTCTACTTGGCCCAGGAAGATGTTGAAGCAGTCTTGTTTATCTTCAGTACACACATTTTTTGGTATGATTTGCTGCTGGGAGACTCAAAGCACTCAAAAAGAAGTAAGCATTTTGCAAAATGATAAAAACATATTTTATTGTCAAAATCCAGTTTATAATTTCCTTGTGATTCATTGTTCTTATTCATTTTACTTGAATAATCTACTAGCTTTTCTGATGCAATTTTGCGGGTTTTCCTCCCCTCCCAAGTCTTCTTGCTTTTAGCTTAATTCCCAAGTTTCTGGTGCTATTCCTTGTAGTAGGCTCCAGGGAGACAAAAGTAAAACATGAAAGTAAGAATATAAAATCCAAGCTGTTCTGTTTCTCACAATATTTAAGGCATGACATAAGCAGCTGTTACCGGTACAAAAGCTTTCAGAAGAAAGGCACAGCTCGCTCTTAGTGATCAATGTGTTGTAGGACAGGAATAGAAGATGAGGTAACGTAGTGGCAGGTGATATTTTTGTCGCAGGTTATGTTTGTCATGCATGTTACTCAGAGGAGGTTATAATAATAGATGTAGCAGGAAGACACATTTCCTGACATGAGATTAGACCCAGTTAGGCCAGATAATCCCAAAAGGAAAAGAAAGGGATTTGTTGTCCTGAATGTCCCCTTGAGACTAAATAATTCTAATGGCTTTTTGTGAGCTCTGAAACTATATGCTTTTATGGTATCCAATTTGTTATTAATATAAATACACTGTGCTTAAATAATACGTAACTAATGTAAAGAAACATGCCATTTTAGAGAAAAGAGTACACCCAGAGTTACAAATTTAAACAGAAGAATTGGTGAGTATATCTTTTGATTCAGCTGTGTTTGAGAAGGGTTTGAAAAACCCTTGTTCCTGGAAACAATGAGATACAAACCTGTTTGCATAGTTGATCTCTGGCCAGAAAGGATTCCTATCAAGTGAAATATTAACCCAAAGGAATGCAGTTTTCTTAGGGCAATGAGCTCTTGGTTCCAAAAAAGCATTTAATGGAGAGCTAAAGTGACCGTTTAACAAACATATATGCACCCAGAGGATTGGATGGCTGTCACACCAGAACAGGATTAGCCTATCTTTTAGCTATAGCTTACTTGTTTGTAACTGGCCGGGTCCTGTCGCACTGAAAAGCAATTTCTAGTTGTATAGCGGCCAAATGTCTAATGCTTTGATTATGTCATTGCAGTAGGCAAGTGTTTATGTTACGCAAAGTATTATAGCAGCTAGGAGCTCTATTAGCAATCCTAAAACTTCAGGATAGAGAGAGTTCAAGGAATATTTCCTTCAGTGTCTCTTTTCCCAGGCAGCAGAGTCTCTGCTGGGAGTGATGATCTTCCTACACGGGGTCAAATTTGCACTGGATCCATGACATGAGAGGCAGCTTGAAAAGCTCTGAGGCTGCTGAGGGTGATAGGTGTAAGACGCCAAGCCCCATTCCTCTGCAGCATGATGTGCTAGATCTGATAGTGAGTGCCAAGTTCAAGCTTCACTCTTTGAACTCACCAGGTAATTGCTGCTCCAGGAAATACATTTTAGGCCTCAGGAGGCATTTGCTCTAAAATGCCAAAATACCAGCAGAACAACTCCTCATTCCTTCTGCCAACTGAGAAAGAGCTAAGCCTCCAAAGCACAACTGGGTGTTTCCCTCATTATTATTTTTTTTGTTTGCAGAGATCCATGTGTGAAATATAAATTTCTGTCCTCAGGCTCTGATGGACTCTGATGTGCTTTGCAGGTGTTCCTATGTACAGCTGGAGGAGGCCCAAATGCGCTGGAACTTACAACTGTGGAATTATAAAAATCAAAAATAAATCTTTGTTTCTCTGTAGAGTGAGTTTCTTCCTCTCAGTACTCTTCACTTCCCAGTGGCTTGGTGGCCCTCTGGAGGTACTAACAGTAGGACTGGCTGGCTGTTTTTTGTTGCAGGTTTCAATCCACTCATAGTGTCCTGTAGATTCCTTAGGAATAGCACCTTCTTGACTAGGAAGTTATGGGGAATGGAGATGGGAGGAAGGTAAGTATTACATCCCAAATTCTACTCACTTGTGACACTGAAATGGGAATTTACTCATGGAAGGTATATAACTTTAGAAGAAAAATGAAAGGCTTTATTAAGTGTAATGTTGAAATTATCATTGCTAAGAAGCTGAGTTAATCCAGTCAGAAGAATGGAGCAGGTCCCTCTATTGAGCTTTTATTTTCTATTTTTCACAGGCTTATTCCAACATTCATTTCACTTTGCAGGACTTCACAGTCATAGCAGAAAGAGTAAGAAAATATTTCCTCTAGAGTTTCTTCTCGCATTAAATGCGTGACTATAGCCTCTGAGAAGGACTGTCATGGCCAGTGTCCAGGAAGTTTCTCAGCTCTCATTAAACACAGATCATTAAACATGTTGCATAGTCACTGTGGCTGTCACAGAGAGTTAAACCACGCTTCTGCTGTTGCCGCTATGCAAAAGACAAGACATAAAGTTGTAGTATCATTACAATTTTGACCACAAAGAGACAATGGATCAAAGCAGCCATTTTGCTTTCCCACCTCCTCCTTTCATCTCATACCTGTTAACAGCAACCCACAGAGGGTTTTTCATTCATCAGCAAATAACTTGGTCAGTGGCTTATAGGCAGAGTTGGTTGAAAATGCTGGCTGTGTGTATTTTTGGTCCCATAGTTTGTGTTGCTTTCAATAATGAGAAAACACGGACTTCTAAGGGACTAATTCTTTGAAAAACTGAACATTTCTGGCAAGGCCCTTTGAGTAGAGAATGGGTACCTGATCATCTTGCAGATGCAAAATTGAGCGAAAGCTCCTTTAAAAAAGAAAATAGAGAGAAAATATGGCCTTAAAGGGCATTTGCAAATTTCTTCCCAACAGGAGGGACTACGGAACTCTTCTGACAGAATGTAGAGTTTTCATAGAATCATCCTTCTTTCGGAGGTATATGGAAAACAGAGGATCTGAAACTGCACCCTCTGCAGTTAGTACTAAAATTGCCAGTAAGTTCATTGACAGAATGGATTCCAATGTGATCGAGATCACTGCTACTATTTTTAGTCTATATTTCAATAGCTTCAGAAGTCTTAAAGAGGTCACATCTTTCCCCTCATCCCTGTCTCAGGAATCTTTGTCGTACTGTCCACTACTTTATGCTTGTACAATACATATTGCAGCTGGGATGCAGCCAAGTTCAAGTCTGCTTCCAACATTCTCCCGATAACGCAAAAGCAGCGCATTCAGTAATCTGTGATCCAAGTACACCTAGTGGTTAGTAATTGCAGCAAAACTAGTAAGAAAAGAAGGAATTGTCCGAGGCAGGGACTATGTTTGAATGGACAACCTCTTTCCTGTAAAAAAAACCCCAAATGTATAAATACTCATTGATTCCATGTTCTGCTTTTATGTAAAAAAATCCCAATAAAACAAATTAAAACCCCAAACCAACCAAACAGCCCCCTCCCCCACAACCCCACAATTAAGGTGCTAGACAAATTAACTAATTGGATTTCAGCTTGCTAAGGTCTATGTGATAACCCAGACCTTGTAACCAGGAGCACTAAATATGCGCAAAATAAAATAAGAAAATTGAAATTTCAAAGAGAATCTATCACTCCCAAATTTATGAAAATGGCATCCTGTTGTTTTGTCTTCATTATGATAGAAGATAAACAGATGATTTTATTTGTGATCCAAATAGAAACACATTCTGGCATCTGTTCTATGCCAATAGTTGCTCTTGCTCTGAACACGCTTACATTTTATTGCGTTGGGCTATTTGCCACTTTATGTAAGCGACACCAGCTGCTCTTGCTCTTGCACAACAGATTACTGTGTGCAGCACTCTGCTTTTCCCTAAAGCAGATAACGTTTTGTAAAATCCGGATAACTAAGTCTCTAGGAAGTGATTGTAAGTTATATTAAAACTGTGATCACTGAGAACAGTAACTGCCTTGAAAAACTGTACTAAAAAGCTGCTACTCCGATGGAAGATTGTGGTTGTGGGTAGCTGGGTTTTTTACCGTGCCTAATGTATGTTCTTACATTCTTTTACCTGCTACATTCTTTTTAGTACTTCCTGATTTCCTAAAAATTTGATCTATAGCACACCACGATAAGAAATATCAATAATAAGCTCAAACACTGAGTAAATTTCTATTTTGATTTTTATGACAAAGAAATACACTGAAATCAGTTCAAATCTACTTGAAAATAAAGCCCCTGAATTCTCTTTGTTGCATTTCTGTGACAGGTTTCACGCTCTTTTTTTCTTGGAAACATTCTGCATGGGAAAGCAGCATTATGCAAATAAAAATTCAAATGTCAGTCACAGTGGGAAAATATGACACAATTTTTCTTGAGATCTTGGGTGATACAGGCCAGACCATGCTATCACAGAACTAAAACAAGCTCTTTTTCTCAAGTGTAAAATTCTGCCTCAGACACATTTTAAAACCAGTTTTGCTATGATTTGGATGCAAAATTGTATTAATTCCAAATTTAGGAGTGTCATGCTTAAGCAGTAGTTGAACTTTGCTGGTTTGGACTAGGTGTTAGTGATTAAAGTGCCCATGAGGATAAGGTTGTGTAGGCACTGCTGCTGCAGGAAAAAGTCAAAGTATAATTGGTTTGAGGGTGTGGAGAGAAGCAGCAGGGGATGCTGGTAGGGATAGTAAAAGCTCAACAGGGTTACGGAAACCTGCCAAATCTCCATCCTCTCTGCAGGGAGCTCTTGCTGCTGCCAGGGCATAAGGAAAACAGATGGCTTGTTCCTTTTGAAGTCACTAACATTCATTTCTGTGCCTGTTGTGTATTTTTTCTCCTTCCCCTCAAGTTTCTGACTCCTGCAGTAGCTCTTGAAGCAACCGGGCGTTGGCAGACACGTTGGAAGGCAGCCATGCAGGCCGGTGAGTTTCAGCTGAAGATGATGGTTGCTTTGTTTTGTTTTTCCTTTTCCCCAAGCTGCCTCCACAATTTGGCAAGGGGACGTCAGGATTAGAAATAGTGGGATTGGAGAATACGCCAGAATCTATTAGAGGGAAAGAGGCAGAGCTATAGTAAATGCGGAGATGGAGCAGTGCCAGGAGGAGCATGGATGTGGGGGTTTGGATGCAATTAGCAGAGCCGGCCAAACATACCTGAAAACGGACGCTTCACAGTTACGTGCTGAATAGTCCTCTATATTTGTGCTTGTTTTCAGCGAGGTATAGCTGATACCTGTGCATGGGCCTTGTATTTCCCTCAAGAACAGCAATGATGTGGATCCTGGTAAGTCTACAGCATGCATTAGCTAGAACTGGTTTCACAGAATGCTCTAAACTAAATCTTTGTATCTAAAAAAGAAGAGCATGAGGTGGAAAAGCAATTAATGTTTAAGCTTGTGTTTCCACTGTTTCAGCTACTCTGAAGAATTGTAAGACCTCTTTTTCCTTAGTTTGCTGGAACTTCTAATGAATTTGCATACTGTTGTGAAGAGTAACAAAATACCAGTTTGAATGAAGACAGAAATATGTAAGATGTTTAATGTTAATTTTAGAATATCACTACGAGAGCCCCCAAAAGGATGCCGACTTGGTCTGAGTTAACAATCCGATGAAACACATGTGTAGGTCGACACGCAGAGTCATGGTGGCATATGACTGACTTGTCACCTGAGGGGAAAAAAACCTACCCTTGTGCAGGTTTCTGACTGTTGATCTCAACCAATGAGTGGTTCACGCTTTTAACAGATGTTTCTGATTTAGGCCAACGAAAGCTTACGGGAGCTTTTTCTAGTCTCTGAGGAAAGAACGCCAGCCCAATCAAACAAGTAAATTTGGAGCCTGGCATCTGAATCGACTAGCAAAGCTGGATAATTTCCTCTTGCAAAAGCTGTGTGCCATCATTATTCTATGACACTCTAAAAATTTGATAATTAGTACTGACTTGTTATTTTTGCCATCTCCTGCATTTAATCATTTAGCCACTCTTGCCATCTACCAAGAAAGACACTAAAGCCAGTTATTCAAAATGCCCGACTGGCTTGCTCAAAATAGTACACAACGCCCAAACTAGCAAAATAGGATGCATACAGCCGCCCCAGCTATGTGAGTAGTTGTAACAAATGTTTCTAGATGCACAGCCACAAAACAAACTCAAGATGGCTCTGTGTTAGCTGATATTTGCCTTTTTAAAATTATTGCTATGGTCATTAACATCACAAAAGCAAAGTAATGGGACTCTCTGGTACAGGTCCAACACAGCCGAAAGGGCCTCTGTCAGTAACATAACGTAACAATAAAACCAAATTCATGGGGTTTGTCACCAGAAACTATACCTTGTTTTTTTTGTCAGCTACATAATTACTGCAAATTTGTACCAAATTTCACCTGCATGATGCTCAAGTCCAGTATTTTTAGTTTGGCAAGGCATAACGTCAAATTTGTTTCACACATTTGTAAAATAGTCTGAAATCAGTGACATTTCAGGAAGATGCAAAGTTTCATAATGTCAAAAAATACATGCAGTGAATCAGCCTTCTCATTAGAATCCTCAAAAGTGATTCAACAGCAAATTTTTGCCACAGGATTAAGGAGAGTTCCAAGGGATTGTGTAGCTTGTCTCCCCATCATGCTGTATGACAGAGTTGCCAGTTCATGGTATGGGATTGCAGTTTTCTTCATTTATTTCCTCCACACTTCTGCTGCAGCCTACCCTGACTCTGGCACTTCAAGAATTCAGAAACCACTTCTAAAATAATTGTCAAAAATTTTAAATATTTCATGAATTTCACCGATGTCAGGCACTATGTCTGTAACAACGCTTTGTGTGTGTGAATACTTGGAAGCCAAACTGAAACTAAGTTTAAGGTCTTTAATGAAAAGAGAGAGATAATGAGGGGATTTTGGAGAACAATTGTTGCTATGGTCAAGGATCTCCAATAGGAGCAAGTCACGATCCAATATCAGATTAAGACTGTAAAGTAATTTGGCAGAAGTTTAAACCCCTTTGCTTTTCATCTTGTCCTTACATGTTAGAGGGGCTAGGGGTGGCTGAGTTTAACTCCTGAGCGATGTTCAATTGAATCTTTTATCATGACAAAGTTCAATACAATCCCTGAGGGTGCGACTAAGACACAAACGAGCTCAAATGTCATATATCCA
The DNA here is from genome assembly GCA_013396935.1 of Baryphthengus martii. NCBI lineage: Eukaryota > Metazoa > Chordata > Aves > Coraciiformes > Momotidae > Baryphthengus > Baryphthengus martii. Next base: position 53,353 of record VWZK01016868.1, on the reverse strand, counting down.
AAACTACTGTTTCATTATAAAATGTGAAAAAGTAAAAGAAGGTAGCCATAGGACAGAATACAATAAGAAAAAGGCAGAAATCAAGCAAGGATCAGGATAATTTAGCAGAGATAATAGTCACCACCGAGGATCCAGTGATGTCTCGTTGGTCTTTTTCCGGTGGGGAGAGCTCCATTTCATCTTTGCTGTCTGAGTCCTTATACAGCCTAAGCAATCTTTGAGACAAAATGCTGTAGTGCTTGAAATGTAGCGATGCTGTAATGAGCAATGCTGTAGTGAGCAATGCTGTAGTGTTCAAAATGTCCCAGCTGCATGGAGCAGGTATCAATTCGTACGGTGGAACAAGGCCATCTGAGCTGAGCCGGCCTTATCACCCGCTACTCCCGTCCTTGAGAACACAGACTTGTTGAAAGTTTTGCTGTTTCACATCCCCATGTGAATCTGTTTGGGGAGGGGTGGGAATTTATGGCAGGGGCTGTTTGGCCTTCCACCTGGCCTCTCACTGAGCATCTAAATCTTTGACAGATATGTGCGCCTAATTGATATTCTTTTACATTTATTAATGGTAGCATGGTTTATCATAATTCTTTTATGTGTTCTCTGATTTATAAGCCTCATGTGGGATAAGCTAAATTTAGCATAAAATAGCCGTAGTGTGTTAAATCACAAAAAAAAAAATCACATTAATAAGTCCTAGCAAAATGGAACTTGTGACTCAGTGCTAAGGTGCTTTAGGGCTGTAAATCAATATTTGTCATTAGTGCTGTAGAACATGCTCCAACAAACTACAAGTAAGTATATACCAACAGATGATTAAAATACTGATAACATTGATAAAGTCTACTTAGAACTGAAATTATAATTCTATAAAATTGTATTGCTGAAAGATGAGACTCCAAGTAAAACACAGGAAAGATTCTCAATCTCAAAGATTTTGTAAGAGGTTCTGCCTCAGCTAATCATCAAGAGGTTCCTCTGCAAAACACCAAGAGAGTCTATCTCCACTTAAACACGAATTCCCACCTTCATACAATACATTTATCTTTCAAATCCTGCCTGATTTATATATATTGCCAATTGAGAGGGTCCACAGAAGGACACAGACACCAATAAAAGGAATAGGCTTATTTTACCATCTATTCCAAGGTAATACAAAAAACAGGGTAATACATTTAGTCAAAGAAATAAGCTCATTACACTCAAGTTTAAGCAGCAGAGAAAATAAGCAAGATGATCATTACTACACAAAGCTTAGAGACAGTGATTAAGAAGAAATACATCACCAATTGCCCTAATACTTGACCATCACGCCATCACTGGGGAGCCCCGATTGCAGCGAGGATTTGGAGAGCCCGTCCCAGCAATTGGGAAGTCCTATGCAGTGTGTCCACTCAGAGGGGAGGTCTCCAAAGTTGTTGCAACGGGGTCCAGCTTTTCATAGTGTTGAATAAATAAGTTCACATAACTTCAAAAGCGGAAACATCTGGTTTCATTCTCCTTTCAGATGCCACCTGAAGCCTGGCCAGAGCCTAGGGAAGCACCGAGGGAGTTTCCCTATCTACGTTATTTATGCATTGCTGTGATCACATACTTATAACCAAGGCCAGGTGCCTGGTTTCACGGCCTTGACAATTTACCATTAAACAAGGAAAGATGAATATATCTATCACTCATATCCTATCTAAGCTACATCTTTCACTAATGAGCAGGCAATTGCATGTCTCTCGGTGAGGCTCAAAGTCTGCCTGGCTCTTTTGCAACGTGCTTTCTAATTGTATAAAAAGACATAACAAGCATTACAACAAGGCTTCTTTGTGTCTGCAAAATAAGTATTACAAACAAAGCTTCTGTAAGTTGACATCAAGATGTACATACTTATAGCAAAATACAGGTAACTAGGATATCATATGTGTGGTTAATACTATGCGTATTAGCTATACTGTGGGGTTGTGAGGTTCAGACTTTGGTTTGGGACCTATTGCTCAGGCCCCAGCATTGCAAAAATACATAACATTCCTCAAGAAAGGCTGTAATATAGGTATAGATCCTTAATTTATGGTTTCCAGCTAGGGATAGTGTATGATTAAAGCAGTACATTATTTCTTTGCTTGTAGCCCTGAGTAACCCTGTCTCCCTTGCAGTCTTTGAACCTGAAAGTCACTGAAGTATCTGGTGCAAAGTGTAGAACACAAAAAGAACATTAGAAAACATATGGCAAGGGTATTCTTGTCTCATTAATATTAACCTCATTGCCTTGTGGAATTAAAAATGAGAGGTGTTGCTACGTTACTCGATTCTCAACAGTTTTGGAATTTTATTTTTGTCTGCTGTAGACACAGGCTTTATTCTCCTACAGAGAGAATCAATGTTTTCTCCAAGCACTTAACTTACAATGTGGCGTAGTGGTATATGGGATATGAGATACTGGACCTCCTGAAGTATGTCTAGTTCCCTGTCACGACAGTGCTGTTTATCTCAACCCTCTGAGTCTGTATTTTTGGAGATATGAGTTCAGTTCTCATTTTGCACGACCTGTTGATATGTGCAAATGCACTCTCTCCTTTTTTGATGGGGTTAGATCAGCAACCTTGGTCATTACTATCATGTTGTTGTATTTGCTGGTTTCTGTGCAAGAACATCATTGTTTGTCTGTGGAACTGCTCCTTTAACTGTCTTGTGTGTATAAGTGTAATTTGTATTTTGACAGATTCTGGTGAGGAGTGCTGTGTAATGCCCAGGCAAAGTGTTATTAGCCAGGTGGACAGGTGGGCATGAGAAATTTGGGAACTCTGAAATGTGGTGAAAAGCCTTAGTTTCTTCTTTCCTGTAGTCGTCCGCTAGTGCCTACAGTGTGCAAAAAGCCCAAGTCATGTATCATTTACCCAGCAGCAGAGGAAGATGCAAAATCTCATGGTGGTGGATTCAGGCTTTGAAAGGAACTAATTTTACCAGTCTGAAAATGTGGAGTAAATTACTTAGCTGCAGCCTAAAGAGGGGGCTGGGGGAGCTGTGTACTTTCTCACTGGCTTGACTCTGGGATGGAAACATTTTCTCACAGCTAGGGGATTTAATAATCTCCTGGCTGCAGGCTTTGAACTGAAAACACACACTACTATCAGAGCTAGGTTCCTCAGGCCCTAATGTAGGATTATGGAGATATGGTTTAATAAAATGTCATAGCTGGGATCTGAACATAAGTTTTTCTGAGCGTGACACAACACTGGCCACAACAACAGGACATGCAGCTCTCGGCACTGCTTAGAGCAGAAGGCAACATGCCAGCAGTCAATGCTTCTAACAGCTGCTGAGGTTTTAAAACTTGGAGACATTTAAAAACAGATTTTCAGAAAAGCTGACATGGTAAAGTCTTATGGGTTTATTTACAGGCTGCACTGCATATAGTAGTGAGGTACTTCATCTTGACACTGAGATCTATTTCAGTTCCTGGGGAGGGTAGGAGAAATCAAGTGCTTAATTGAGGCACTGTTCAAATTCACAAAGCGTGTGAAGGAGGAAAACCCGCTTGAAAATACTTCTAGAGGCAGTAAGAGAAATCCTGCAATGGTCACTTCAGGTGAAGAGAAACCCTAAAGCATCCAGTAAATCTTCCAAGGATTCTTTCCCTTCATTTCCTGTTCAGAGCTAGAAACGGAGGAGAAACATATCTTGTGGTTCCCCCTCTGCCGCTCATACTGTAATGTATAAACACTTAGAAAGCCCTAAAAGCTTTTATTTGTTTTGATCACAAAGAAAACCTCCAACTGCCACATCTTCAGGGTGTTCTTACAAGTCAACAGGACTGCTTTCATCACCCGAGCATCCTTCTGCACTACAGCCTCCTGCTCATTTTGACTCAGTTACCCAGACAGTCCCTACTCATGGGGTCAAACTGGAAGGTTTTCCAGATAATGTGCTAAAATCCAAGAATGCACCAAAAGTTACTCCGTGACCAAATGCAACAACACATGTTCAAAGAATGGATAGAAAATAGTCATTAGAACACAAGACGCTACAATTATTTAATTGTTTTTAAACATAATATTAATGAAATAAGCCCTTTCTGATTACTTCTACATGACTACTTATTTGTAGACATGATCTGGGACAGTGATGGTGCAGGCTGTTTTATCTGACTCTTCTATAAATATCAAGAACATCAACATGTAATCAATAACCCCATGTAATTCTGTTCCTTTTGCATCAAGAATGTCTTTAATTTTTTTTACTTATTTATTTTATTTGTGTGTGTGCAGCCCTTACATGATGTGAATAGTCAAGTTTTTTTTCTGCCCTGGATTCTATTGCTTAGGTTACTGTAATCATGCCTTACTGGTCTTTTTTACATTAAAACTGATCTTGTCTGTATATGAGTATAACCATGCATGGTTTCTTTACTGAAATTATTAGAAAAATCTGGTTTTGGGAAATGATCAAGCTTGGGGTCAAGGGGCTGTTTTGATTACCACTATTTAGTATCTGGGTCACCTCCTTACTCCACATAGTTCAGCCTCTCTGCCCACGCCTACAGTTGGTAGCACAGCTGTTGCTGACTCCTGTGGTGGACCCATAAAGCGACCACAAAGGTTGTGCACTCTGAGAATGTTTTTGTTTAAGAGAAAACAGATGAATCTCTGTTACAGAACATACTTTATATTGATTTTGTCTATCTTGCTACCTAGTATTTAAGAGTTGTTTAAATTGGTACTGCAAAGGAGCTTCATGGCTGCATGTGGCTGATGTGGAATTCCTGGTCATTCAGAATAAGAGTAATCTTTAATTTTATTATAGCTTTGAAATTCTATATAAAGTTATGAAGAGATCTTTAAGGTATAGATTTACAATTGCCTTAATTTTTGAAACCTTAGTGACAGGAAAATATCATATGGTTCAATATTTGTTTTTCGGTCAGCCAACTAAGCAGGAGTTCCAGATATCTCTATGTATTTTCAGTGTGACACAACTGGGACCATGGTCTCAGATGTTGAGTCTTCCTTGTGCTTCATGTTGAGATGGATAGCCAGAAATACTATGAAGAAATGAAATAAGTTCATCCAGCTATAAATTAGCATTTCTGGTCCTGGGTGGCTTTTAAGTTTGGAACTGTAAACAGCTGGAGATCAAAGGCTGAGACTTCTGTATTTCTTTAGCTAATTTTACATATTTTCTTCAAATAGTAGAAGTATTCACATTCTTTTCAGAGATCAGGACATCTTTCTTTATTGACTTCATTCAGGGGCATTCAGAAAACCTTACCAAGTGATGATCGTATCTCTTTTCTGGGGTGTTCTTCATCCTTACAGTATCAATCTCACATTTAAACTTCATACTAAGACACATTGGCAGGTTCTGTTTCAGGAAGATTCATGTTAATGTCTTTTTGGCATCAAATCCTGTTTTTATTTAAAATACTTTCATTTTTTTCCTTTTTTTTTTTCCACAGCATTATGCTGGACAATAGCATCTTGTAGAGTTTCGTAATGATTTGCATAAACACCGTGAAGCGATATTTACAGAGACTATGTTGGCGAGGGTTTGGTAGCACAAAATTAAGTGATATACATCATACAGGTTTGTTGTCTGGTGAGATAGTGGAAAGTGAAGAAAGAGGAAGAGGAGTGTGTGGATAAGGATGACTCCTCTGTAGTAGCAAGCTGACTATGATTTCAGAGACAATACATCTAATTTTATCTGAGGGGGCTCCCTGAATTTGCACCTGGAGTTCCTGTAGAAATAAGGGTGTCTTGAGTCTGAAATGCTGAAAATTTCAATGGAGTTCCAAGTTTTTCCACACATTTTTTTGTGATCTGTGCTATACTAGAAACCATTATAACAGGCAAAGAATTCATAGAAATGCTCCTAGAAGTAAAGTCCCACATAAGTTGTCTATTTTAGCAGGGTACAGAGTTTCAAGAAAATTAGTTAACTGCTACGTGGCTCCCCTTCCTGGTTGGCCTTAAGGCCACAGCTGCCACTCTGCATCCATCAATGCACAGGAGTCATCTCAATGCCTAGGGGAGGAGGTAGCTCCATGGCTTAGGGTAACAGACAGCTTGTTGGAAATTAGAGCAGAGAGAGGGGCCCTGCAGAAGTCTGTAAGCAGAACAAGTGGCAGAAAGCAAGGGGTAATCACACATTTTAAATTAAAAGAAAAAAAAAATAGATCTCTGGAGGCTTCACGGCCCCAAAATCTTCTGCTAGGTGCAGGAAGGCTGCTCCTGTGAGATACAGTGCAGCAGCCACCTTGCAGCCAGGCTTTGGCAGGTTGTATCCAGAAAGCCTACTCATTTAGTCTTCTGTAGGGGATTGATACGCTTCACTGAAGGTCCACCTGCTGCATGCGTATGTCAGCAGCCGGCTTCTCGAGAGCTGTTGCCGGTGCAATGGGGTTTTGTTTTGGTCTTTTTGTTCAGTTTTTTTTTGTTTGTTTTCTCTTTGGGATAGACTTTTGGGATATATGCTGCAATTTTGTGGCTGCATACAAAGTGTAGTGAGAAACAGATGAGAAATTAGATGGATAGTCTCGCTGCGTCTGGTAATACGGGGTTTAAGGATGCAGGTCCTCAACTGTATGAGGCACTACTCTCAGACCTTTTTTCAATACTGGCTGTTAAACTTTTGTTACTAGGAGGCCAAACTGGCCTGAGGAAACGGATTAATGCCCGATGCTGCCAAAGTAGAAGTGATTCTGAGCAGCGCAGGGAAATCTAGAAAGCAACAGCACTTCTATGTCTTATGAGCTGATACTTTGTATACAGGAGAAGAATAGAAATATGTGAATGAAAAAAACTCATTTTCCTCTATTTTAGGAGTCTCTCCAGGTCTCATCTACAGGATCTCATTATGGTAAGAATCCATTATTTCAGAGAACATTTTATCCTTGCATGTGATTTATTTAACTGCTAAATAAGAAAGCAAACAAAGGAATTTGTCAAAAGCCTTGATTTAATTTATAGCGCTTTCTCTTCTTTCCTTGCTTTCAGTTTGCCAGTGCTTCAGCTCTGGGTAGTGGTGGTCTCTCTGCTTGCTTTATTTAACAGTTGGAAGAATCTTCTCTGTACATTTCAAATTTTCTTTATTTTATCCCCTTTGTTTTCTTTTATCCTTCCTGATAGCTGTTGATAGTGACTGACCGTTCAACTTTTGAAATATTGCTAGTATTCTTTTTCTCCTATTCATTCTCTGCTTCTGAGCACCCAGAGGCAGAAAGTCAAAAAGCCAAGGCTGGTGTGGCAGGTGGGCAAGTGCTTCTTGTGCAAATACATCAATTTGCATGTGAATGTGCTCATTTGCACACAAATACTTTCATTCGTAGGAATAAAAAGATTCTCTCCATGTGCACCATTTGTGCAAACAAAAACTGGATACATGAAACTACTCAGCAAAGTCGGGGAGAGGTCAGGTCTCCTGCCATTTTCACTTTAGTAGTATGTTCACAAGCTGGTAATTAACCTCTGAAAAGAAAACCAAGATTCTATCTTCAACTACTGTTGCTTTTTAAGTTTTTTGTTGCACAAAGTAGGGGTTGCCTTTTCATGGTGTGCATACAGTGCCAGATGGTGTAGATCTAAAGTGATCTCAATCCAAACTGGGACCACAGGGAAGTACCATAGCATAAATAAAACGATAATTATAGATACGAAGAAGGTCAAATACAATTTCTCCTCAGAGTAGTTCCGAGAGCAGAAACTCTGAAAGCCTGCTACGGGGAAATAGGTTTTTTTTAGTTCTATAGTAGATAAATTTGTACTGAAGTCTGTGTTTTTGTAATATCCTTTAGTCTGGATCATCACTAGCATACGTAGTCCTGCTTCCTTACCTGACTCACAATTCTATATACAGGTCACTTTTCTGTCAGGAATTACAAGTAAAATGCAAAGTCTGGTGGGAAACCTGAATAGTATTATGTATCTAAATAATTTCAGTGGTGTCAACAGTAAAGAAATGGACATTGTAAGAAATGAAGTCAGCCAATGCTTGATAACAGACTACTGGCAACTCTTTTTAAGATGGTTTCTACTTCTTGAATTGGATTTTAGGTGGGATGGGAAGAGCTGGTGGAAGAGAGTAGTTGTTTAAATTTTGGAAGTTTCCTTTATGTAGTAGATGTTGAGCTGCCCAAAGGTCTTCAAAAAAGTTCTAATATGACTGCTGCTAATCTTCGTCATGAGAAATTCAAGAGCCTGGAACCTGCCACAGCAGAAGCTCCTCTCTGGACACTGAAAAGTTTCCCTTTGTATTCTGGTTATTACGGCTCTGCTCAGATCAAAATTATCTGAAGAAGATTTTGAGGTAAGGAGGTTTTGGTGTCTCTTAAGACATTTCATCCAAAGACCTTGCTTTCATTTCAGGATTGGTTTAGGAGACTGAATAGGTTATGGAGAGGACATCTAGTTCTATTGTACCCGTTTATCTCTGTCATGCAGCACTTAAGGTATTCAACTACATTCCTAGGTCAGCAGCAAAAGACGAGTGCTGAAGATGCAGATTTTGCAAGGTTTATTAATTGGCTTCTTGTATTTTGCAGTGTCTATGGGCAATAACATGTCCTGAAAACTTCTACTGGTTCAATACTTATGGTGCTTTTAGAATAGTCAGTATAGTACAGTAAGTGACCATAGCTATGTTACAGTTGCTTCTTTTACATATGCAAATTGTAATGGAGTTTAGTAAAAGCCTGCATCTGAAACTTAAAAGCCTTTTTAAGGAAGACTATCATTCAGAAGTCAACAGTGATTATAGGGTGGCACGTGGATGAGGTGATGTTGGCTAGAAATCTACTGCTACTCCTGGTGAAGAAAGAGCTAACAGCCCAACAAGTGGGGGTGATGTGGTGAGACTGTCCTAAAATCCAGTTAACTTACAAAATTTTCAAAACTTAAATATTTCTAGGGGTCTAAAGTAGAAGCAGGAATGAAAGAAGTAAGATTCTGTCTTGTGCCTTGTACCTTCTCAGAGGCACCTGGTAGCAGCGTAGAGGAGCTCTAACACTTTTATAAATCCGGCACATTAACCAGGTAATTTATAGTCATTACAGTCAATATGTGTTTCAAAAACCCAAGAAAAGAATAGGATGGGGTTATTCCTGGCCAGTGTTTGGAAAGATGAAAAAGAAATAACAGGAAGATGTTTCACAGCTTTTTCAGAACCACAACTCAAAGGAATCATTATAAAGTGAAGAAGTAAAGGCCAGTGTCGCCGCCTTGCACAGAAGGATCTAAAAAGTTTTTGTATTTTCTATCTCTGATTTCATTACTCCTAATAACTCGTTTCCTGATGGAAGGTAAAGAGGCACCTGAAATACAGATTTGAGTCCTTTTAGTTAAACCTTTATCCCTTTGTCATAGTGGGTTTTTTTCTTCTGTAGTTCCATTCATCTGCTCTACTGGAACTTTCAGTCGCACAGTGTTAAAATATGGCTGTTCTAAGCTAATATGCATTAACTTTTTAAAACCTGTTTTATACATAACCTATTGTATTAATATAAAACGTTAAGGCCATTTTTTCGTTTCCTGGGAATGGCCCATTACATTGTGAGCAATCTACTCTTGCTTTTTTAGAAAAGACTTTGAACTCAATACAAAAGGAAAATATAATCATGTACAACTATAAAGACCGCTTTTTTCCCTTTTGTGCAGTGTAACAGAGGTGGATGAGTAGCATGGTAATGAAGAGATGGACCGTCTTTATTAGCAGGCTTGGTGAAAGGGTTCTTTTCAGAACTTCAACTTTTCTTATCTTCTTAGTTTTCATGACGTCTATTCGGACTCTTTCCTTTTCTTGACTTTCTTTTAAATACGTCTAACAGACTGGCAAAGCCAAGCCAGTTCATCCTTCTTTCCAAAGAAGGCTAGATACAAAGTCTAGTGGTTTAGATGCTTCCATTAAAGTTTTTCATATATTTAGAGAAGTATTGCTATTTTCATTGCTTAGGAACTAGTCAGGTGTATACCTCATAGTCATTATTTAATTTCTTTAAAAACAAACGTAACAAACCCCGTGCTATGATGTTTTTACACTGTAGTTAAAGGAAGCTAATGATACAGGAAGTTTCTTTGAGTAACAAAATAGGACTAGAAATATCACTTAACCCTCTGCCCGAGAATTCGGTTAATATAGTAGATGTGTAGAGGACTATTTGATGATCTCTCACCCTCTTCTACAATGTGCTCCACAAACCTTTTTGATACTTCCCTGATCCTCCTCCATGCTCCCTATTTTTCTGGTGTTCCTCCCACTCCTTCTGCTTCAGTATTCTTTGTTATAGAGACAGTTCACTTTTAATCTTGTTCAGTTAAGGAATTCCTCTCCAATAAAAGGAAATGGCTATGTGATTGCAAAAAAACATTCAATCCAGGCAGTAGAACAAATGAAAGCTACCTTTCTTACTGCTGTTCTGATGTGGGGGAAGTATTCCATCATCACTGTGTGGAGCTCTCAGGAAGGAACCTCAAAAATAACAACTAAGAAACAGGAAGCATTATTTATAATCTGAGGCTGGAAAACTGGAACTTTGGCTTGTTGACTGGTATTTACTTATATAATTATAAAGAATATCACATATAGTGTGTGTAGTTATATTACAGTCCTCTGTGAAGGACCGCTATTGTTGCGTTACTCAGAGTGGAATATTCAGTCCAGGAGTGTTGCTATTTAACGTGTGTATCTTCATCACACTAAGCTATTAATAGATCTTTGTCTTGGAGGAATATGGCTTACATAAAAAGGCTACAGAGCAAAATTAAAATACAAATAAGAAAAGACAAAATATGTAGACTGAAGAGGCTGAAGGATGCAAATAATGTCATAGCAGAGTTGATTCTGGTTAGATCTTATGTTATGAGCATCCCAGAATAATGCAAATGTTTGGTTCAATAGATGATGTGCATCAAAGAAACTAACTACCTGATTTGTAAAAGATTTTCAAGGCATCTATTACCACCGTATGGAAATAGCATGGAAAGATGATTTAAGGCCTTTGTTGTAACAGGTGCAAAAAGTCAAAATTAATAGAAGTGTGAATCAGTAAGTGGTATTTTGATATGAGTCACCTAGAACGTGCTTTGAGAAGGAAGTTGGACTAGATGATCTCCAGAGGTCTTTCTAACTCCAACAATTCTGTGAACCATCATTTTGTTCTGCATATAAATTAAACCAATGGCCATGTAGTCTTTAAATCTGACCATTTACATAAATTTACCCAGAACAAACAACTTATGCACTGTGTGTACATGTTTCAGAAATAGTATTGCCAGGGAATTATACCTCCAAAACTGGCATTAATTGCATGCTCATCAATTCAACCGACACAAAGTGATTTACACAGATATGGAAGAACTTCTTTATATGCCTATGGAAATCTTTTGTCACCACCGGCAATAACCCTGGTTTTAGCTTTTAATCAGAAGATTATTTAAAGGCTGATTGTTGTTATTTAAATTAATTGGCTAGTGATGGATTAAATTAGAAAAAAGAAAGACAATTAAAAAAAAAATACGGTTTTTTTTTTAGTTTTAACCCAGAAAGGTTACTATAATCTGCTCTTTGTAATACAGATTTGTTTTCAGGATGAAAAATATTTCTCAAAAATAAAAGAATTCATTATTTAGGAGACATATTTGCCAAGTCTTATAAATTGTATGGGAAATTTGGAATTTTTTAATTGGAAAATATGTATTCTTGGAAATACGCCACGCTGAATTTCTAAGAATGTTGATTTTTTTGTTTTACATTTGAATTTAGGATACACAACTAGAGGTACTTTCTGTTTCCTTTGGTGTCTTCAGCTATATCTGACTGCTCAGAGATGTAAACCTGTCCTATACCTAATGATGGTCGAGAAATAACAAGATGTAACTTGTTTACAACAAGCATATATGCTCACAATAGTCCTGACTTGGTTATTTCAAAGTGCCTACAAGATGTATAAAATAATTTTTCCTTCGTTTCCGGTTTCCAGTCTGTTCTTCTTTCTTAACCATAGTAGGTATATTACTGTGTTGAAGAGATTCACTTTTTGGTATAAGTACTTGCCTGGTATAAGGCTTTTCAGGTGATTGTGAAAACTCTTGAGACCATTTTATTATGCTGATACAATCATTTTCATGTCATTTAAAAAAGGAATATATACATGTTATATAATATATATATGTTATATACATATATACATACATACAATATATATATATGTTATTTTTTCCAGAGTTCCAGATTTTTAGTCTCATTCAGATGCAGGTGTGTTGATGAAGAGTTGTCTGGCAGGTAAAGCAAATCTTTTAAATGTTATGCACAGAATCCCTGTTGTCCTTAAAGGGTTTCATTCACTATCTGTAGCCTGTGCCAAGAAGGTATCAATCTTTTTGTAAATACTTCATTTAGTAGGAGAAAGGCATGAAGATAATGTGCATAATCTCTCCAAATGCTGTAGTATCTTTTCTGAGGGTTAAATTATATGAAAAAATTCTCAGCTTTACTGTATTTATTACATCTCTTGTAGGTCAAGTGGTATGAATTCCTCTGTACAAAATCTAATTTGAAACTTGTAGTTGAGCAAGAAGTGTTGTAACCATCAGAATATTGATATACGACGAAGTACATTAAAATAGCCTTGGTTTAGTCGGTTGGTCTGGTGAGCTGGGCCTGTACTATCTCAACTTGCAATACAAGACAATATGTTATGTCTTAGATCTATCCATTTATGTTTAAAAGCATTAACTTTGTCAGTTCAAAGGAACTTCAGTAAGAGCTGTTCAGGTCTAGGCAGCCCATTGGGACAAGATGGTTAACGACTATTGGTTTCAGCAGCATCTAGCCAGCTTCACGTCCATCTGCCTTTGCTCCTTATAGTAAGCACTCACGACACAGTAAGAAAGTCCCTATATATTCTGTATTAGTCTAAACAAGGCTGGTGATGGGTATAGTGAATATTGAGAAGGTTAGCTGCCTGAAAAGAAGGCATAGGGTCATGTTCCTTTGGCTCAGAGAAAAGCCTGCTTCTGGGAATACGCACATCAAGCACTATAAAATGTTTAGCCACACCCACCGTAACACTGTGATCCCCCTTCTAGCAACAGCAGAGATAAAACAGGATACAAACTTTTACGAAATCACTTTAGTCATCTTTCAACTTCTGTAGTGTCTGTCTTTGCAATCCCATGCACATCCAGTTACTTATCAGAAGAAAACTCATCTCCCAATCTCTGCAGTGTGTGCAGACTTTCAGTCTTTTAACTCGTATGGATCATAAGCTGTAAATCTTTCCTGTGTCTTTAATGTAATGAAAGCATCAGGTTGGGTTGAAGCACGAGGGCATGGCTGAGTGCAGTAGTCAGATCCTATCTTAGATGGTTGCTAGTTCTTGCCTACAACTGACCAGACTGATCCTTTACATCCAGCCTAAAAGAAGGTGAGAGTACAGCAACCGGCTCTTTTAGAGGAACAGCAATTTAGATTTTGGCTGAACAGACTCGGTGAGGGTTCAGTAATACACTGTGCTTTACCTACACAGATGATTCACTCTTCTCTGAACAAGTATGACTCTGGTCTTTGGCACCACATCAGTGCTGCCTGAAGGCATCGGCTCCCAGTGCTCAGATTCCAGACCAAGAGGTGAAAGGGACCCTGTGACAGTACGTTCTCATCAGACGGTGAACATCCCACAGTACTGCTTGTATGCTCTGCAGCTGATTGGGCTCACACAGCAAATCTGTTCCGCTAAGCTGCTCATGTGCGTGTGAAGAACTCAAATTCTACTCCCCTCTGAAGTATTACATTTAAGTTTTGAACATCTGTTATCAAAAAGCTGGGTAACATAAGAAAAGGGAACAAACACAGAGCAAAACATGTAGTTCTCCAAAGCAGAGGGGCTGAAAATCTGGGACCGTGCAGCCTTATGAAGATCAGCAAACAGGTAATGTAGAGATATAAAGGATAGGAAGATAGATTTGCTACTTTCAATTACTACTTCCCCCCAATCCAAGATTAGAGCAAAAATGAAATAGGGAAGCACTAAAGCTTTAAAACCTAACTTTAAAGCTGATGAAATATATTTTAGATGCAACATGTAAATAATTTGAAGCATTCACTAGTACAAGATAGCTGCAAAACCAACAGATTAGTGGAACTGAATAATAGAGTAATTACATTTTAAAGGACCATAAGAATGGCCACAAATATTTTGGACAACATAAAATGTAAATATGATCTGGTTGGGCAGGAAAGGAAAATATCTAGAATAAGGTACTCCGTTATTGTCCTCTGTGTGGTTTCCTTATATATTCTCTGAAATACCTAATTCTTGCTGCTGTTTGAGGCTGAATGATGGGCTGGACAAAGCGATGATTTGATGAAGAGTGACAAATGTAATGTGTCTCTTCCAGAAGAATCACTAAACAGGCTAATTCTTGTGGGCTGTTTTGGCATTTTCCTCTGTGTCTACTGACAAACTTTATTCCTTCTGGCAAATTTCTGTTTACTTACTGTTTAGTGTTCAGGAATTTAGAAGGAAATGAATTGACTGTGTATTTCTCTTCAGCCACATACGGCTCATCTCAGAGACTACAGATGAAAATGGTTACTACCCAGAATAGTGTTGGCTTCGTGACACATGGGTAGGTTACATGCCTTTCTAGTAATTCCCAAGGAACATGGCCCGTTCTGGAGAGGCTGTTCAATCCACGAGGAGTGCACAGGATGGGGAAGAGATCAATCGGACAGGTACAGGCAGCTGAACTGCCAAATTCTTGCACAGTACCTCGTGGCTTTCTGTGGTTGAGAAAAACAGCAAGACTTTTCTGACAGCGACTTGTTTCTTTTTCTTTATCTCAGTTACAGTGGTAAGTATCCAAATATGGAAATAAGGTTAAATTTGGCTCAGTGTCTGAAAATCTTGAGTTTGAATGTATGCTTTAAAGTGCAGCTGCAGTGATGCTGTGAAATATGTTGCTACAACTGTGCACCTACAATGAAGGAAAAAAAAGCATTTTAGAATTTAGTAAAAGATAAAGCTGCTGGCTGAAGGGTGACAAGCTGCTGTAGCAGCATATATTTTTTGTGGTGAGGTCTTACTTGCTCTTGTTAAGTAGCCCAGTCACAGACTTTTAAAGAAATTCAGACATATTCCATTTGAAATACAGGCTTAGGTAAGCCATGGATTTAATAATTGTAATGATAGGATTTTGCAACTAATTTGGATTTTCATTTTTAGCTGAATGTAATAATATTTTACGAGCATGTATTTCACAAAGATTTCCTCAGACATTTGTAATAAATTCATTTATAGCTACTCGCTTGTACACAATAAATAAACCCGTGACTTATTTTTATGGAGAATCTGGACAAACTTGGTTTAATGTTGAACAATGGCAAGAGATTAAAAAAAAACAACAGAAAAATGAATATGATCTGTTATTGTTCTTCCCTTTCTTAAACTTTATTCAAGGAGTTAGGTTATTCTAGTCCCATCTATGTAGGGTAATTGCAAAGCCTGGATTAATGCAGCAGATTTATTGGGATTTTTAATATTAACTCTACTGAAGATCATATTACATTATGCATGTAACAGAACCTTTTTTTCTGTCCTTTTTTAGGTTTTGTTTTTGTTTTTTTAAAGCCATGATGCTTGTGCAGCTCAGCTTGAAGTTTTAGATCCCCAAAATACTGGGAGGGCCAGAAATCCTGTTCTCCTTGTTGATGATTGAGCTAAATGCGCTGCATCACATATGTAAACCAAAAAAGATAAGAATATAACTGGAAGGTAGTAGCACTGTTCTTATTTAGTGATATGTTAACTCTTAATATGAGTTCTTGGTTTTAATGAGGAAATAGGGAAACAGTTTATGTTAAGAGTAGAAATATTTTTTACTTCTGCTTCTTGTAAAGAACAACAGAAAATATCTGACTTTCAAAACAGGTTAGTATGCTACCTGTGTAGGGTATTGTATTGCTGTCATGCTCAGATAGGAATTGTCTCACCTTTCTTTTCCTCTTTCCTGTAACTTCTATGTGTCATCTGAGCTGGATTACCAAAAATATGTAACACATTTTAAAATTAGAAATGATAGAAATTGTCTTTCCTTTGGGAAAATAGACTTGTTTAGCATGAATATAATAAAAGGACATGTTAAAGGTAGACATTTCTCATGGTGTATTTAGATGAGAGTTCTTCGTGGTATCTTTGGAGATCACTGACCACCAGGAGAGCTATTCATGATATTATGTGTACAGAAAAACACTTCATCCTTTGGCACCGAACTTACAAAGCACTTTAAGCACGTCCTTTGTTAGTGATTTTCTCACCCTCACCATTAGTACGTGTGTAATGAAGATTTGAACAGTATTAGTATTTTGATACTCTATCTTGTATGTATCTGGTGTTTTCTGAGTGGGAAGAGAAGTTAAAGCTGTTGTAGTTAGTATGTAGAGCTCCTGCTTTCTTTTGTACACCCACACAACTGGAAATATTCCATAACTTTAAAAGTAAATCTGAGGTCAAGAAAAAGTCAGTTCTATTGTTGTTATGTTCTGATTCCAACAGATCTATATTATCGTTGTTCGCTTTAAAACTGTATTTTTGCAGAGAGGGAGTACTCTTCTTGAGTTTTTAAAACTGTTCTTCACTTTATTGATCAAGCTTACTGGATGTGAGGGAAACGCCTAATGAATGGATGAAAAAAAAATAGGGAAAGAAAAGGGAAACAGCTGTGGGCCAAGCTGATAGCATGAAACTCCTAGTGGCCCTCAATTTGGACACATATTTTATGTAAGTGAAGTAGTAGTTCAATCAATAGGAAAAAATCCATACAAGGTAATGGTAATTAAAACATTAAATAATTAATGTAATAGCTGATCCAGTTTTCAAGCACTGAGTTTTTTATTTAATTATAAAATAGTTATTAGTTGTTTGTTATAATACATATAACTACATAACGTAAATATAATCTGAGATGCAAATTTACTAGTGTGACCTACTGCCTCTCCAAAGCAAATCCAAAAGTCCCATTTGAAAACCTTGTATTTGAGTGATTAAACAAAAAGAAGTTATCAGAAGCCGATGCCTAAACCGTGTCAAAACTTGCGCTGAAAGGAAACTAATACAAAGTGAATGTGAACAGAACTAGAATCTGTCCATTCAGACACTGTACACTCAGGAAATTTCACAATTTATGAGGGAGGTTCATGTCTCAGCATGTTAACGCTCCTCTCAACGAATCATAGACCTGCAGATCTGGCAGAAACCGTCAGAAGTCACCTAGCCCATCCTCCTGCTCTGTAATGGGATCAGCTACAGTTCTATCATCCTTGATTTTCATTATGTCTTCCCCAAAAAACTTTGAAACAGAGAGCCCACAATCTCCAGGCAGTCTATTCCAGACTTTCAGTACATGAACTGTTAGATTTCCATCCCCTAGCAATGTCTACTTTTAAACTTTGTTCCAGTTTATTACCTCTTGACCTGTGCAAAGAAGACAGGGAAGACAATATTATTCTCTTTACAATGGCCTGTTACATCCCTGAAGACTGTTACCATGTTGCCTCTAGTCCTCTCACACTGAAACCTTTCTGAAATGCAGTGCCCAAAATCGAGCATGATGCTTTAGCTGCGGCCTAAGCAGTACAGAGCAGAGGGATTATTTCTCGTGCCCTGCAGGTTATTCTCCTGTTTACGCATCTCAAGATCATGTTGCCATTTTGCTTTCTTTCGCTCGTTGAAAGCTTTCTTTTTTTTTTGGTTTTGCTACAGTGTTCTCAGATGTAGAAAGATTTTTTTTTCCCTAATGCGTCCTAGATGTTGTATGTTCCCAGGACAAATGTCAGTTATTTTTAAAATACATCAAAAACAAATTCAGACTCTAATTTTAACCTTCTACATGCTGATTGTGAGCAGTACTACACAACTTGCCAAAGATTCCAGCTGCTTTTTTTTTTTTTTTTGGTCATTTTCTAAGCAAAGCAAACACACAAAATGTTCTGCTTTGGTAGCCAGAGCTTGAATGCTAATGTGTAGAACAAAGGGTATTATATTTATTAATTGTAAAGAATAACAGTATGCAGGGATATATTTATATACTTTCGCACAGGCTTCTGCATGGGTACATACCCACAAACACATTTTGTGGTATCCCATTCTATAGGATAAGAAAAACAGAGTAAATACCAAAGTGCTGGAGCTTGGCTGGTCTGCCTTATGCTACCCTGCCTGAGCTCCATTTTCCACTTGTTTTGGTGGAATCTGCTCAGTGCCTTTTACTTTAAGCAGCAGGAAGTCAACACGACATATTTTGTTCAGCCAGAAATAAATCTGAATTTTTAAGTCTTTGAACTCTAAGCCCTCAGTTGGATGGTTCTAAGAAATTCTTGACTGAGTGCCATTTGTATATGGTTCCATCCACATTGGAACTGTTTTTTTTAAATGTTTTTACATCCTATTTCCTTTAAAGTTTTTCTTGTGTCTCGGAAGATAAAATATTTCTTTGTTTAAAAAATATCATAAACTGTTACTGATTTTCAAGTTATAAAGTGGTGTTTATACAGAACTGTTAAGCTCTGTAAGCATTGCCAGTAGATTTAAATGCATCATTTTCATCTAAATACAAAGCGGGTGGAGGTGGCTTAAATGTTGGTTCAACCTCAGAGACCTGCATCGCAGGCAGTTGAGTCCTACCAAGCTCTTCCTAAAGTTGACAGAAAAAGTTCTCTGTGGCTACACAGAGACTTCAAAATTACTGTCCTACATACATAGGCATTAATATATGTGGGCCTTTTGAAATCAACTGGACTCCAGAAAGAGAGACCGTACTCGTTTGGAATAGATTGGCACAGCAGGGACTTATCTATATTTTATACATATATGAAGGCTAGCCTTCACTAGGTGCTACAAAGAAGAAGTTGTTTCTCTTTAATGATTTCCTAAAAATCTTCATATGCAAACTTTCTGATAGACCAGAACTCACTTGTGGCGAACCAATCATGTGGTACTTTGCAGCGTCAAACATTTTTTAAAATCTGATGCATTTTGAAGTATTTCTGGAAGCACAAAATGAAGTTTCAGTGTGTTTTTGACATCTGGTAGTAGTGACTTGGAGGTATATGATGGGAGTGCATTACTTTAAAAGAAATCCAGATAACTGCTTATGAAAATGTTCTTCCAGTGAAGAATGCAAAGGCAACTTCAAGGGGGCTTAGAAATCGTATTCAGCTTGTCTGCTGGGAGACTTGGCTGCTCATCAGTCTCTCTTTTATACTTCTGGCTCTGAGTAATGCGTTCTCTTCTAGTCATGTACAAACAACTCCCTTTGTGTATTGCCATGAGATCAGTACAGATGCATTCTTATAGTTCAGTGAAGTTTGTTAGACAGTCTATTGAAAATGCAACTGCTGAATCATCACTGCCTGTCCATTATGAGTAAATCCCTCTTACCTTTTGAACAACATGACTCATTTTGAAGGATACAAGAGGTATTTATTATTGCTATTACTTCTTGGCCTAAGTGGTTATCCAGAGTTTGAGATCCTGCAGACTGTTTCTGTTGGAAAAGAAGCTCACGATAAGAGCAGGGGATCTCTGTACAGAGTTGCACTGAAGAATGTATGAAGATCTGATTTCTGGCTTAGAGGAGGATCTGAACAACAACAGGCAAATTCTTTTGCCTGTAGCATCACCAGGTTTCAGCAAAAAAAATGTATGGAACTTTTCCTAACAACCATTCTCCTAGAGTTATTTCAGGCTACATTTCATGTTATCTTGCTCTTTTTTTCCTAGTTCCTGTGTTTCTCTTCTTTGTCCCTTATATAAAGGTAGATGGATATTTCTCAAAATCACCTCTTGATGGTGCATTTCAAATCATTGCAGCCTCACATGTACCTTTGAAGCGATTACACATGCCTGCACTCTGATTTGAAGCCTCTCTTGTCAGATTATCTACAAGACATTTGTTTCAACAGCCTAATTGAACTTAACCCCTGCAATTATTACTCTGTAGCAGCTTGGAAGAAAAGAGCATTGTGTCTGTGAGTATCACCTGGACCATCAGCTCAGATTTAACATGATGAAAATTCAGTCTCTTATCCTTCTATTTCAGACTTTCTGCCTTCTCCCCCTCTCCAGATCTGTAACCTTCCTCCCATATTAGATCCCTTTTTGTCCCACGTCCAGGTTACGAATTTGTCTGACCAGTCTACGAGTTGCCTCTTTTCTGTGCACAGACCACCTCGTCTGTATAATCCCGTGCAAAATGTACTTTTGAAAGCATATCGGTTCTGGAATTCCAAAGAAAGTAAGTGGGGAGAGGAGGAAATCTATGCTGCCATGAGATTGCTTCTTCAGACAATATCGAGTATAGAATGTTTCAATTCAGTTACAGATCTCTGTATTTCACACCACTCAAGTTACACGGTAGGGGACTTAATGTGAGGGAAAAAATTAGATACAAATACCTACAAAACAGACAAGGGTGTGCAGATCTGACTGGTCAAGCTGTCTCCTTTGTATCTATTCTAGCAGAATCAACCAGATGACATGTGCATAAGGTATTTCCCTGTCATAGTGCTGGCTGATGAGTACAGGTACAAATTGTTAAAATGTTGATTTTATGCAGTATCCAGAGATAAGAAACCACCTTCTGTACCCTGGACCTTTTGACCGAACACCTGAAAGTCCTGAGAGCCAACCTTCAGACAGCTTTCCCCCATTCCCTCTACTACCTCTAACATTCTCTTCCTTCCAGGTTTTCACTTGCACCACCACTCATCTCTTTTTCTTTTTTCTTCTCTTTTCCCCTTGCTTATATGTTAGCTGAGTGGTAAACAAGTGCCTTAACTAACTCCATCTGTGATCTGGCTTGATCTCCTTCCCAAACCCCCTCTGAGTTTTAATTACTGTCACAGTCTTTGGCTTTATCATAAATAATCTGTAAAGCATTCAAGTCATCATCCCTTGCTCTTCTTTTTACTCCATATCACACAACTCTCACTAGCCTATGTGTGCTTCAATCCCTTACCCCAATCGCCTTCATTTCATTTACCAGGAGGCAGAAAGGCAGTCTAAAAGAGGGTCAAGTTTGATACTCTTGCTTTTATTCCCTTGCGGGCTGCAAAGCTAGGACTTGATTGTGGGAATCATGAGGCAGGGGGCAGTACTCATATTGCAAGATGAGACAGTTTGGCCAGACAGTGGTGGTTTCCTCTCTTGTTTCAGGCCATTACTCAGACTAAGCCAGAATTGCAGAATGTGTGACGGAAAACACAAATTGGATGGCTGCAGGCCAGTTAAATCTGTAACTCGGTCAGTGAGAGTACCCCACCTGCCTAAGGCAGATGATATATTCTTTGCTAGGACCTCCTATGTTTTGTAGGATAACAAGAATCAGTCAGAATCAGAAAAAAAAACCAAAACACTGTTCTAAAAAGCCCCTAAACTGCAACTTCCTGGCACTGTTGGAGTCCTGCTGTCCAGTGGCAATTACTACTTTTCAGATAGAAAAAAAACTAACATTTTTGAGCAAAAGAATGTTGAAACTCATATAAAATGTTGTTGATCACTCTGTTTTTTTCCTTATGTTCCTGATCCAGCAGACTGTAATTCTAGCAGAGGTAAATCCCATTGTCAGTGGAATTTTCACCTGAGGAAGGATTTCGTAATAGTGGTTTTTGCAAGGCACATTTGTAGCAAACAAATGCCGACCATTCCTCTTCTCTACTGCAGGGTAATTGTGTTGCAGTGAAAGGCTTTTAACTATGAATCTGAGTGAATTGCTCAACCCCCCTAGGAGACATTCCTGAAACATGAATTTCAGTCTGGCGTGCTGAACGCACTGTTCCTGCAGCTGCTGCTATTGCTGACCAGATCCTCTGTAGGAGGAAAGCACTTTAAGACAGTAGTGGAAAGGCAAACCTGAGAGAGTGTAGGAGAGAATGATTCTCCTTTGGAGACTGAATGGCATTGATTAAAAGCTTCAGTATAGATTTTAAAAGCGGCATAAGAAGTAGCGACTTCACGCACAAAATACCCACCTATGTAATAAAGTTACTGACTGTCATTCTGCTGACCACAATCTTCTAACTGCTTCACTGTTCCGTTAACCAGAGTAACAGAATAAAAAAGGATGCATTTCAGGTTCACTTCAAACCTAAAATCAATTAAATTCCATCATGTGCTACACTACTTGCAGCAATGACCAACTGTACATCAGATTGCCTTTTCTCAACGTCTGGTTCATATATTTAAGGAACATGACCATGAAGAGGTTCATTATTACAGAGTACCTGCCATAATTTTGATTTATTCTTATGAAAGCATGGTGTTGGCACTAAGCTCCCGGAACCTTTTGCTTTTCATCTTGATGTCCTACTCAAAAGAAATGAAGATGCTCCTTAGAGCGTTTCAGGTAGTAAAACAGAGCAACTGAGAACAGTGTTTTAATTCCTCATTATATCATCTGTGTACCAGCATCTTTGTGTGATTAATCTTTTCTTCTGTTCAGGAAGAGGTAGGTGCTAACCTAAATAAAGCAATGGGAGGCAGGATACTTACAATAAAGTGACTCTATTTTTGTTTTTTTTTTTTTGGTCAGTGGACTGAAATGAAAAACGAAAGGTTTCCAAAGCTTCATGACACACACAACCACTACACTTCTTCTCTGAGAGTACTTCAAGGAATAGTCATGCATGAGAAAATGCCTAAAACTGTTTAAAAGCATCTTTCACACAATCCATTTTAAGTGCACTCAAGGCTGAATACTGTTCTGATAAACAAAACACTCCAACGCACAGGATTTTAAGGTGGTGCTGGAAGATAAATGGATGGGCAGGGGCAGTTTCAGAACACTTACTCAATGTTGCAAGGTCACAGAATCCTAAAGGATGTAAAGGTCCATCCACGCTCACAGGAACATACATCCTGAAAGAGAGAAAACGGGCAAAATGACAGTTTCAAACTGGAAGTCCACACAAAAGTATTTGAAATATAGGATATTAAGGGATAAGGCTATGGAGCCAGAGACATGGGAAATACTCTGAACAACACAAGAGAAGTCTATTCTTTATGGCTAGACTGGCATCAAGTGAACTCTCTACAGCCTTTAGGGGAGCTGTTATAAATATAGTAGGCTTTGTTCCGGTGCTGTAACACAGGGAAGAATCCCTTCCATCATACTTGCAAGGAAGCGTGATAGAAGGCTATTAAAGCATTTTTATTTTGCCATTTCCTCCAAGAATAAAATCATACTTTATTTGCTGTTTATTTTAAAAGATCCTTCAAGAACACAACGTAAGTCCTACAAAAAACTTTTGTCCATTCAAATTGGGACTCTTTCAGATATATATAGTAATAAACAGCTGTCCTTACTGGGGTACTGGATGTGATCTCAACGTGTGCATTGTAACTGCGTCCTCATTCAACTCAGGGGTGAGACCTGAGCAACGTTTCTCCCCTGGGCTCTAACTTTCATGAACAGAAAGCCCTTAGTATGTGGGCCAAAAATTAGCATCAAGGGGGTCAAACAGGTCTCAAATCCAGATGATGGGGACTCAGTTCCTGTGACATGTTGCTATCTATACCTGCCAGGTATATACATACAAGCTGTAAAAGTATTTCCAGGACCCACATGGTAAGAGCTCCAGAATGAAGGAAAAAAACCCCAAACTCTTCAGGACTTAACACCTAGAAGACATTTGGCTTTAAAAGTTAGATTTTTAAACGAAGTGAGAACTTCTGAAACTCTTTATTGTTTGGTCTGCTAGACAAGAAAAGCTGAAACATATTTTACCACATCTCCCTTGGTCTCTTTCAAAATGGGCTCAGGATATCAAGTACACAGGTTCTGGGCTGTATCAGGAAATCTGCCAGATCTCACATGTTTCTTCTGCTTTTAAGCCTGCTGGGAATGATACCTACTTCTCTCAAGCCTGTTAAATGACAGAGGCACATGTTGTGGGGACACAAAGAACATTCTGGCTGATGGGATTATTTCTAACCTACATGTGGCTCCTGGTTGAGGTAGGAGGAAAGAACTTTACTGGCTTGAAAACAAGTCTCTGAAAAGCTGCTGGACTGCAACCAAGGAGGAGGACGGCAGCCTGAGGAGAACGCTAGGCTTATAATTCTTTTATTTCTCATTTACACCATTTACAATTCTGAAAGCTCTTTGTCTTCTTGGCAGGTCTCCTTCTGTGCTCAGCCAAGAAGCAGCCTATTTAGTTTTCTTTTGTCGAAGCTCTTTTTGCCTATAATAATATTTAGAGGGATGTTAGCTTGTAAAGGTAGATCTGAACTCTTTAGAAACCATCATGTTAGGGACCTGTCTTGCAGATGTACAATGACAAGGATATAAAGAGCACAGAAAGGAGTTGTCCTCTCCCAAGTATAGAGAAATCTTACAGTGATACGATCTGTGTAACCCATACAAATGTGATTAATACATAACAAGGGAAGGACCTGTGCAAGGTTAATTACTATGTCTGAGGAACGTGCATTATCCAAAAGAGAATGGAATAGCTGCAGCCTGCTGGGGCTCTCAGTGAGCTAATCAAAATACATGTAGGTCAGCACTAACGTTGTGAGATTGCTCCCAGGACCGAAGATAGCTCAGGTGTCTCATTCTGTTGTCCAGTCTCTTAAAGAACTGTTTAAAATAGTTACTACCATCGGTTAAAAAGACCTTGTTAAAAAAAAAAAAAAGAAAGAAAAAATTCAATGAAACTTAAAATGGTACCTTTTTAATGTCTGTGCCAAAATATGAAAACATAACCCAAGTTCTTTAGACGGCCAAAATAGATATTTTTAATTTATGTTTTTTAAATTTAGTTGGTTTTTTTTTTTAATCTGAAATGGTGATAAAAATTGATATAAAAATTCAAATTCTGAAACTTGTCCAAGAAGTAATTATAACAGCAAATGAAGGATTTACTTGAATAGTTCTTGAATGCTCACTTTGTACCTTGACAATTTGGGGAAAAAAAGATACAGTATTCTTCATACATGCTAAGGTGATAAAAACATTGTCTTTGCTTTCAAAAGTGTTAAGCATATTTTAGTAAGATGGTGAAATATAGTCATAAGTGCGGTTATATTTTTTTTCAGTTGAAAGTCTTACCTGATTCCATTTTAAAATGATGAAAGATGTCTACCAGAGCCCCTCAACTTAAGCAGTAGCTGTATATTGCACATTTTCACATGTGAATATAAGTATTTCTCCACACTAGAGCTAATTTGGCATGACATCAGTAAAAAGCACAACAGATGACTTCTGTGTTTTTAATGACTTTTTGCTCTCTTTAGATTTAAGTTGCTATCATAGAAAACACATAACAAGTACAGCCCTGCAGAATTCCCATAATACTGGCATTATGAAGCTTTCCAACTTGGACTTTGCATCTCTTCCAAGGCAGCCACCAACAAAGTTGGCAAATTCTGCTTAAAATTTTGGCCTCAGAAGTAAATTTCAGGTGCAGTCCCCATTGTTTCCAGCGGAGTTGTGAACTTACCATACTCCTTATAAACCTGTTTGTGACTAGTAGCTTGAAATCTGTATTTCACTGTACATTGTTTACTTGTTTAGAGACAAAAACTGAAATGCTGGTGCAGATGGTAGAAATGTAATTTCATGTGGGGTGACAGTATAATTACTGTGGCATTCCCATGGAACCTGTATTATTGACCCTCTAGACCTCTTGAGAGGTGTAGAAAAAATCTGTCTTCTCAGTAAATGTCTACAGGTCTCAGTTGTATAAACCAGTACATATACCACCCTGTCTTTGAGAAAGCTTGCTTCCTGCATAATGCTAAATGCTCTATAGGAATTCCTAGCTCAGGACTGAGATGAGCAATAGCTCTGTTATCTTCTTTCTTCCTCTGAGACCCAGAGAGAGGGAAGAAACAGAATTAGTAGGGATGGAGAGACAGCAGAACAAACATTTTACATAACATACTGCCTTAAAGTCACTGCAGATGTCCACAGAAGTTCACATTGTCAGTGCTACCATATCACTGGGAAGAAGTCTTTTTGACCTGGTTCAAGTGATGAGTGAAGTGTTAGGCCACAGATGTAAGTGTGTTACTGGGATAGTAGTACTGCCATTGCCTGTGAAGGTGTCTCTAAATCTATAAGTAAACAGACACTTTCAGTTTTATAAGGAAAAAATGTAACTGAAAAGCATTTCTTTAATTTCTTCCTTATCTTGTTCTCTATATAATCATGTGAAACTATTTTAAATTATTGAAACTGTTGTGCCTGGACTCAGCATTATCAAACTGTCCTACTAGTTTTTGTGGTGAGGATGACTCAGTTTCATATTGGGTTTTTAAATTTTGATATATAATGCATTGCAGATTAGTGAAATAAAGCAGCCAAGTAAATCTAGACATATGAGTTGTGGGGTGAGGGGGAGGCAGACATTAGGTAAATTGTGTTTTCGAGTCATGAATAACTAAAGTGGTGTTTCTGTGTTGCTTGGTTACAGTTTCTATTTAGTTGGCAATGGAGTTCACTGAAAATATTTTAGCTTCTGCTCCTGACAGCTACAAAAGTGCATTCACATGTAATCTTATAAACTCAAATACTGTTAAATGCACGCCTAATACACCTCCTCAGATGTAAGCAATGGATAGCATTGCCAAGTTGCGGAGTCAACACTGAACAGCACAGTCATACTCAGATAATTACAACAAGTTTTCACTGGTTGGTCCCTTTCTTCAGCTGTTAATAGTTTGCCCTGCCATATGCAGAACAAAGTTCAAGAGCAAACACGAGCAATTTGCTAGTCTCGTTGGCAGAAGCCAGGTGGTACCAGTGGCCTCAGGAAACTGAAGCTGACTTTACGCCAATTGCAAATGTCTGCTCAGCCTTTCCAGTTTACCAAAAAAATCTACTTTTCCTTTTAGCCACACTGATAAGGGCAAGAGGCAGAAGCCTGGTATATGACTAATGCTTACCAAGTGTTACAAGGCTTGAATGGAGGGAAATAGGAAACCCTGTGACCCTGACTCAAAATAGCCAAACTCCATCTGCTCTGGAGCTTCAAATGGTAGGAATGTCTCCATTTCTTGCAAAGGACATGGTTGGAAGTAGGGTATGGAATGGTCATGATTTCAATCTTGTTCATTGTAAACTGCAAAATTTTCATGAAGAGAATAGAAACAAATATCTATTCTTAACTTTTCTGGGAAGAATTAATCTTAGATCAAGAGAATCCTCCCATTTGAAGCCTCAGTGATGTGTTGGGATTTACATGCAGTTAGGAGTCATAAAGTAGCCAGTAGACAGAAGGCTTGGTTGCATTGTCAGCTGAAGTAACTCCAGAGTTCAGATAGCTCCTGGAATACAAAATGTAAATGGAGTAAATCCATCCATTTACAACATACAGACAAAATCATATTATCATGAGGGGTTGAATGACATAACACACGTGCATGCCGTCAGGACTAAAATATCTTTGGAATTTTAAAAGTTCTCAGGCAGCATTTCACAACTCAAGGAGTTGCATTCAACAGTGAAATGCCATGAGATTCTATTTTGAAAAATAAAGAGGGACTAATCATAGTGTTTAAAATTAGCGGTAGCTTATCTTAAAAGGATCACATGATCATATTTTTATCTGCAAATGGAAACAATGAGAACTACTTAAATATATACAGTTGGTGAACTCGTGGCTGAGACAAACAACTATAAGAACATTCCGTAACTTTCTTGGGGTATGAATTATCTTTCACATAGTTTTACACAGTAAAATTATGATCTTATAAGTCACAGATAGATCACAGTGATACATTCAGTATTTTGGGGTAGGTTTTTTTTTTTTTGGTTTTGTTGGGTTTGGGTTTTTTTGCACATGACTATCCACCAGAGAAAGCTCAGAAACTGCAGCTACAGCATCTCATAAAACTGGAGAAGAATAAACATTTTACAGCAAAACTTGGTATGATCCTTCAGCTGATATTTGGTGTGGGGAATCATTATTACATATATATTTAAAACATCAGTGAAAAAAATCACTGATTCCAACTTACACAAACTGAATTATCCCAAGTCGGTACTGCTGAAGTCGTGTGATTATACCCACCCTGAGGATGCCTAATATCTCACTGACGCTTTTTCCCTGAAATATCAATACAATGCTTTATTGACATTTTTCTAACCCTGCTTTTGGAGGAGGGAAAGAAGGTTGGCTTTCTTTCTGACGAGTATGAAGTCAGAATATTACTGGTGACAGCCAAAGGCACCCTCACTTCCAGCAAGCTACTGTCCAGCGGCTTGTGAGCTGACAGCGGTATCTGTCTTCAAACTAAACCTGATATCTAACTTCTCCAGTCTAAGAAGATCTGCTATTTTTATCAGAAATAGAACAAGCCCAGTTTCATAAATGAAGAAAGTTATTTTCAGATATTTAGTTTTGAAGAGGATTTCTGGAATTTTCAACATAAGCTTTTCAACATATTTCACAGCCAGATGGTCTTTTCATTTTTGGTTTGATACATAGCTGTGCAGTTCACTTAAAAGCATTTATTCCTCTGTCTGCTGTCTGGAAAGCTAAATTTAATTATATTCATAGAATGAAGAATAAAAGCATGGACTATGCACACTGGTGAATGCAATTCACTTTGAAAATTGTTTTTATGGTAATGTTGGAAAAGGTAGGAAGCAGGTATTCACTTTGCAGCGGTAGGAACAGGCAGAACAGTTCTGCTTCTTGCAGTTGAATATTAAACAGCAAAAACACTGAAAAAAATAACAATAACAACAATCTTTTTACAAAACACCACTAGGGTCACTTGGCCGATAAGGTCACTTAGCTACACTTCCAAAGTAATTCACATTCCTTTATTTTTTATTTAATGTATGAGAAATCTAAAAAGCTGTTGTTAAAATTGCATACAAATCTGACTTTGTGTACCATGAGGAGATAAGTGGTTTTAGTTTAAAATTAGAAAAATAAAAATGCCAGAAACAAAAGGCAATAGCTGAAATTTCTAAATCAAGACACAGTAAAAATTTGAAGAAAGCAGAAGGAAAGTATTATCAGAAGAGATACAAATCTCATAAGCTTCTTGCACTACAGATGAAGACAAGTGAAGCACAAAAACATTACTTTCAAATCCCTCTTGTGCAGTGTCTTATAATGGAGGTGTCTGCTATGGCACAGAATATTCTTCTGCCAGAAAATAAGCATCATTTTCATAAACTGTGCTTTTGAAATAATTGAAAACGTGGAGTCCATTAGAGTACATTAGAGCATAGTATTAGTTTATCTGATTTCATATTGTAGCAGTTCCAAGTGCAAAAGCATCATGCAACAGTACGATTTATATCAAGCACATTAATCTTCTCGGAGTGTTTGTTAATAGTACCAAAATGCTGGCAATTTTTGTGCCTACAAAGAGAACATGTTCATATTTCTTGTACCCAGCAGTTACGTGCATAACATTTATGTTCCCTCCTACTCCAGTCTCACTCGGGTTAATGGCAAAACTTCTCTGTCCCTGAGAGCTTTTTCTTGGGTTCTCGGCACCATGTGGAAGCAGTGGCACTAGCTTGGTGTGGATCCCCTGTCAGACTTCTGCTGGACACTTGCTTTCCAGAAGAATCTATATAAAGCAAAAGCTTTCAAGATTTTCTTCTTCCTGTCCCCCACCCAGCTGTTAGCTTTAAACAATATTTTATGGAAAAACTTATCTGGCCAAAATGAGAGACTGGGTACCTACATTGGCTAGGAACATACAACAGATTTGAGAACATAAAAGTAGCTCTGGGGAGGAAGGCTGACTTTCTGCTGGTGTGCTCTTTAGTTCTGGGGCTATTGCTCTAGTAGAGTACAGTCAGCGGTGGTGGATATTTCTCACTAAATATCTCTGCTAAATATAACTGTATTAAGTCTTCTCGACTCACCAGTGAGCAAACGTAAGAGTCTTACCTTGTAAGTAATTCAGGTTACTACTCTAAAGCCACCACTCCACTGCTGCCTACGTCTGGAACTCATATGTGCTTGATGTATTAATACTAAAACCCAAGCATGTCCCCAAACCAGGGCTGTATCATAGCATCAGTGTAGGTGCACTTCAGCACTGCTGCCAGTATTGTGACATCAAATATTTTATTCGTAAACAACAATACCAATAAGCTAATGCCTGAAAATGTTTTGGTAGGAAGCGAGCATAGCACTGCAGCATTTTTATATTAACTAGCTTTCACACCATGTTGTCACTCCTTTCCTTCCTGCCCAATACTATTTTAGCACTATTTAAGGTTTTTGACAGATCAGGTTAGAAATAAGGAGCCAGGACTTGATTTCCATACTGCTCACAAATGGCAGGTGTAGGGCAAACATAAAATGCGATCGTAATCGGTGACTTTTTTCCTACTGAAGAGACCCTTTCTGTATTCACACAACACAAACTCAAAGGAAAAGCACATAAAAATGCATTTTCTCTTCATAGTATTCCTTTGGCATGGATAAAAAGTATTTGAAGTACAGCAGATATGCTTCTGCTGTACAATGGAAATGAAGTCTTTTATAACATCTGCTTCAAATATTTTTACTTCAACACATATATTGCTGTAACTGGACAGTGGCATGTTACCCTCATGGTCTTCTTTCCTGGAGGGAAAAAACCTCTGTGTTAGTTTCAAATATTTAAATCTTTTACAAGATCATAAGAAGATGACATCTTGGCTTATTGATGGCAACACCAAAACATGCCTCAAAAAATGAAAGTTGTACGATTTGCATCTTTCCCCGGTTTGTCTGCTAGCAAACGTTAACTGAAGCATTTTTGGTGGATTTGTGTAATATGTTCTCAGTAAAAGGATACTGTAACCTCATGTCTTCCAGAGAGGAGAAAGCCTAGAATCAATCAGTCCCTCTGCCAAAGTGAGATGAAATGGGAAGGGATAGTCAAAGGCAAGGTGTGCTTATACAGTGTACATCTCTCAAAACTCAAAAACTAGCTGAAACCCTGAAATCTTCAATGTAAGCCTGAAAAAGATCAACAATAGCAGTGAACCAGCACTTTGCTTTTTCAAGTTTTCCTGGGATTGTGCTGCAACAGAAAGAAACATGTATTATCTGTATCCCTAATCCACACTGATTTCACCCCCGGTTGTTTGAAAGGTACACACATAACAAAGGTCTCCAAGCCTTTTAATTGCCTACAAACTGTTTTGGCAAAGGTGTGCTAACAAACTGCTGCTATTTCGAGGGCCTAAGTTACTAAGGAGACAAGAGTAGGTACTTCAATGAAATTGTCTTTTCAGAACTCTGCTACGGAGGTGAAGGAGAAGGATGGGTACATGTGCTTCTGAAAAATGTCTAGGGATGGCTTAATGTTTTTTGATCAGTACATGGCTCATAAACAGACCAGTTGTAGCCCTCATGCTGAGGCTGTGCCACAGCCATCCCTGAGGACTATGACAATACAAGGGCTGTTGGATATCCTGAATACCCAGTGAGAGCTGGAAGCATTTCAAGGGGGTCATCTGACCATCATATTGCTGGGCTGTAGGGAGATCTAGCCCATACTCATCCTGCTGTAAAGTAAAAGGATCACAGGGAATCCTGGAGTGAACTGTCCCCAGAGATACACTTCCACCCTAGCCCTCTGAGGTACCCAGTAGGTTCATTTTTACGGCTCTTAACTGGAGGAATTATTCACATGCCGTCAGGAAAGCTGGACACTATGGTGGTCACAAATGATGTGTACTCAAATAATGTTAAAATTATAAAGTGCATTCAAAATCTAGGAAATTACAGGATTAAAATCATCCATGGCCAAGTTGTTATTTATGACCAGATTGCCCTTTTTTTTTTCATAAGGATGCTTCTCCAATGCAGTGAACAACTGGACTATGCTTCCCCAATGTATTTTGTTTTCTCTGTATTGCTCCTGTCTTGTGTTTAATTTAATATTTAATAAATGTTCTATTACGTCCACAAGGTTAACAATATCTTTATAAGCTTTTATCTGCACTCATCCCTGTAGAATCAAGGTGTTTTTCAAATACGACTAACTTTCACAACAGTGCTGGGAAGTACAGAGGTATCCCTGTTATCCCCTTTTTTCAGATAGCTCAGTAGAATGGACTCAACAGACTTGAGCTCCAGCCTCTAAGAGAGACATCTTGCATGTGTGTACTCTCACTGGAAAAAAAACAAAAACCTGGATAGATTCTCAAAAAGGACATTCTTTCAGATCTCAGTTCCCTGTTCGAGATCAGGAACACAATAAAGGTGCTTAAAGAAAAGGTCAACAGAATGTTCACAATAGCAGAACAATGTGTTTGTTCTAAGCTGTGTGGGTGACTCAACAGCACCAGCTGAAGCTTTCTGACAGAGGACAGATCCCAAATATGGAAAAATTCCATTTAAGATTTAAAAATTTTACAAACTTATAAATGTCTGAAAAAAGGGTCCAAGTGTGAGACATGTAAAGCAACCTTAATTTTGTCACCAGCATGACCAAATGTAGCTCTGGCAATACTGGCCACAGGAAGTTTCAGTATTTTGGGGTAGGTATACACCCTCATGTCCCACTTCCTTTTCCACGTCCCATGGCTGGAATACTCCAACAGTTGCACAATGAAGTTTAAGCTTTCTAGAAACGTTCATCCTAAATAAACTCCTGGAATTTTACCTTTCCACAGGGACCTGACCGTGCAGGCCTTGGCTTGTACCTACAATGTATTTCAAGATGCAGGCTTGGAATAATGAAAGATCTGTTTCCCATATCTGTTTTCTCTCATTTTATTTGAACATGAGCCAGAAAAGAGCCCTTGTAGCACAAAAAGCCAACAGCATTCTGGGCTGCATTAGGAAGGGTTCAGACACGTGATTATTCTCCTCTACCCAGAACTAATGAGACCATATCTGGAGTCCTGCGTCCAGTTCTGGGCTCCTCAGTATAAAACATGGATTTACAGGAGACACAGGAAAGGACAATGAAGATGATTAAGAGACTAAAGCAACTGGCACATGGCAAGAGGCTGAGAGAGCTGGGACTGGTTAGTCTGGGGAAGAAAAGACTCAGAGGGGATCTTTTAAACTTTTACAAATACGAATATGGGGTGGAATAAGGAAGATGAAGCCAGACTTCTCTCAGGGATGTCCAGAGGCAGAACAAGAAACAACAGGCATAAATTGAAGTGTAGGAAATTTCACTTGAACATTAAAAACAAAACCAGAAAAAAACAACTGTAAGAGTGATTGAACAATGGAACAGGTTTGATTGAATAGAACAAGAACACAAATATCAAAATACCAGAAAATGTTAGTATGGGCTGAAACCCTGCCTCGTCAGGAGCAAGTTGTAGCTATGGGAGGATAATACAGACTGCCAGTGATTGTGCAATATTTTGTCACTTCTCTTTCCCTTTTCAGGACTGCTTCCAAATACCAGATAGTTGATGAGCCATTAGGTCAATGAGGAGGTGTTTCCTCACTGCATTTCTTGGCTGCTTCTAGAAGCCAAACTTCTTCTGCTTAGTGTCTAAGAGATCTTTGTCTCTTGTTACTTCCCCAGCAGTAACTTCATTTTTATTTTGTCTGCATGGAACTTTCTAAATGAGATTCTTCTCCATGGTCCTTGAGAAATTCAGTTTCTGTAGAAATTTGGAGTCAATTAACTTCTGACCCAGCAATCTTTTTCTTTCCAGTCGGATGCAAACCTTTTGCTCTCTTCCTGTGCTGACCTCTCATTAGCATTTTTCATAGCTTTTGTTTATCTGCCCTTCCCATCTTTCCATTATGAATGAAGCATTAGAAAAACGGGCACTTCAAGATCGTTTAAAGGCTGCTGTCAGGCATGAACATTGCAAATTTCAGGGGACAAAGAAGAATCTGAAATTTTGTCTTTTTTCCATTAGAAAAATCAGAAAACACTGAATACAACAGAGCATTTCTAAAGGTTTCCTGTATGTTGTACAGTCTCCTCTTACAGCTTTCTGATTGTATAACTTTTCTCTATAATCAAGATGACTTACATGTGAAAAACCCCACACTTCAAGCTCTGTATTTATTATTTTTATGCTACTGTCATGTCATTAACATACTTTTAATTCATTCAGGTCTCTCCTGTTGTTTTTACAGACATGAGGTAGCACCTCACGATTGCTATTTGACCACAGGGCTGCTCTACCCGGGTTTCCTTTTACACAACTCATCAGCCTAGTGTTTAACCAACAAATGCCACCTATGTGCATCAGTCAGGATACAGCCCACAGCCACAGCAGCTTCTTTACACATCTACCAACTAGTTCACCTTTTTTCTCAATCAAAATACAGTATTAGGGCTGCTTATGCTGTATTCAGCTCAGTCTTTAGTCATTTGGTGTGAATTATTTGTGTGTTTAAGCCTGCAAGCAAATTTATTGTAAGGTGTATTTTCAAAGCTGTGAAAAGAATACTAGGAACATTATATACAATCTGAGGTGGACTGTGCAATTTTTACCACAGAAAGAAATGGTTGAATTTGTGTTTCTTATTTCACTTGCCGAATTTCATTATTTGTGTAGTATGGGTGTGTGCTGGTGCCCCCAGCAGGCTCTCAGAAAAAGTAAACCTATAATCCTGTGAATCAAAGCTTGCAGAAAGAATTAACTTGTCTACTGTACTGTGATGAAGAGAATAGCTGCATTGAATGTATATGAAGCTACACGGTGAATTATTATATGTATTGTCATGTGCAAATGTGATCTTTACCTATAACAACCCATACTACAGTGCACTGGTAAATATAAAGCTCTGAATGCTTTCACTAGAGTACCTCTATGATGCTAATTGATGCTATGATGCCTTAAGAGTAGTGAAGAACATCTCTGTAAATGGGGCAGTCTCAGGCCTATGGAATGTATTTATGAAATTATTACTTCCACTGGAATCATTTGAGGGTTTCATCTGAGTTAGCTTTACAGAGTTGGACTCATAGTTGTCTATCTTCTTGACTGGAAGAATTTGTAGACAATAAAAGACTTGTTTCTTTATTCACTGCAGGCGACAAGTCACTGTTTCATGTAAGGTCTAATTAAATTACGTGTCCCAGTTATACAGGACTCCTTGACAAAGCTTTTTAGAGTGTTTATTTTATGATATGGGTAATATTTCAAGGATCACAATTTTACAAACAAGGAATCAGTGGGATAGCTAAGGTTGCTCACAATTTAATAACAACAAGCACTGGGAACTAGAGAGGGAAGGCTATTAAAATCACCTTGTGAACCCCAGGACAGAAGTTTTATTTGCCAGGAATCTAAGAATCATGACCTTTTTTTTCCCCTTGAAAACCTCTTAATTCTAAGGAGAGGTGTGATACTCACATAAATAAAAGTCTCTACTCCTGAGAAGTTGTTTCATGAATTATCACAAAGGAGCTCTGGGGGACTGCAGTAAACTGATTTTATGCCAAACATTTTGTGAATGATACAAAAATAGAGGTAAACAGAAAAATCTTGACATTGCACCAGAGTTCTGTTTTTTTAAGCACCTATGCATCAATATGAAACTACAGTTGTGAAAAAAAATATAAACAGATTGCTAGCAGAAATGAGGAACAGACTTTAGGAAAAATAAATTTCTGATAGTGATCAAGTAATGTTGAAAATGAAATCTATTTGAAAGATCAATATTATGAAAATAAGGGACCTAAGGAGAATCACCCATTAGACCGGGTTGGATGGGGCTCTGAGCAATCTGGTCTAGTGGGAGGTGTCCCTGATCATGGCAGGGGGTTGGAATGAGATGATCTTTAATGTCCTTTCCAACCCAAACCATTCTATGATTCTATGATCATTTATGAGGCCACAGCGACCACAAGGATATTTAATGGGCTACCTTGCTCCTAGGAATTCTCAGGCTTTCACAGAATCACAGAATTGTTGAGGCTGGAATAGACCTCAGAGATCATCAAGTCCAGCCTATGACCCAACACCACAACACCTAGCTAGACCAAGTCACTAAGTGCTACATCCAATCTTGCATTAAACACTTCCAGGGATGGCGTCTCCACCACCTCCCTGGGCAGTCCATTCCAGCACCTAATGACCCACAGACTCCACCAGTAAAATGATGATAACCAGCCATTTCATAATAACAAATTGTGATAGCCTAATGGCTTCAACAGCTACTGTAACCAGTTTCAGGGCAGGCCATGAACTCGTGCTCTTCCTGTCCAGTATATTCATCTGTATCTAGCAGAGAGATGACACTAAGTTGTGAAGATAAAACTTGGCCTGAACAGTTAAATGTATGTCGAACTGTCTCTTCAGCTATGCAAAACCTCCTTCCCTTTCCTCAACTTCTTTGATGAACATTTATGACTGTTAAAATACAGCAAAGGTGGCAAGGAAGGATAAAGGAATAAAGAATTATACATACAGGCAATAAGAATTTAATTTTCTTTGGTACCTTGAGTGAACGAATGAGTGAATAATTACAATCCAATGATTAATTCCATTGGGCACAGTAAGCTAAGTATATTCCAGAGAAAGTGAGATATTTGAGCTGACAATGCAGTGCAGATGAGGTACAGTGGAGTTTCGAAGTGCATAAATGAACACTTGTTGGGGCAGGTCAGGCCCAGAAGCTGCACAGCTGCTTCCAGGCAATGAGGAGCAGAAATAAAGTAGCCGTCAGGCCCTTGTGGGTCTGTGGAGAGGCAGCCTAGCACTCCATGAACCCTATTTCTATGACTGAGCATAAAGCCAGATCGTCTTGACCATGTCTGTGATTCAGCCCCATTTGATCGGTTTGATTCGGGTCCATTAAGAAGCCCTGATGGGTCTTCCCTGTACTTAGGGAGTAGGGAGCATGACGGCAGGCTCTGTGGGTCTACCGTGCCACTAAGTTCCACTGCCTCCTGAATGTTGTACTGAAAAGGGACATAGCACGGTCTGAGTCCCAGACTGCCTCGTATCTTTGGCGACAACAAAGTATTTTCAAGATATTTAGGCGATATTTATCATCTTGAAATTCCTTATGTTGTCCTGAATCGTGTATACAAAGTTCTGTTTAAACTCGGCATTTTGACGTGTCTGTAGATCTAAACACTAATAAATTAAAAGAAACGTATGTAAAGCATTGCGTCTTCAAAGAACTGTATTTCATCAGCTAATTAATCTTTAAAATATTCTTGTGACTAAGTTAGAACTTGCTGTTTGTTTATTTCAATAGATGTTCTTTTTCCTGTGAAATAAGATTCTGAGATTCTGCTTTCTGTTCCCAGCCCAGCTAGCTACGTCCTGACAGAACTAGAGAAGTAGATTAAACTGAATAGCCCCATTTACACCTTCCCCTGCTTCTCTACTCTTGCAAGACTGGAAGAATTTAACAAAAACCCTATGGAGAAACCCCCTATTCAAAATAAAGGAGTTAAAGTACAAATATGAAACCTCTGCATACCCGTGTACTGTTGTCAACACTAATAATTAGAAGCATATTTCTTACTGTGTGGTTTTTTGAGTTTTTTTTTTAATTAATGTTAGGATATTGGCTCAGATTTCAGGTGTGCAAATCAAATGAACATCTGTTCAAAATGCAACTTCAGGGATAGGCTTTGATTTTGGTCATCAAACAGAAAAATGTTTATAGCCCTTCTGTGCAACATGCTGCTAAACCTGTGCCAAGTAATAACACAAAAGATGATTTCTGCATCATGTTTTCTTAATGAGAAACAGTATCACAGACTCGTAATTCATGCTATGAATTTGAGAGTATTTTATTTCAAGGAGTATAAGCCAATACAATCCTCCTTGTGTTGATCCTTACTCTGATATGGACAATGCTTTTATTTTACACTTACTAGAAAGGACAATGTCAAATAAGGATGGCTAAAATGATGCAGAATACAGCACTGTATGTAGTGAATAAGCAATACTTTACTGCTCAGAGAATCTGCATAACTAGTAAGGTATATAATGGGACACATGCTCTAAGTCCAGTTACTTCTTCTGCTTTCAGGGACTTAATAAACAGTTCTGGTCCTGCTGAACACATCAGCGAAGTGCCAACAAATTTTAAAGAGTTCAGAATCTGAACTTTATTGATCCACATAAACATCAGCTCAGATATATTTTCTCTCGTGCTCATGCTCTGTCTTCTATAGAGGACACTCTATGTTTTCTTTCCAGAATATGTTTCTTACCAGTTTAACTGTATCTCACTTGTATCTGTTTTGTTGTTTGCAACACTGAGACCTTTTCCAGAATATCACAGTAGAGCTATGGCAAGAAATGTGTTGAAAGGGTTTCCTGCACGATGGGGTGAAAGTCTGTGGAATTTCTGAAGAAGGTGCATTGGAGGGAACTGGGGAGTTGTCCTGAACCACCAGTGAGGAGGACAGGAGCAAGAAAGAGAATAGTGAATGAGGCAGGAAGTTAATTTGGGAAGGCAGTCCTTACGTGTTCTAAAAACCCCTTTGCTATGTCACTATATGCTGGATTTAAGGCTTAGCATTGGAGAAGAGAATCAATATGTTGCTTGTAGGGTTTACAGGTCAGTTTTATTAATACACACATTGGTTTTAAGTTTGTACATTATTAGTTCTTTTACAGCCCTCATAGCATACAAATCCCCAAAGAACTCATATGCAGGTTTCTCTCTTTATTCCACTATGCCCTGATCACTCCTTTGAAGTTCACAGGTGTTGAGTATGTACAACTGATAATATATCTTGGTTCCTACAACCTTAACCACACTGAATGTGGCACTGCAGGATTCTAAACACGCATCGTTGTTCCGTCAAGTCTTGATTTTACTTCCAGGACTTTAGAGCGATACATTAGTTTAAACTATTGCTTAAGTTAGAATTTATGTGCTCTTTCTGGACTTGTGCCAATTAATTTGACTTCCATAGAGCAACACAAAACATGCTTAAAATCAGCCTAGGTGACAAACCTGAGAATTCTCTAGAGAAAGGAAATCTTAAATGTTTTAAAGCTGCTGGAACTGACCTTATCTTACCTTGTCTCTCAGTTGTATTTTGGGGACAAAGGATTGTAGTCAATGCCTTGTGTTATCAATTAGATTCAGTACAGTCGGTCTGAATGGGAAGAGTCCTGAGGCTGAGCGATACTTCAACAGACATAGGGATCAGGGGAGTACAGTGGTGGTTGGAAGCCAGCTGTTTCCCCTGGGTACTCTCTTGAACACAGATGGTCAGAACTGAGGACTGAGCTTCTGGGGTTTTGTGTGAATTTACTCTAAAATGAAATCGCTTTATGATGCCAATGGGCAGGTTGTAGATTCTGTGTCCACTAAATCCTCACTACATCATAAATGTAATTTAATTAGTATAAAGTATTATATATAGTATCCAAAACTGCTGTAGAAAATAGGACAACCCCTGGTGTTCTTTGTTTTAACCATATTACTACAGAACTTCTTAAAGTTCTTGATATAATTACTGGTGTAAAGAGATTTCCAGAGCAGCCCTCTTTTGTACCCTACTACTGTCACGCACACCTTAATAAATACATTTAATAATTTTTTTCAAGCTCTAACAACTACCATTTAGTCTTTTGGTTCAACCTTTTCATAGCAGGTTTTTGTTTGAGTGGAATTAATTTTTTTCTGGAAGCTTTTAGCAAGAGGTCTTTGGTCATATTTGAGTAACAAAGTGAAGGAACAAGTATTTGTATTGGCAAGAAAAAGCAATGAAACAATCAGGGTACGAAATTTAACATGATTTGCCTTATGTCCCACAATGCAAATAACAATTTGGACCCTATACTTTCTGTCTGTTAGCCTTACAGGCACAGGATACCTTGAAGGTTGGGTGTTTTCTGATTTTCTGTGGCTTAAGGGTTTCTGCATCGCCCTATCACTCCGTTGTAAGCTGGGGAAATTTAAAAGGCCAGTTGTTCTTTCACATACCTCTGCTGGCAAATCTCTATTTCCCATCAGCAATCTCCTCTGAAAGAAGTTGCCATTCCGAATTTTTATCTGCATGAGTCTCACAAAGCAGATTTTAAGAAGTCCCATTAGCCTTCTGTTCAACAGGGAGAAATTAAATCTGAAACATTGTGGAGTTTCATAAATGCTGAAAAAAAAGAAGGATCTGTTTCTGAGAAAGGTATTTTCACATCACCAGTCATTGTAATGATGCCAAATCCTTCATGTTTTCTCAGGTAAAACTTCACAAACGGTATAAGAGAAGGCATGTGTAGATAGAGGTGAGACTAAGGACAAGTGCATTTTTGGCCATTAACAATCCTGGGACTCAAATATCTTTTGGGCCATCTCTTTTTCATATAAGTGTATAGCTTAGAAAAGTGATGAAAAACGGGCATTATGAGGCACCAAGAGAGGCTACAGGTTTTATACTAATGAAGTGTGCTTCTGCATTTTCCTTTAGTGTATACTCTTGCTCACAGGTGAATGAACACTTGACCTCACTAACGTAAGGTCAGTACTCTCAAGTGATGTTTCCTAGGTTTGTTACGGTCCAAATTCTTAACAGTCACTGGATAATCTGAATTCTGTATCACTTGTCATATGAGCTATATACTGCTTATTTGGTACCTTCTATCTCAGGAGAACATGCACTGAGCTGGGGTCTGGGATTTCTGATTTCAGTGGTCAGGAGCTCCTAACATTTCGGTGCAGTTTGGAGACCCTTTGGTTGTTGCAGGCTGATATCTGAACCAATCAAGTATTTATTCCTTGCTGCCCAAGTTTCTCTGAGAAGTTTCACTCATGTCTTCATCAGAAAGCTATGTGGTTACTCATAATCTGACTGCCAGAAATATATTTTGTTGTCTTGCTCTAATTGCTCTCTAATTGAGACACTTCTGAACGAAGTATGGCTACACAAAGGGTTCCCAGCACACTCTGGGCCTGTCTAGCTTGCACAGTCCACAAAGTGTTAAACTCAGCTTGCACAATCCATGTGTTAAACTCTAGTTTAATAGTTACTCCACAAAAAAGTACATCTCTGAGTGGTGTCTGCGCACAGTCAGGCACTTGAGCAACATTCCCTTCAGGTCTCCAGCACTGCATTCCTTGGAATCAAAACCACTGGTAACTGCACAGGACTTTTCCAGGGCAGGCAGGTTGCTCGGTCGAGGGGAGGTTCATGAGCACCAACAAAGCTTTCCAACAAGTTGCATCCCAGGAGAGCATTCCAATGGTCTTGTCTTCTCAAGCTGAGGCTCTTTTCTCATAGCCATCTGCTTACCAAGGAAATAACCCTGCTTGCTCCCTTTTATGGAGGCCAAGTCTGTCCTCTAGCGGTTGGGTCATTAAGCATTACAAGGATGGGCGAGGACTCGAGAGAGGTGGCTAAAGCAAACACCAAACAGTGGTGGCACTGCGGTTTTGCTGACGGAGCTACGCTGTTGCTATGTACAAAACGGCTGGTACTGGTATGTGCAGTGCTGTTTGTGTCAGTGAAACAGCCCGTGAGAAAAGATAAAGGCCTTCAGCTAGGAGTCATTTCTGGACTCCTTCTCAGGTCTGATGCCATTTAAGAGGAAAGAGCATCTACTGCATCTTGAACTAGGTTGGGGGGAGAAAGGGCAGTAAAGGCTGTGTTGTGTGATTACTCCAGAAGGAAAACTGCAATTATGTGGAATAACGTGATGAATGTTTTATAATGGAAGTACAAAACTAGTGTAATGTACATACTATGTTATAAA
The DNA here is from genome assembly GCA_013396935.1 of Baryphthengus martii. Lineage (NCBI taxonomy): Eukaryota > Metazoa > Chordata > Aves > Coraciiformes > Momotidae > Baryphthengus > Baryphthengus martii. The sequence continues at coordinate 11,747 of VWZK01016868.1, read as the reverse complement.
TCATTAATTTCAGAATTTAGAGTTTCTTACATTTGAAGCTCTTTTTCTGTTGGTTCCAAAACACTCTCACATTGAGGAATGAATAGCATTGGTTTTCCTCAAGTAGATTGATTGCCTAGATGCAAGAATTTCTCAGTTTTTGTCCCCATGGACTACAGTAAAGGAAGAGCTGCAGCTTTGATCTCACTGACTGGTGCCTCTTCTATTCCTCTGGCACGCACTTTAATTTTTTTAAGGCAAATGAAAGAATTGACTTTTGCGGCATTCTCCTCTGCTATGCCAATTTCTTAGCAGTATCCTTTTAGCAAAAGGGATTAAAAATATATTTCCTTAGATTTTTCATCATACTCTTCAGTATCCTAATGTTAACATTTCTGTTAAAGGACTGAAGAAGCTGTGGCAGCAATGAGGCTGTTAATAGGTACATGGAAAATATGAAGTTGTGCATGTATATAAGAAAATTACACTTGGCACAGGGGAAGGAATTAGAACAGAGGGCAGAGAAGATAGCCCATGGAGAATCGTAAAAGGCACTGGTAGATTATCGGCACCTGAATTAATTATTTGTGTCCACACTGTAAAGCAAAGAGGAGTTATAAGCCTGCAGGAAAACACAGTTTGAGTGTTATTTTGCTATCATTTACATGTAAGCCCAAACCATGAGATTTGTGTAGCGTCCTAACCTTCTCTCACTGAACAAGGTAGGTTGTGTTGATTGTAAACTGAAGTTTACAGATACATACAGATTACTTGGGAAGATATGATCTAGATTGTGAAATATTTTGTAGAAAACATTTCACAAATAACTTTGCAAAACACAGAGATGTGCTACTCTGCATTCCTTCCTCTGCTCAGCACTTTTTTAATTGTCTGTGCATTAGCATCCTTAAAAACCCTGCACCTTGCACATCATGCTACCACAACAGAAGGGTGTGAATGGTTTCCATTTTATACTACACTCACCTTTCTTATGCTGCGTTGGGTTCTTCCCAATTGTTAAATCCTATTCACAGGCTGTACTGCCCAGTTCATTTTTCACCTACAATAAAAAGGAGCCTTTAGGACACAGTTCCATGGGTGATGACAGGATGGGCAGCAGACTGGAGGAAGGCTTCAGAAAAATTCCTGAAATGTGGACTTCACCTTCCCTCCACTCAACTACTGTGGGCTTACTACTAGGGAAACAGACACAGAGGGCTCAGGAAAGCTGCTAAAATAGTCCTGAGCTGCTTAATATAATTAAAAAGCTTCTACTTCCCCTCCCCACGAGCCAAGGACATCTGTGGTGAAGCCAAGGTAGGGCCTGCACGCCGGGCTCAGGAGTGCCTACTGAGGAGCTCATGAAAGTCGGGGGAGAACGACAGCACCTTCTAGGAGCCTCACTCCTTTCCGCTCCCTCCCCGGGCCGCTACCTGCCGGCTGCGCGGCTGCGGGGTCGGGCGCCTCTC
>VWZK01016867.1:13790-76417 GCA_013396935.1 Baryphthengus martii | reverse complement strand
GGAGCCAGGCTTTTCTCGGTGGCACCCAATGACAGGACAAGGGGCAATGGGTGCAAACTGGAGCATAGGAGGTTCCGTGTAAACACAAGGAAACACTTTTTCACAGTGAGGGTGACAGAGCCCTGGAACAGGCTGCCCAGAGAGGTTGTGGAGTCTTCTTCTCTGGAGGCATTCAAAACCCACTTGGATGTGTTCCTGTGTGACCTACTCTAGGTTCCTGCTCTGGCAGGGGAGTTGGACTCGATCCTTCGAGGTCCCTTCCAGCCCCTAACATTCTGTGATTCTGTGAGGAATGTGATAGTAGGTTGCCTGTGGACCAGTTATCTGCTGTTGCTGACTCTATCTTTTGTTATTATGCATATTTTCATCAGTGGAATGATCCTTAAGTCAAAAATGTTCAGGTTTGAAACCATCATGTAGGGCACAGATTGCTGTGCAGTTAAGAATCCATTAAAAATTGCTAACTGTTGCAAATTACTTTTTGGTATAAGGAGGGACATGATCATTCTGTTTGGAGGATCTGCTTTTTATAGTATCAGAAAGTCTTAGAATAGTTATTAATAAGTAGTTTTATTGGATTATTCATTATAGTTGCATTCTGATGCATAAATGCAGTTTTATCTACTTTTTGCTTCCACTTAGGAACTGCTGTATTTTCTGTTATGTCAATTTTTATTTCTCAATGGTCAGTATATGTAGGCGAAAGGCCGAAAATGGCACTTTTATATCCCAAACAAAAAAATAAAATAATTATTTACCTGGTTCTGTTGGAATTATAGTACTGCTTGAAATACTTTTAGTGGTTAAAATATTTATATTGTAGTACTATTGATCTAATATTATAAGCACTATCCCCATCAGAAAAGTCTTTAGTTAAAATACAATTGACATTTTAATCATAAGTTCCTTAAAGCCCATCTTTGTTTAAAAAATATCCTATACAACAGATTTTTGAAGACGACTTGGCCTGATAGAACCTGTAATCTGAATAACTGCTTCTCTTTGTCACCCAATAGCTTTTATATACAGGTGATTTCTCAAGACAGGAAGACAGACATCTGATGGCAGCTGAGATTCCCAATATTAAGCCTGATATTCTTATAATTGTAAGTTTTACGAAATTATTTCTCTATATTAGTAATTAAATATGTAGTATAAGGGAATTAATTACAGCTAAAATAGAACGAGAAAGACCGTGGAGATTTAATGGTACTATGTGGTTTGTGTTAAATATCTAAATGCTTGGGTGTTCAGAACACTCCCAACATTTCTTTTCACTGTATTAAAAAGTCTAATTTGTATATAATTCTTCTGATGAAATTCCTTAAGCCTCTAGGCAAACCTTTTCAAGACGGGAGATTTATTAAGTTTTGACTTGTATTTGGTAGATGCATTGTACAAACTCTAGTCTAGCCAGATACCCTTCTTTAGTAGATCCTAATCTACTTCTGGCTACGCTGAGAATGTGTTCTGGGTGGAGGTGCCCTGGGTGCTATTCCATAGTTTTGTTTTGTTTTCTGAGCAAAATGATTTTATTCTGAATCTGTATTTGGAAAATCAGAAGCTATGGGGAAACTTTAAAAGTAACAGTTTTATCTGGAAATGAACAGTAGGATCTTTCAGAGGAATGCTGAAAATTGTTTCATTTTTTATATCCATTGTAACTGCTTTCTGCAACTGATAATGTCATTCTAAGTCACATCAAAGTCTTGTGTAATTAATTGCTATATTTTAGGCTAGGTGTTTCTAACCTGTGGCACATGCTGCCACTGCTTTGATGAACATGGCTCACTAGTGGTACATTTCCAGTGAGGAAAATAAGTATCTCAAATTAGAAACCTCTCCAGCATCAAAATGAGAGGTCTAACTTTGTATTTTTAGTAACGGGATCTGTCTTTCTAGATTGCTGGGAGGGGTTTGGGAGAGGGGAAATTATTTTGGTTCTTTTTCTTGGTGGAGGTGATTATGGGAATTTTGGGATGGTCTTTATTTTTTTTTTCCTTCACTTCATCACTCTCTCCCTCCCCTCCCCACCATGTTAACACCATTAGGTTTTTTTTGTTGTCGAACGTTTTCTTGTTGGATTCAGAGAAGATGAGGAACTAGTCTCTGTGTATGTACTTTTAATACTCAGTTTCTCTAAACGTAGGAATCCACGTATGGTACCCATATTCATGAAAAAAGGGAAGAGCGTGAGGCAAGATTCTGTAACACCGTTCACGACATTGTAAATCGAGGAGGCAGAGGTCTCATTCCTGTCTTTGCCTTGGGTCGAGCTCAAGAACTGCTTTTAATTTTAGGTAGGTACCTTCCCAGCTGCTCTTAATAAAAGGCATATAAAGTTAAATGAGAGTGTTTTCATGTGCAGTGTTTCGGATGTAACAATTTTTTAAACAACTTTTCAGCCCTTTTCCAGCCTCTTAATTCCCTAAGATTATGTAACACTTTTGTTCAAATGCAAAAAATTCATTAAAGCAACCAAGGCAGTTCTGCTTTGTGAGGTAGAGCAAAGATCAGGAAAGGAAAGGGTAATCTGTGCTTGACTTTTGAATCTTGTCAAACAGGATTCCAGCAAATTGGGACAATTATTACAGATTAAACAGTAAGCATTCACAACAACAGCTGTTCTATTTAAACTGTACTGCTGAAAAAAACATTGTTCCAAAGTTTCAGTATCGTTGCCCTTTAATTCACAAACCTGTATGAGGAATTCTTTATAGGAAAAGCTCAGAAGACCGTTAACAGACGGGGGAATTGTACATGATCATAAGAAGCCATTGCACGTAAAATATGTAGACAGATGTTACAAGGTATTTCAGGTAAAACAGTTTTTAAATAAATTATTTCCAGGCTTTTTTGCTTCCTTCGAGCATACTTCATTTGTACAAATTTACATGGTTTTTCACTAGCCTTGTTACTCATGCAAGTGCTAGTAAGATTGAAAGATAACTATCTCAAAATTAAAATACTTACTTTTAGGGGTGTTGAATCTAAAGTGTTACCTAAAATACTTAAATTCTTCTCCCTTTCCATTTCATTTTAACTCAACATTAGAAATTAGTTTGTTTTCAAAATGTATTACTGGACTATTCAAATGTTAAATGTCTAGGCACAGGGTAGTATTCGATATTGTAGGATTATTTGCTACTTATCGTTGAGGTAGGGGTTTTTTTTTATAGATGAAATAAAAGCTGGACATTTTAAATCTTACGTAGCCATTAGTTTGTAATTCGTTGGCCTCTTCTTGCCGTTTGTACATATTAAAGTGAGTTTCTGAAGTCAGGCTTGGAAGTACATCTAGTAAAGCTGGACATGCAATTGGGTGCTTAATTAGGTAGAAAATGCAATTGCGTCTCACATGCCTACACAATTGAGCCTGCAGACTTCTGTGTTTGGTTTTCTTCTTTCCGTAAGTGTAGGACAAAAAAAAAATACTGTGTTATGGTATAGAAAATTGTGACGATGGGTGCAGTCTTTTAATGTCCCTCTAAATCCTATTTAACCTGTTAGGTTAAAGCTGTATCACTTTAAGTGTATAAATACAACAAAAAAGAGTCTACCTCTATTTTTGGATGATTGTTCCTCACTTATGTAATATAAATATATTTTAGACCAGCAGAACTGTATCTGAGTGGGAAAACAAATGTCAGGTTTGTAGAGCTGTATTCAGATCTTTTCTTTGTGATTAGTAAAGGTCAAGGCTACTGTCGTCAGTAATAAAATAAGTTGTGGTTAGTGGGGGCTTCTTTCCTGTTTTGATTTCAGTGAAGCTTATAAAATACAATTATTGGTGATACATAGGAAGCCAGGCTTGATTACTGGGTGATCCCTTCGTGCCTGAACTCCATGGATTTGTTTTACAGAACTTGGATAATAGCGAATTCTCACCAGCCTATCCACGTGCAGATGTCCTGAGGTGTTAGATGTAGGATTAATATCTGGCAGAGACCTCTGAGCTTTATTCTAGTGGTGTGCTAAAACTTGCATTGTTGTAAATGTAGATGTATTGCTGCATAATATCATGTGTACTTTACACCTTGTAGCTGAAGTTGGTGATTGATTGGAATTCGACCTGCCACAAGTATCTGCAGTTCATCTTTTTCTTGCTAGTTTGCCTGTTTCTAGTTGTAGGCTTTGCTGTTGCATACATTTTTAGCTGGTGATTGCTTTTTCTTCCTTAGTACAACAGGTGAGGAAAAAAAAAAAAGTCTGTGATTGTGATTTTTTTTGTAATAGAAATAGGAAAAAAAACCCACTGCTAAATCTGTTTTACAAGAATTATTAACATTTCTGAGATGCATGCATTTTGGAGATAATGTTGTGGGTGATTTTGTGATTGTTTTGTTCTTAATTTTTTTTTTTCGCTTTTAGATGAATACTGGCAAAATCATCCTGAACTCCACGATATCCCTATATACTATGCCTCCTCTTTGGCAAAGAAATGTATGGCAGTTTATCAGACATATGTCAATGCTATGAATGACAAAATCCGCAAGCAAATTAACATCAACAATCCATTTGTTTTCAAGCATATTAGTAATCTGAAGGTGAGCTTGAGATGAGGTTGTCTTACCAAAGAGGAGGGGTGACAGCAGAGTTCATATTTGCTGAATAGTTTGCATGTTTGCTATCCTAATAGATACAAGTTTATATCTGAGTTATCTGCTATCCCAGTGTTTAGAGGGCTGGCTGAGGGGAGCTTACGCCCCAACTTTTCTTCCACCGTAGATCCCTGTTTGTTCCTTATGGGCATCAGTAGGAGGAACTTTGCTGCAAAGGGCACTTTTTATGAGGATGGGGTATAATCTGTGAACATCTGGTCGTGCATTGTCCAGGGGTGTCCAGGCTGTCCTTCATGTGGAGTATTGTGTCCAGTTCTGGGCTCCCCAGTTCAAGAGGGACAGGGAAATACTAGAGAGAGTCCAACGGAGAGCTATGAGGATGATTAAGGGACTGGAACATCCCTCTTATGAGGAAAGGCTGAGAGACCTGGGGCTGTTTAGTCTGGAGAAGACTGGGAGGGGATCTTATTAATGTTTACAAATATCTGAAGGGTGAGCGTCAAGTAGAAGGGGCCAGTCTCTTTTCAGTGGTGACCAGTGAGAAGGGGCAATGGGCACAAACTGGAACACATGAAGTTTCACCTCAGCATGAGGAATAAGCTTCTTCACTGTGAGGGTGATGGAGCCTGGACCAGGCTGCCCAGAGAGGTTGTGGAGTCTTCTTCTCTGGAGACTTTCAAAACCCACGAGGATATGTTCCTGCGTAGCCTGTCCTGGGTGATCCTGCTCTGGCAGGGGGGTTGAACTCAATGATCTCCAGAGGTCCCTTCAAACCCCTAACATTCTGTCATTCTGTGATTTAAGTGAGATATGGTAACTGATATTCCTGCTGTTTGTCCACTTAGAGTATGGATCATTTTGATGACATCGGCCCTAGTGTTGTGATGGCTTCCCCAGGTATGATGCAGAGCGGCTTATCCAGAGAGTTGTTTGAGAGCTGGTGCACAGATAAGAGAAATGGAGTAATTATAGCAGGGTACTGTGTTGAAGGAACGCTTGCTAAGGTGAGTCACTAATGCACTGCAACTTCTTTATGTAAAGGAGTATTCAGATTATGTTTAGCAAGAATTGCCAATAGCAAGTGTCTTTATTTGGATTTAATCAAAACTAATAGCTTTTGGCTAATACTAATGAAAAATACTGAAAATTTGCATATGGCCATTTCTAGGGATATTATACAGAATAACCTTTTCTAGGAGCAGTTATCTTGTCATGAGAAAGAATGATGGATACTTTTCTCCATCTTTAAACCCCTCCACCATTTAACTTTTAGACAGGGGAGCCTTAACTTTAACTCCTTCTTATAGAGGAGCCTGTATTAAATGTAACTCTGCTTATGTGTCAGAGATCAGACTACCGTGGACATGTTCAGATGATCTCTAAGGTCCCTTCCAACCTAAGCCATTCTATGATTCTATGTTGTGCCACTGTCCAGCTGTCGAGAATGAAATCCTTCCTTCCAAATTCCAGCAGCTAAAGGCAACCAGAGCATCTGGTTTTGCCTTTAGAGTTAAAGTCACGCACTTGGTATCATTTCAATGCACACGTGTGTGTTTTGTGAAATTTAAGAGATTTTTTAAAGTTCTTCATATTTAACCTGGCTGCCAGTATTATTTCATTGATTTTTTTTTTTTTAACATAAAGCGTTAGTTATATAGTGTCTATAGGAGGCTTTCAATTTTTTACTTAAAGTGCTCTTTTTTTCTAGCACATCATGTCTGAACCTGAGGAAATCACAACGATGTCAGGGCAGAAACTCCCACTGAAGATGTCTGTGGATTACATTTCTTTCTCTGCTCATACAGATTACCAACAAACTAGTGAATTTATCCGGGCTCTGAAACCTCCACATGTGGTTAGTATGTAGAACATGCTGCCCATTTCTCCAGAGTGGGATTCATCAAACCAGTTCACAGCCTTGAGTCATCAAGGCAGGTACTGGAGTCCAGCAGTAACCAGCATCCTAATACTTTGAATAATAAAATGTGGAGATTTTAACCGTTTTTCATCATTACCTTATCAAAGATTAATTTGTTTTCAACTGTCTGCATGTGGGATATCTGGGGATGACTTCCAAGAAGGTGGTGTGGACTATAACCTGTTTCAGCAGCACTTTGCACTAGTAAGATACAGTATAGGATGACATACAGTTGGGGACACTGGTACTGGAATAATTCACTGGAATTTGCCCCAAAATAAACAAGAAAATATTGATTGAAGGTATGTAGCAGGCAGCAAAAGACAAAGGCAGCATCTGGGGAGAAAAGCATGAGCAGGGAGCAGGAGGTGTGAAGGACCAGAATATGAAAATGGGGACTGGGATCTGGAACTTGCTGGGACTGGAGGAGAATCAGTCTGAGAGCAGAGATAAGAAAGAAAACAAATCATAGCAGAAGAAAAGAGGATTTAACTTGTCAAAGACTGTGAATCGTGAACTGTGAAGCATCCTCTCTGAACTGCATGTTTATTAGGTTTATATTTATCTACAAACAGACACAAAAATGTAAAGCTAACTAACTTTTATTGTTGAACTGAAAATACTTCCTTTTCATAATATAACGACGTCTGTTGTGCATGGAAAGTTAAACGGGATCTCCGTAATGCGTTCTGCTTATTTGCATGTGTCTTTCTACTAATACCCAGGGTCATGAAATCAAGGCCTTTGAATAATGCATAGAATTCAAAGACACACATAGAAATATGTAATATAATTGAGCTAATGTTTTGTGTATTGTGACCTCATGAAACTACATTTTCATAAAGATGAGGTAAAAGATGGTAGTTTTCTTGGATAATTTGTTTACTAAACATGTCTGGCTGGACAAGTAACTTCTGCTAACAGGAAAACTGTCTCCTATAGATTTTAGTTCATGGTGAGCAAAATGAAATGGCCAGATTGAAAGCAGCATTGATACGGGAATACGAGGATAATGATGAAGTTCATATAGAAGTTCATAATCCTAGGAATACTGAAGCTGTGACATTAAACTTCAGAGGAGAAAAACTTGCCAAGGTAGAAAATCAATATTTTCTAATCTGTACAACAGCATTTTCTTCCAAGCCTCTATTTGTAATTGGGTTTGGATTGTTTATGTTTTCAAAGGACTCCAAGTATGTGAATGCTTTGTGGCTTGGATTGGGGTTTTTTTGTGGTAGTTCTGGGGAATTTTTTTGGCTCTTCACTGTTCCAGCCTCTTCTTGTGTTACTTCTCAATGTTTGCTGGTTACACTGACCACCTTTTATTTCAGAGTTAATTTTATACTGTTTGATTTTTCTGAGAAAACTAGATTTCATCTCCATAGTTACCTTTAAGCTATGATTATGCGAGATTGCCTTATTGCACTATGTGTGTTTTTTCTTTCCAGGTGATGGGATCTTTAGCGGATAAGAAACCAGAGCAAGGACAGAGAATTTCTGGAATCCTAGTTAAAAGAAATTTTAACTATCATATCCTTTCTCCGTGTGACCTCTCCAGTAAGTAAAGACAGTGATGTGCTCAGTAGGTAGTTGAAATTTACTGTGTCCTTATTTTGTCATTAAAACACATACAATCTTCTTGGGGTTTTTTTCTGTAATTTTGTATTTGATAATCAATTAGTGAACATCTTAGTTTTATTTTGGTTTAGTTTTGTCTGAAGTTCTGAACTGTTGTGGTGAGAAGAAAGACATTCAGTTCATTGTCCACTGAAGTTTAAAATCTTTTCTATTTATTTTTGGAGAAGAAAAGAAGCAAAATTTAATTTCCCTTCTGATTACTTAAAACTTCTTCCTCTGCATGAATATGCATAAAAGGTGCCAGTGAGAACAGAACACCATGAGTATTTGTCCTGCCAGTTTCTGTCATTCGTTTATCGTGTAAAAAGCTACAATACAGTTAAAAATATTAGAGTATTGCTCCTATGCTATTTATTACTAAAGAAATTGATCTATTCTCAAAATAGAGGAGTAATTAAATGTAAGGTTAGAAGAGCTTGGGAAAAAGCAGTTGTGCTGTCCTAGTTCATTGTTTGCCTCTAATGGGTATGATAAAATAATATGCTCTTGTTGGTTTCTTAACCACAAATATATTATTTATCTTATAATAAACACTCCGCCCTCCTCTTTACAAACCGTCCTTTGCAACCCTCTATCTTCAACGTATCAATGCCGTTATTTATCTGCAGTGGCAATTTTATTCTTCGGGAAAGGAATTCAAAGGGTTAATTTTTAATACATACTTTTTAAAACTCTTTCAGATTACACAGACTTGGCAATGAGCACCGTAACACAGACACAAGCCATTCCATATACAGGCCCTTTTAATCTGCTTTATTATCAGCTGCAGAAACTCACCGGTACGTATTTGGAAAGACATGGTCAGGATGTATAGTGGTCAACTTGTAAAACAACCTCCCGTCTTCAGAGGTCTTCCAAGTGGAAACTTCTTTGCCAGTAACTCAAGTACCACAGTTTTTCACGTTTTACAGGTTTCATTAGATTAAGCAGCTTCTGCCAGATCCAGTTGACACATGAGAATGACACATCCTTTTTGGGGGATTCTGCTGTGGTTGTATTACAAAATCATGAGCATATAGCAATATAGAGGCCAATTTTTGTCTTCTGTCAGCCCCAAGAGTGAGTACTTTAGCCACTCTCATGTACAATTTATTAATTGATTTTTTTTTTTTTTTAATCTCCAGCCACAAAATAAAATGGATAATGCCATCCACTATATAAAAACAAAAGTTCTGTCCTCCTTTGTGACAGACAGCCTCTTCTGTCCCTCCCCAAGAGGCAAGAATCTAACCTTGTTGGCTTCTTCTGAGTCAGAAGCCATGTAAATCTGCCACTAGTGTGATCCCTAGTGCCTCTGTCTAACTTTGGGGCAACTCCTGTCCTCGTTCATTAAAGGCACACACACTTAGCAGGGTCCCTTCCCAAATTTAAAGGTGGGAAATGTTTTTTTTTTCTCTAGTGGCAGGATCCAATTGGTATCATTAGTGGAGACAAAACCTGTATTAATTTGGTGTTCAGGTCTCATAAACTAAGTGCTGCCTGGCACAGAGATGCTTTTGTTTTAAGCTCTATGCTTACGTAAGCAGTGGGTTATCCTTTAAGGATATGAGAGGAGCTGGTTAATTCAGCAAATGGAGCACTACATTTCTTGTTTTCTTTTTCATGGGTGCACTCACATCAGTGTATTATGCCAGTCAAATGTGATAATTCAAAACGAGTCAAATGGCCAATATCACATAGTAAAAAAAACCATCAAACAATCCTGAACAAAGAAAATAATATTGCCCGGTAAGGGAAAAGAGTTATGCGATTCCATTTTGTGAGCTGCTCTAAGCAGTTGTGATCGTTACAGACAACTCCTCTTATGCGTAAAATGACCTGTCTTCTTATGCAGGTAAGGTTAGTCTCGCTTGCGGTATAATTTGATTCTTGCTAACCATGTGTTGTCACTTCTTAGGTGATGTAGAAGAAATAGAAATCCAACAAAAGCCAGCCCTGAAGGTTTTCAAAAATATTACTGTGATCCAGGAGCCAGGCATGGTCGTCCTTGAGGTGGGCATTGGTGAGGGAGAAAGAAGTAGTTCGTTCTCCAGTCTCTGGAAAACAGTATCTTATAGATGCTGTGTAGAATTAAATGTTTTAAATAGTTTTCTGTTGGATGACACGTAGAAGGAAAGATAGAACAAAGCTCCCCTTCAGCTATGGTCCTGTGTTGATGCATGCTGGTTCATTTAGCCACTGTCGTGACTCAAGAGTATAATGGCAGATTCGGTGCCTTTTTTTTAATTTGACATAATAGTAGTTGAAATTAATGTCAAATGATGTTCCCTCCTTCCTTCCTCCCCCCATACAGTTGTGGTAATTAATAACTCACTCATAAATGTGTTCAGAAACATTCAACAGCTTGAATTTTTCATGGGAAATCAGTGGGATATACCAAGTTACCAGTAGTTAATAATTTGGTGTAAAATGTGTGACAGCCATTTGAAAACAGAACTCAGAAAAAAGCAAATAGGAGAAGGCAGTGGACGTTACAGTGGTTTTACGTTGCATTGTTCACTCAGCACAAATAATGGGCTCAAATAATTAATTTATTTTTTTAATCTTCCAGTGGGTGGCAAATCCTGCTAATGATATGTATGCAGACACCGTGACAACAGTGATACTGGAAGTTCAGTCAAATCCCAAAATACAGAAAGGTACTAAGTTTAGTGTATGCTTATTTAACTAAGGCATTTCTTTGTTGGTTTTATTTTTTTGTATCAACCTTAGAGGGATATCATGCCTTGCGGTAGATTGCAATCCCCTTATTCTACTTCTGCTCTTTATCAACTTTTTTAGGGATTAAGGTTTATTACTTAAAACTAGAATTACAACTTGGTCTTCATTATTTGTAACGTGTTCATTTGTTGAAACTTTCCCTTATACGGCGACCGGTAGCTGACTGTGGAAAATGTGATCTTATTTAAAATAAGTTACACGTTACTCTCTTTAGATTTTTTTTGATATAAACAATTTATGATATCTCATTTAACTGTTCCAGTTTCTCATTTGAAAGTTTTGATTACCATTCATGAGTGGTATTCCTACAACTGTACATCAGAAAAAATTAAGTGGACAATGCTGAAAAAAAAAGACTAATTTCACAATTACACTTAAGCAGACCCTGCAACCAGCGAATATTACTGGGCAGTGATAGCCTCATCAGATACTGGGTTTGATGTTGCTGTTCAAGAATCACAGCAATTTTACTGGGATTACTAGTGATGATAGTTTATATTTTTTGTTACACTGTTTTGCTTTTGAAGATGTATGTCACTGGGCTAGGAATCTAGAGCAAGTACTGAATATTGGGTTGGCCACTGAGGATAAATGCTGGCAGCCTGACAAGACAGTAACACAGTTAATTTAATGATAACCCATTTATCAAAATAAATAAGGATTAATTTTTTATTATTATTTTCTAGGATTTAAAATAACTTTCTTTGCCACTACGTGCATCCTTACTTGGAATATATGTTATTATTTTACTTACAAAGATCTTATTAAATTCTGCCTTTGCGTACCCTCGCTCTCCTAGTGAAACGAGTGACAGTTGGGTATCCACCTTAGAGCATTATTCATCTCCAGTTTGGATCTGGTTAGGCAAGCAGAACCCAGAATTCTCTTTCTTGGGTGTTACATAAAAACAATACCCTTTAGTGGTGGGTTTTATTGGTTGGGTTTTTTTCAGCAAAAGAGCAATATGAATAGATATCTTATTAATTTAATCCCAGGGTCAAACTTTAAAACTCATGGGCTATGTCTGTAGTGCCCAGCAGGTATGTTCTGTGAGTCTCAAACAGGGGACCAATGGCACATGTGACCTAAGTGCTCATTTTTATTTGGTGTGGGAGTTAGAGTACTGGGGAGGAGGTGAGGAAGTCCTTCTGACATGAAGCCAGGACACATCTCAGGTGCACAATTAAACCCAGAAGCCTTGAAATCAGTCTCAGATCCCATTCTATATCCTGTACATTTGGACTTGATGATCTTGGAGGTCTTTTCCAACCTTAATGATTCTGTGATTCTGTACATATCACCCCTTTGGCCTCTGACTTCCCTGTCAACTCCTTCTGTGATGATCTTCCTTTTAACCAGATCCAATGTTAAAAATTCTGTACTGTTCCACATCCTCTCATCTTACCTGAGGGTTTTTCATGTTATTCTGCATCAGATCCTCTACTGAAGTCTGATGGTCAAGGTCTACAATGTATCCTTAAAATAACTGATCATTTTAAATTACCAGAGACGGATAATGAGGTGTCTGGCTTCATCTGCCTCTCTGAATCCCACATGACATTTTTCTCATAACACTTCTGGTATCTTTTTCTTGCCAAACCATCATGGAAAGCACTAGCGCTATATGGCCAACCAGATGTTTATTTTCTCTGTATTCCTCTTTGTCTTTTCATTATATATTTTAATAATTTTATATAAAATAGCTGTCAGTGTTCCTTAGGTGCTTAGTCCAACACGTGACTCTCCTTTTCCTATGTTTATAAATTCACATAGCAGTTCTTACTTTACTTGGGGATGAAGGTTCTCCAGTCATCTTGATCTAAGCACATTCAGAGTGTAATTTTCTTATCTTGGTTGTGATCACTTTATTTTTGGATTTTGACCTTTTTTTTTTTTTTCCCCCTCCTCCTATCTTTCTTTACATGGTTGGAAAAATCTTTTCTGCTTTGCTATTTTTTTTTTAATTCTTATTGTAATATCTCACTTGTTCTGACTTTTGGTAGACCACACTTTCTCTGTTCAATTCGTTAGTGACAGTACCTAGTTTCCTGCCCTCAATTAATTCCTCTTTGTATTTTTATGTGCCTTTTAGCATTATTTCTCATGTTGTCTCATGGTGGTAATTCTGTCAGCTACTCTCAGGTGTGGCTTCCTGCAGATCTTTTTTTGCTCTACTTTATGGTAAAAACACATTCCAAGTAATTCTTCCAGTTGTGTATGTTAGAGCATGTTCACAGGATCACAGGTGATTGAATTAAAATACGTTAAGTTATCGTTGCTCAGCTGACTATCTGCCTGCTCTTACCTCATTTCCCATATAAAGTAGCTTTGCTTAGGACATTCAGTTACTGCATCTTATCTAAGGGGTGGTAAATTTTTAAGATACACTTGCTCGATCTCTTGTAATTATGAAGTTCTTCGAAGAATTTCTAAGAAACTCTTTAACGACCATTGTGTTCAGTTCTCTAAATTCTTCAGTTGATTTAGAAGTATTGGAAACTAATTTTTCAAAAGCCTTATCTGTTTTGTTTATCCATCAGTGAAAAAGGTAGTGATTTTCACAATTGGCTCTTCATAGAGTCCTCTGACTTCTTTAACCATTAAATAGTTAAATCATAAAATCGTTCAGGTTGGAACAGACCTTTAAGATCATTGAGTCCGACCACTAACCTAGCACTGCCAGGTCACCACTAAACCATGTCCCGAAGCATTACATTCTACACATCTTTTAAATACCTCCAGGGATGGGGACTCAGCCACTTCCCTGGGCAGCCTGTGCCAGTGCCTGACAAAACCTTCTGTGAAGAATTAATTTATTTTTTTTTATGAATTGTTTAAACATATATCTTCTGTAGCCTTTAGATTGTTTTTCTTGAAGGTCAATTAGGAACCTGGTTGTATCAATTAGCCATTTTTCCCTCCCAACAAATGTCTGTGACAGTAAAATGACTTTTTCTTTTCAGCTGCAGTACAGAAAATTTCAAAAAAAGTAGATATGGAAGTGTATAGAAAGAGAATGGAGGTCATGCTTCAGTAAGTTGGCATATTTTTTTCTAAAGGAAAATGATCACTATTAATCATGTAAATACAATAATTCAAGTATAATACAAAGATACAGCTATTTAATAATACTTTATGCAAGTTTACTTCAGTGTATTTTATGTGAAGGCCAGGAATTAAATAAAGAAAGAGGTACAGTAAAAAGTTCTCAGCATCATTAAAATTGACTACAGGGCCCAGTTATTTTTTCCAGAAGCAGATTTTTAAGTTGTCTCCCAAAATTATGCTACAAATAGTTATGAAAATACCTTTTTGGATCACGTCTCTCTTAAAACTTACTCTGATGTATATTCCGTTGCTTACGTAGAAATCTTGCCTCTTTTGAAATCAGAGGAATCCTTCCTTTCATTTACGATATGGCTCATTTTGGTAAAATACTGTCATGTGACACCCACTCTCATAATCCTTTAGATTGGTATTTGTTAATTATATATGAGTGGGTTAAATAATGGTTGCTGAAAGGAGACACTCTGCTGACAAAATGCCTTTGGAACCCTAAGGTTAACAGAAAGAAAAACGTTGAGTTTGCTGTTTGGCCACATGTTACATACCTGGGTCTTTGTTTCAGGGATATGTTTGGAGAAGACTGTGTGAGTTCGAAGGATGGCTCTGTCCTGTGCGTCACGGTCGATGGAAAGACGGCAAACATTTCGCTGGACACTCGGGTACGTACGGCAAAGCGCTTGCTTTTGTGTGCGCGATGTCTAGCAGAGGCGAGTCTCCCCACTAGTATACAGTGCTGCCTAGGACAGGTATCATGTACCCATTTGCTCATGTTTTCGTATTTGTTATCAAAACACGCTTTCCGTTAATTCCCTTGACATTCTCGTCGGTCAGTCAGCAGCCAGTATTCTTCACACGCTGCAAAGTCATACAAAGTGCTAGCTGTTCTAACCTACTTCTTTTTCCGTTCCCAGACAGTTGACTGTGAGCAAGGAAGCGAAGATGACGAATCCCTTCGTGAAATGGTGGAACTGGCTGCACAGAGGCTTTATGATGCCCTCAGCCCTGTATGCTGACCTCTGTAGATAACTAGGACACATCAAAAAATCTTTTAAATTTTTGATTTATTCGGACTATTTTTTAAGAGTAAATAAATGTTTTTTCTTCAGTAAGTCAAACGTATCAATTCTGTGACTGTGAAACTGTGGAGTTATTTCAAATAATGGATGAGCAACCTTGTATAGCAACTATATTTGTGCATATAATAAAATCAGGCAGAGTGTGCATATTTTTTCTTTTTTCTTACGTGCACGTACAAAGAATAAGAAAAACTCTTAACCGGTCTAAATGTAGAATTACAAGAATTAAATCGAGAAAGGTTTTTTGAAGATTAACAACTAGTTGGAGGATAAATAGGATGATATGGGTTTGCATATGCTCAGAATCAAGCTTCTATATAATTTTGTTACTGTCAAGGAAGCAAATACCTACATGTTTGTATCTGTTTGAGAGAGTCCAGCATAGAGCCACCAAGATGATTAAGGGAGTGGAGCATCTCCCTTATGAGGAAAGGCTGAGGGAGCTGGGTCTCTTTAGCTTAGAGAAGAGGAGATTGAGGGGAGACCTCATTAATGTTTATAAATATGTTAAGGGCGAATGTCACGAGGATGGAGCCAGGCTCTTCTCAGTGATGCCCAATGACAGGACAAGGGGTAATGGGTGCAAGCTGGAACACAGGAGGTTCCGCTTAAACTTCAGAAGGAACTTCTTTACAGTGAGGGTGACAGAGCACTGGAACAGGCTGCCCAGGGAGGTTGTGGAGTCGCCTTCTCTCGAGACATTCAAGATCCGCCTGGACACCTTCCTGTGTGATGTCATTTAGGTTCCTGCTCTGGCAGGGGGATTGGACTTGATGATCCTTCGAGGTCCCTTCCAATCCCTAACATTCTGTGATTCTGTGATTCAAAGGGGGCTGAATACATTTTAAATGGAATCCATATTTGCATTCTTGGGTTAATTGGAGCTTTAAAACTATGTGTGCAGGCAGTGCCATGAACTGGACTAGATGAGCAAAACCAGTTTGAAGCGAGGTCAGTGCTTATGACCTGTAACTGCATCAAGTGCCAACGGCTCCCGTCCCTGTTTGTGTCAGTCAGCGCACATCTGTTCCTCTGACGCCCCGTCACACCGTGCTGGTGAAGTGGTCTTCCCGAGGAAAGTGAGTAAGGGAGTACTGGAAACTGCAGAAGGTAGAGAAGAATTTCATATACAAATGTGATACTACAGGTTAGCTGGGGTTGTTGCTGAACAGTGAATTACACTGAAAGATGTCCACAGAGTTTTCTAGAAGCTATCTTTATCTTTCTCTTTTCCCCCTCTTTCCCCAGTTGATTAAATAAACCTGATAAATCTTTATAGCAGAATCACTATTAGAAGANCTGCGGAGCCCCGTAAACGTTCTAGTGCCTCGTACCGGGAGCGGCGGCCCCGGGCTGCGCCCTGCTTTTCCAGCAGCGACCCGGCGTTAGGCTGAGCGCCCTGCACCCACGCACAACAATTGCGTAAGGAAAAACGGGCAGCCGGCGGCTGCGGGGGCAGAGGATGCGGGTGTCTCGGTGAGGGGGCAGCGTGGTCCCCAGCCTCGCCTCGCTTCCCCCGCCGGCCGGTCCCCACCTTGGCTGGGGCAGGAGAAGCCTGTCAGGGTGGGAGTGTGGTGACTGAGCCCCGGGAGCCGCCGAGGCAGCCGGGGAGATCGGGCCGGGCAGCCGGCCGAAGCCGTCCCCTTGGGCCTGCTATAAAACCCGCGTAGACAGGGAGGCCGGCGTGGCGGGGATCGGCCTAGCACCGTGAAGCAGGAAAGAGGTGTAGTTACAGCCCTGCTTGATCTCCCACGAGAGTATTCTAGGAATTTTCATGCCTGATGATCTTTGATGAGGTTTAGAGCCTTTTTTTGCAGAAATTCATGAAGTTCCTGTGTTAGAAGTGTGATCTAATAGAAGTGTAGCATCTGGTGCTTCAGTAGCAGGGGCATTTTCCAGGCGGGGAGGGCAGCCCGTTGTCTGTACTGACCCTCACGCTCCTCCCTGTCCCAGCTCCTGGTGTGTCCCTTCTGTGCAGCTCCCGGCGTCAACCTCACCTGTGGAGATGTGACCAGACCATGGCTTGGGGAACATCTCCTTTGAGGCAGTACCAACCGTTTTGTGTTCTTTTTCAGTTTCTGCCTTCTGTTGCATGGGCTGCAAGGTGGAGTGAGTCACAGAGCTGCTCTGATGAAAAAAGATTTGACCAAAGTCAAAGATTATCCGTAACGGGAGGTTGGTTGTCTAGACCAACTCACTGTGCAGTCTTGTAACAGGGAGGATGATGCAGCAGTGGGAATAAGAAGGGATTCGTTTTATCGCTGCCAGAAGAGTTAAATCTCAATCTGCTCTCTGAAGCAGTGTGTAGAGAGAAGATTTTTTGAGAGGTGCTCTCCAGAATGAAGGCACAGTGAAAGGATCTTAGAAATAAAGTAGGAGAAGACTAGAAGACTAAAAAAATAAAACCTCAATAGCCAAAATGAAACTACAGCCTGACAGCAGACAGTTTTGATTATGAAAGGACCTCAGGGTCCATCCCTCTGTAGGTATGATCCCATGTTGCGTGTGACTAGGTTAGACCAGGACTGTTTGACCTCTATGGGGCCAGGGCAGGCTGGCAGGGAGGGAGCACCACGGCAGCAGTGTGAGAGGCTTTTGAGGAGGGAAGGTGGGACTGACCTGCTGTTTTCCTTGCTTTCAGTTCTCCTTTCAGGAAGGTGGCTGGGGGGCATTCCTTGCTGAGAGACTGGTCAGGTAAGAGCTTAAATTTCAAAGGTAATTTCTAGCATGCAAGAAGTTGTGCAGCTTTTCTAAAAGAAAGCTAACACAATTAAATGTATATTTATTTATTTATTATTGACGTGGAACTGCCTTAATGTTAACCTGCCCAATGCTGGTGGAAATACGCATTGGGTGTTTCTTTCCACTCAAACTTGGAGCGCAAAGAAGAAAAATCCTTTATGATTGCCAATGTTGTTGTCCTGGTTTCATTGTCTAAGTGGCAGGTAAATGCTACATGTGCAGTCTGTTGATGTCCTTTTGAAACATAAAGTTATAGTCCCCCTGAAAACTCCTGTGACATCTTGTTTCCGAGAGGAACGGAGGCAGGTGTCCTGACAGAATGGTTCAAAACTTCCCAGGTTTTCTTCTGGTGGGGAGGGGAGAGATGTACTTTTTTGACACGTGTTTGTGTTTCAGGAAGTGTGATGTTGTGAACCGTGGGCTCTCAGGGTACAACACCAGATGGGCTAAATTGATCCTTCCGAGACTGATCAATAAAAGTACTAGTGCTGAGAGTACTGTTGCAGTTACTATTTTCTTTGGAGCTAATGACAGTGCTTTGAAAGGTAGGACAGCTTTATTTTGTGACTTATTTTTTTTTCTTCATGATTTGTTCTCTTAAGACACTTTTACAGTTTAGCAGAAAAGGCAGAACATCGCATAGACTTCCTGCTGCTTCTCTGTGAACCCTCTTTTCATTTCTACAGTGGATTGTTTTCAGTAATTTATGTCTAAAGCATGCCATACCCTCTCTTTCTCTTCCTCCCATCAAGTTTTAATATTAAAGGTAAATATCAGTGTGCTCAAGAATTAGTTGTATATCCATCACCCAAAATTAGAGTTGGGCATCTAGTTGAGTTTTCTGCCTTTAAAGCAGTCTGATCAGTTCTTGCCAGGTGGGTTGAGGAAATGAGGAAAGGTAGCATTTGGATTCTGTTTAAGAAAAGCGTAGCGGCGTACTGAGCTAGTCTAATCAAAGTGATAATATCAGTACATGAAGAACTGACTGTACATTCGTGGAAATTTCTAAAACTTTCCTTGCATCCAAGAGAGTTAAAAGCCTTGGTTTTTTTTCAGGTATGGTTGAGGTGATCATGTGATCTAATACTAAGATACAGAGTTGTAAGAAAAAGCATCTTTAAAAAAGCGATTTTTTGTAATTTTATCTTTTCCTCCTGTGCCTTATTTGTGTAAGTTGGAAGTGGTGTATTTAAACTCTTGATTTATCTGCTTTGGATGTTGAGGAATGGCATTTTCCTACCATTCCCTCTGGAGCGATGATGAACTGCGTGCTGGCAACGAGTGCCCCAGTTCACACGCCGTGTAAACAGCAGGTTGTGTTGTGCAGTAGATCCGTGAGCAGTTTGACGTGGCTGATGCACACGCTCTGTTCCCCAACAGATCTGAACCCAAAGCAGCACGTTCCTTTGGAGGAATACGCTGCCAACTTAAAGAGCATGATTCAGTATCTGAAGTCAGTAGATGTTACCGAAGACAGGATTATTTTGATAACGCCACCACCTCTTCAGGAATCGGCTTGGGAAAAGGCCTGCCTTGCCAAAGGTAAAAGAATGACACGGGTGGGCAGAATTCCTGCGTTGTACTGGCAGACTGTAAGTTACTGGTACCAGGCCAGCAGATGATTAGCCTTGTGCTTGGGTCAGATTGCAGCTGTGTTCTTTGAGTTACCACAGAATCGTTCTGGTTGGAAGAGGCCTTCAAGATCAAGTCCAACTGTTAGTCCAGCACTGCTGGCACACCACTAAACCATGTCCCTCAGCATCACATCTACAGGTCTTTTAAATCCCTCCAGGAATGGTGACTCTACTGCTTTCCTGGGCAGCATTCCAGGGTTTTACAACCCTCAGTGAAGAATTATTTCCTAATACCCAATCTAAACCTCTCCTGGCACTACTTGAGGCCATTTCCTCTTCTCCTATCTCTTGTTACATGAGAGAAGAGACCAACCCCTACCTCGCTACAACCTCCTTTCAGGTAATTGTAGAGAGCAAGAAGGTCTCCCCTGAGCCGCCTTTTCTCCAGGCTAATCAACCCCAGTTCCTGCAGCTGTTCCTCATAAGACTTGCTCTGTAGACCCTTCACCAGCTTGGTTGCCTTTCTCTGGACCTGCTCCAGCACCTCAGTGTCCTTCTTGTAGTGAGAAGCCCAAAACTGAACCCAGTACTCAAGATGCAGCCTCATCAGTGCTGACTCTACAGAGGGACAGTCACTTCCCTAGTCTTCCTGGCCATACTTTCTGATTTCTGAGTTGATTGAAAGGGACTGTGAGCTGTTTTGCTAAAGAGCCTTTGGGTAAGCTCATGGAGTAACTAATTGGTAATACCCTTTCAAAAATGCTAATTAGTCTGTTCATGCATAAGACTGGCAGAAGTGGCTACCCTTTGAGAACTTAGGTTTTGCCAAGAAGTGCTAAGCAGACTATCTATCTGATGTCCGACGAGCTTCCAAAATGACATGAATAAAGGAAGGAATTTTGGCACTGTGTGCCTTAGAAAATGTTACGATAGTCACAGCGTGTTTCCCATCTCTTTGGAGAAGCAGTAAAATCCGAGCCAGGTTTATTTTAAATTAAAAAAAACCCAGAGGTTAGCATGTTCTAAGGATGCTAACAAAAGTACCTGAAAAAGAAGGAAAAGGTGAGTAAATGATTTGTCATTATGTTGTTCAAGCCAACTCTAAAAGTAAGAGACACAACAGCCCTGCTTGCTCCGTGTTACTCAGCTGGTGGAAATTGCCATCATCCCTCTGACTGCAGCAGTCATGGTTTATATCTCCCAAGAGCGTGTCCTCTTCTCCGTCGGGACAGCTTGTCCAGTTCTTGCACATGTGTAAAAGACTTTTGAGTTAGATTCAGGTAGTTACAGAGCTGTCGCCGGAGTGTTTGCAGGGTTTTCTCTTACTGAGGTGGTGTTCTGTGTCCTGAGCTGTGTTCTCAGTCAAAGCAGTGACAGTTTGAAGAGGACCTCACGTTTAAACTGCATTAAGGTAAAAAGACTGTTACGCACAACTTTGCATTAGAGGTCTCTGCTGTGTGGCAATGGTCACTGTGCAGACGGGATTTTGGACTGGAGTATGGACTGCCAGTCTCATCCACCAGGGGAGTTTTCATATTTCATTTGGAAAAGATTGCTCTCCGGGAATGGAACAAAAGACAGGGTGATCTTGGACTGGGGATCACAGATAAAGTTTTGTGGGCACAGTGAGCAGCAATATCAGATCATCAGCCCTCAACCAGTACCCAGGAGAAATACTCTGCTGATTTCTGGTTTTGTCAGATAGATAGAAGATTAGGAGAGAAATGTGAAACATGAGGGGTGATGATATTCACAGGAACAGTCATCCAGGTGTGAAAAGAGGCACAAAAAGAAACTCAGCTTCCAAACGAGAGTGCTGTGGGAGACAGTCAAAGGCCTTGCTAACGTCAGAGCTGCTCTCCCATCATCTGTGTAGCCATTGGTTCATCACAGAAGGTAACTGGGTTGGTCAAGCACTGTCTGGCTTTGCTAAGGTTGTGTTGATAGTTCCTTCGTGTCCTTCATGTGTTTGGAAATGAATGGCAAGAGGAGGCACACCCGCTGTCTTTCCCAGCACTGAGGTGAGGCCAAATGATCAATAGTTCCCCAGGTCCTTTTTCTCACTTTTCTTAGAAGTGGACATAATGTGAACTTTCTCCCAGTTGCCGTTGGTCTGCCATTAGCTGTGAATTTTTGTAGGTGATGATAAGTGTTGACCCATCCAATGCATCAGGCAGCTCCTTAGGTCTGTCCCACACACAGATGCATCTGGCATCTCTGTGTGTCCCCTAAGCCAACACACTCCCTACTTTTGGCTGTCCTGCTCCTCAAGCTGGGTGAACACCTGCAGGTCAGGATAAATCAGTAGGTTGCCTCCTTGATCCCTCCGGAGACCCTGATATTCCCTGAGCTTCCTTTGGCTGCTGCTGTTGGCTTGTAGACCCAGCACGTGCTGCTGCAGAGCTGCCTGTTGAGAGCAGGCCTGTGCCAGCTCTGTTAGACCAGAAGTCAGGGGAAGGGAAAGGGCCAGGACCGCAGGACCTCTCCTGGGGAGGTGGGGTTGCGGTCGATGCAGGGAACCTGGCAACAAAGGGAGCTCTGCGTGGCGGAGGCTGAATGAGCTGAAGGGCCGCTCGGTCTGTGGGAGAGTTGAACAGGGAAGAAAGTTGAAGCAGGCAGGGGTTGGGACACTTCCCGTGGTGAGGAAGGAACAATGAATGAGGCCACTGGGGATATTTTTATGATGAAAAGAAAAACTGAGAGGAAGAAGGTGGCAGTGTGAAGAAGTGCAAGGATGGGAGTAGAGTAGGAGCTGATGAATTACTTTATAAGTAAGTAAGTCCCATTTGAAAAAAAAACAAAAACAAAACCCCAAACAACGTAATTTAAATATCCTTCCCCAGAGTTTCAGTGTGGTCCGTGCACAACTGGTGCCTGCAGCAGCTGGCATTGAGCGCGCACACGTGGGGCGGGCACAAGTGCACTAAAGCTTTGGAGCTAAACAAACCCTGGCTTCACCAGCGCGGTACAACGAGGAGACTCCTGCAAGGAGGTATTAAATGTCATCCAGGAAGCGGAAGGGCCAGCTTGGCGGTAGATAGATGTATATTTGCTTTATTCTACAGGCTCATGGCAGGTGTATGAAGAGTTCTAAATCTATGCTGTGCCTTCAGCTGAAGCTTGCCAGCAGGTGGAAGCTGTGAGCAGCACCAAGGTCGGCCTCGGGCGCTCTTGCTTGTTGCTGGTGCCTCTCTCACCTGCTCAGGAGAAAGGTATTTTCAAATGCCTCAAAAACAGAAGCCGCCTTGAAAGAGACTACAGGAGCTGTAGCTCGAGCGGCTTGGGCTTTGGTTTGTGTTTGGTTCCGGCTGCTGGGCTAGCAAACCCGTACCTGCTGAGATCGAGCCGTGTGGGTCACGAGCGCTAGATGCTTTCTGTGTTTCTGATTGATTGCTAGGTGACAGACTGAATCGCCGCAATGCCACCGCCGGGGAGTACGCCCAGGCCTGCGTTCAGGTCGCCAGGGACTGTGGAACGGACGTGCTCGACCTCTGGACACTGATGCAGAAAAATCAGGTATGATGTGATGAGAAAGGCTTTGGAACCATCATGAACTGCAAACCGCATCATTTAGCACAGCGGACTTGGCGCTGCGCTGTCATTGAAATGAATATAGCCAAATAAGTATATCCGAATTACATTCTGGGGAAGGAAAAAAAATAATCCAAAACGCTTCATAGTGGGCTGTGAGAAACAAGACTTGCTACAACCTGGCCCTTAGCAAATGTCCCCTGGGTCTATTACGTGTAAATAACCCTTTCCTTGGACTTCGAATGGTTGAATAGTTTTGGTCTGAAGAGGCCCCTGGAGTCACCCAGTCTAACCCACTGCACAGGGTCGGGCAAAGTTCAGTTAGGTCAGGTTGCACAGGTACCTTGCTGATGCTTCTGACCAAATACCCAAACTCCCCCACATGCCAGAGATTGCAGACTTTGCCCATAAGGAGGTAACTCCAGTTTGGACACTCAATCTTTTTTCTCTCCCGTGTTCCCTGGTGCAGTAGACTCAGTATTTTGATTGCATCGCTTAGTGCCATGATCTTTTCCTGATGAACGGCAGTGAAACATGCATGTGGCCATCAAAACATCCTCTTAATATTTTAATACAGTGACATTAAAACCAGTATATATACCAGATGGCTTTGAAGAACTTACTTACTTACTTACTTTAAAATTACTCAATACCTTCTATTTGCAGCTAGCAAATACATTCATGCCCGGTTTTAACCTCCCCTCTAGGATTTCTCTTCCTATTTGTCCGATGGTCTTCATTTATCAACAAAAGGCAACAGCTTTCTAGCAACACAACTTTGGTCACACCTGGAAAAAAAACTGTCTGCTCTTCCTTCGCTGCTTCCTTATTGGCGTGATGTGGACCATGTGGACCCCGAGGCCAGTCTTCTGTGAGGTCCCCTGCAGCACGGTGCCGAAGTGGCCGAGCTGACACCAACAGCCTCTCGCCAACAGCCGGTATCTGGCAACACCCCAAAGATTGTGTACCTGGGGAGCGGGGCAGTGGGAGTCCCCGTCCCCCATCAGTACTCCTCCAGGTCCCCTTCTCATGATCTACAGGAGAATAAAGGTGGGGCCTCTCAGGGTGTGTCAGGGGGTGGTTTGTCTGCCTATGCTGCGTGTGCCAGGGGCTTGAACAGCCGTGGGGGTGAGCAGCGCTTTCCTTGGAAGACTTGGAGGGAAGTGAGAGTCTCAAGTGCCCTGTGACCAAGGGACAGAGGCTGCTCTGAAAGGTTCCTGGCCTAGCTGAGCTTTGGGGACTATGCTTTGATGGTATTTACTCAGCTTTCAGGCACCTAGGAGCTGATAAGAGACAGTAGCGTGGAGTTTATCAAGAGCTATTAATGTCAGTTCAGATAGATTGATTTATTTGGATGTAACGCAGCAGTAAGAGCCCTTACCTGAGATTTAGCAGCTTTTTCGTAGTGATACATGTAGTGCAGAGCAGGAGGGGTAAAATTTAACTTATTTGGGCACCAGTAGCCACTGCTTTACCCCTGGCTGGTGTGTGTGGATGGATTTTGAAGCAGTGCATGGTCTTGGGTAGTACAAACCTGGTGATGCACATGCTCATTGGGGGAGGCTTGAAGAAACTCCTGGAAAGGGTCTGCACCTCTGCTGATGAAGCTGCACCTTGTCATTTGCCATCAAGTTAAGAAGACCTTTCAAGTGAGCTTTGGTATTCAACCATAGTGTAAGAACTGCTGTAACAGACGAGTACTGCATACCAGGTATAGTTTTTGGCCAAGAGAACGCAATTCAAGTACAGAACTACCTTTACAAACTGCACAAAATTGCCTGAAAGCTAGATCGAATTCAACAAGCACAGGAAAAAAAAAGAGTGATTTGGGAAGTAATTGGCAAGCCAGGCAGATAGACAGTAGCAGCAATGAGGATACTACTGGACTATGGATTAAAACCAGACAAATTGTCTATCACTGCAAAATAAGCCTGCACATAATTGTGAGCTTGTAGTAACAGTTACGCTGGCACAGAGCAGCTGAGGCCATTAGTGATGTATTTATCATGCACTGGGGGAGACAGAGACCGACGAGAGCACATCGATGTCCTGCGGCGTTAGCGCCATGAGGCTGCCTTTGCTTCCCTAACGGAGAGGAGTTGGCCAAGCCCTGTCATCTACTATGTAACAATTATAAACTGCAGCACGAGAAATTACTTTTCATGTGCCTGGAGCGAGACCAGGAGCTAGTTTGATTTATAAATATTTAACAATATTAAACTGGACTGTCCTTTCTGTAACAAACGCTTACAGTGAAGGCTGGCAGAACAGCAGCAGGGGCTCCCTGTGGGTCTTCCTGCGTCAGATGTTACAACCAAACCGTGGAAGTGCCGCTTCTCCGTGTCTGAAACATGGCTCAGATCAGGGGATGGATTCTGTGTTTTCCAGGGCCCGCTCCAAACCTCCATTGTCGTGCTCCCAAGCCCCCACCCCTGCCTGGGTTTCATCTGGTCAGCAGTGACCTCGGTGCTGAGAACACACCTGCAGATTTGCTACCTGCAAAGGTCCTGGAGCACAGCCCCCTGCCTCAGACAGGAATCTGACCGTCAGCACTGACCATCTTGCCCAGGACAGATGAGGAGACCACGTCCCTCGCCAGCAGGAAGCAGGGCAGCCCCACCGTGCAGATCTGCTCCACCCACCCTCAGGGTCTGGCCTCCACAGCACCCAAGTGCCAGAGGGGAGCAGTTAGCAATAAGTGGCTGCACAACAGATCTCTGCTCTGGGTTTGACTGCTGATAAATTTAGATCTTTTCTAAAAGAACCACACAGAAACAACTCTTAGGTTCATGTCTTTTTATATATAAAAAGCTTTTATTGTATTGGGAATTAAATTAACTCCTCACACATGTACTTTGCACTGAATCAAAAAAAGAAAACCCAAACAACAAAAAAACCCCAAACAAAGTTCAAAACCAGCATATAAAACACAACAGCTAGTCAGACAGGAATACCATAAGGCACACGTTCAAGTATTAGTGTAACAAGTATCCTTAGCGGGGGAGCGGGTGCTCCCGCCATCCTTTGGGCACAGGTTTGGTTCCTTTCCCTCGCCTTTGCAAACACCAAGGCTTTCTGCCACTGCCCTTCCCCTGGGACTGAGCACGGGCTTGTAAGAGATCAGAGTTGTGCCTTGGTCACCTCTGATGTCAGTTTTAGCAACAGATGCAGAAGGAAGATGCTGCACCACTCTCAGGACAATTGCTCTGCGACTCTGCTGTGCGCAGCCGGCTGCTGCTAAACTCGTGTCACCCTCATGGGCCATTCCCAGCTCACCTCACACGGCTCCATTGGAATCCAATTGCAGGACACGACTAACTTACCGACTTCCAACATCACATTTTACTACCTGTGTGGGAATTTGAGTTCCTGAAGTCTCCTCCTTATACTTGCCCTGTAAGCTTAACAAAGGTTTGTTTAATTTTGGAATAAATTCACAATTGCTTTTAAACAAACGCCCCCCCTGCGTTGGAGTGAACTCCCGCCCACCCCCCCATTTATTTATGCAGTGGGAGCTTCCAAAGGCCACACCGACCCTGAAAACTGAGGCTCAGCTCGCTGAACAGCTCTACAATAGTGTTGCCTATTTCCAAATAACATTTGGAGAAACGTTTCTGCACTGAAACAACCGCTGTAAACAGCTGGTTAAAACGGCCCTCATCCGCATTGCACTTCCTTCTCCTCCCAGTGGGAGACTCCCACTGAAAGCCCTTCTCTGCCACAAAGCCAAGACAAGCTCACGACTACAGGTAAAAGAATGTCAATGTGAGAGGAGCATTTCCATGCCCCACGTAAGCTTTAACAGCCTCTCTATGATCCTTCCATTTTTATTTCTTTAGAAGCTGTGTATCTTAAGCTTCTTGCCTGGGCTGTGCATCTGCATTCGATGCTGTTGAGACAGAATTTTTATCTGTTCCATTACTCTCAGCCTGCGTTCAAGGCATCTGTTCAGGCTTTTGCTGACACGTACCTCACATTGCTAAATGATCTACTCTACGTGGAACATACTGCAGTGTTTTCATTTCGTTTTTAAAAGCCCCTTAATTTTGTCTCTCAATCAGTGCTGTCAGACTACAAAATATTAAATTATAAAAAAAGGCCGATATACACAATCCAATATCCAGCAGGATATTCGGTTTTGCACCACAGGTTGAAGGAAATGTTAAAGGTCAAGGAAATAGAAAAACAAATCCAAAAAGCTTCAAAAACAAGCCAGTTTTAGTTTGGATTTTCCTTTTTAAAAGATATAATGCTCTAATAAATGTAATTTAAGGAAGGTCATACACATGACCAGCATCTGCAGTAGGTCACTTCCTTATTTCTCCCACTCCCTCACAAAAATATATATACATATATTTATATTTATATAAATGAAATGGTTCTAGATCCTTATTTTGCAGACACAAGCCATCCATTTAAAAGGCAGCGAGACACTAGCATTCTGTTTCTTTGCTGTCCACCCGGTTCTGGCGCTGTAGTTTAAAGGACGAAGCTTTCTCGCTCCTGATGACGGGATGGTCTGTCAAGTCCTCAAAAGATTTGGCGGCCGAGCTGGTATTTGGGAAAGGGTCCTTCTCGAACCCGTCCTCGTCAATGTGAGAGTCAGTGCTTGGGTCCTCCTGAATCGTGTCCATTCTTTGGTGGTCCTGTTTGGGTGGGGCGGCGACGACGGCTGGCACGGCCGTGATGGGCTGCAGCGGCTGGTGCCGGCTCGTCGACTGCGCCGCGGGGAAGGGCTTGATGATGCGAACGGAAGCGGAGTCCAGGCTGCTGAGCATCTCCACGTTCTGCAAGACACGAGCGGCCACGTCACAGGGAAGAGCAACCAAGGATCAGTTTCAGCACCATTTTTAAAGGGAACAGACGACGAGCACCTTCCGAGGAGCACCGGCATTCCCGTTAGAAGTTTATAGGGAACCGCGTCCTCACCTCCGCTCCCTGCGGACATGTGCTGGCGGCCCTTGTGACACCCACCACAGGTTACTCTCAGCCCACTGCACTCTCACATTGGATATCTAGAGTCCTTTGCCCCCACAGTAGATTTATACTTCTAGAAGAGCAAGGGAACATCCAACAGAAGTAATTTCTTACATTGTTTTTTCCTCAAGAAATCCAGCTACGCTAAGCACTGAAGGCAGAGGTCCTTTAACTTCCGCTTATCCCTTCTCCATAATGCAGTGCCGAGGGGGACAGCCTCACCGGGACAGAGCTGACGGGTCACCCCACCTCCCCTGGGGCCCAACACTGCTTTGGCCAAACCTAGGACTGGAAAGGCAGGGTCAAGTCAGATGACACCGAGAGCCCAGTGCAGGGAAATAGTTTGAAGTACAGCTTGTATTAACCTAAAGAGTTCTCTGTTTCACGTACAAGAAGCTGCACTGAACACGGGGTCAAAGACTCGAGGGATCATTGTGACAACACTCAAATTCTGCAACCCGGATGAAGTTAAAGCCCATTGATTTCTGCTTCTGTTTCAGCATGGTTCAGAAAAACATCCAGAGCTTTCGTGCATAACAGTTCCCCACAAACCTTAGTAAATGCTAACAGTGGGCAGGATGAGACCTTTACCTGCTACCAGTACAACATTTCCCAACTGCTCGATGCTCAGCAGATCCAAGACCAACCTAGTGGCTTTTTATGACAAAGTAACTATGTCAGTGGACAAGGGACGACCTACGGATGTGATCTATCTGGACTTCTGCAAGGCGATTGACATGGTTCCCCACAACATCTTACTCGCCAAGTTGGAGAGATACGGATTTGATGGGTGGACTGTTCAGTGGATAAGGAATTGGCTGGATGGTCACATCCAGAGGGTGGTGGTCAATGGCTCGAAGTCCAGATGGAGAGCAGTGACAAGTGGTGTCCCTCAGGGGTCCGTACTGGGACCCGTATTGTTTAGTATCTTTATCAATGATGTAGACAGTGGGATCGAGTGCACCATCAGCAAGTTGGCAGAGGACACTAAGCTGAATGATGCTNTGGTTTTAAATTAGAGAAGGGCAGATTTAGATTGGATGTTAGGAACAAGTTCTTTACCATGAGGACAATGAAACACTGGAACAGGTTGCCCAGGGAGGTAGTTGAGGCCCCATCCCTGGAGATATTCAAGGTGAGGTTTGACAAGGCTCTGAGCAACCTGATCTAGTTGAGGATGTCCCTGCTCACTGCAGGGGGGTTGGACCTTTGGAGGTTCCTTCCAACCTAAACCATTCTATGATTCTAAAACAAAAGATTTGTTAAATTGTTGCTGGTGCAAGGAGCCCATAAACTATACCTGTGTTCTGTTGCTAAACCTGCTTCTGGCATTTTCTTGGCCGAATTCAGGTATAAAACTCTAAGGTGACTTTTCTTACCGCGTTCGAGACCAGCTGTGGGGAACTCAAACTAAGATCCCTTTCAGTTATGTCAGAGCAGATGCCAGAGGCCGTCTGCCTCAGCGGTCTCTGACTTCGGTGCGCTTCCCCCAGTAGTTGTACAAGAAAGAGGCTTTTTTTCTACCCCTCGTTACAAAACAACATTTTCTTAACTGAATGTTTTGGTTATTAATAAGAACTGGGTTGTCAAAGCACTGGGCAGGATACCCAAAAATCTATGTCAAGAAGTGCCCTGTGCTGGACTGTGATTAAAATCCTCTAGGCACCTTTCTGCTTTTCCTCTCTTCCAACTCGAACCTACAAGGTGAGAAGTGTCACTGGCGGGTCTCTGCGCCCCGAGGCCAGCTCTCCCATAAGCATGGGGAAGGCTTTAGCCCATCTGGCCACTAGAAGCCGACCCCTGCAAACAATCGCTTTGCAGCAAAGACACCGCGCTTGACAGAGACCGTTCTGCAGCACTGCCCGGCTGAGCCTCGCGCCACGCCGGGAACGAGCGGCCTGCGGTCGAAGCTGTCGAGCGACCCGTGCCAAGAGGAGCCCGCGGCACGAAGCGGTGCTCCGCAGAGCCAGGCGGCTTCCTGACCCGGGAGCCACGGCTGCCACAAGAGCTGCTTTGTCAACGAGGTGAAGGCACAGCTCTCGCAGGGAGGGAGGATCAGAGCCTGCCAAGCCGCAGTGCTCGATACACCATCGCACACGGCTTCCGCCAAGAAAGTGGCTTCCCCTCGGGTTGATTCATCCATCTGCGGCGGGAGGCACAGGGGCTCTAGGTCTCGCTATTATCACTTCTCTGATAGATCATCCGCACACCCCTTAGTTCAGATTCTCTAACACACACTGGAGAGTTTTCTGCCAATTTACATTCAAACAGCAACTTACACTGGGGCAAAAAAGGGACTTTGTGTTCTCCTCGTACTGCTTGTCCAATTTCTTGTCCTATGGGAAAACAAACAAACAAAATCAAACCAAAACACACAAAAATAAGAATTAGTTTCCCAGTTTCCCTGCAGGGACAGAGCAGTATGTGGGGCTCTTTTCCCTGCCCCTACCCTCCCATGCCTTCCCATCCATCCCAGGAGTGCTTGTGGGCCCAGCAACCCTCAACCTTAACCCCACGCTGCTGTCGGCATCGCGCCGCGTGCCCACGCTCCCAGTTGCCGAGAGCTCCCTCTCTACACCCATCCACCAAAGCTCAGCCGAGACTACTTCCCACTCCGAGTCTGCCCACAAAATGTGGGTGTCTTATTCCTTCGCAGGGCTTTGGTAACTTTGACTCTAATGGAAGTTACCGCAATTATACTTGGTAAAATTCAGGAAGCAGAGGAAGAAAATCTACCTAGGAAGGAATGGGAAAGGCTCCAGGGCATCGTCACGGGAGCACTGGGTCTGCCAGAGCCCTGCAGTTTAGCAGGAGTTTTGCCTATTGAAGGAGCGGCAAGTCTTACATACGCTGGATTCCCGCCATGGGTCTGCTAAAAGCTGCCCATCACCCTCTTCCATGGCCATCCGCCATTTCCTACGTGAAGGGTGCTCCCTTACGGCCCAACCCAACAGAGCAGCCATCTCCCAGACAGCTCACTCACCACGCAGTGCACAAGGATGCTGAGAGGAATCCAAAACAGTAAGGAGAAGACAAGCACAGAGCCCACGATATTATCCGCTAAGAACTTCCCTGTGAAATCAGTTCAAATCTGTTAGTTACCTCCCACATACCGTGCCGTGAACAGACACATCTAGCCCCGTACCGCAGCCAGTGCTCACACAGGCCAAGTCACAGAACTGCTCAGAGCAGCACAGGCTGCAGGATGAGGCAAAGACAGAAGAAATTACGCAGTTCTAGAAAATTGTCTCAAATAAGTTTTTTTTTCCTCTGTTGAGAAATGCTGACAGGCTGTAACACTGCTCATGGGTTGGTTTGGAACGGGATTTTGAGGGAGCCAAGCTGCCCCTCTCAGCTGCACAAGACACACTGCAAGCTCAAATTCCGACTCTACAGCCATGTGATAACGACCCACCTCCACAAACAAAAACCAGCAAAGATACAAAAACTGCCGCCACGCGAGCAGGCTGAACAGCTTTAGCAGTTACCTAAGACGCAATTTTGTTGAGAGCTCAAGATGGACAGCCCCAAGCCCAGGTGATGCCCCTGTGCGGGCACGGCGCCACCGCCAGCATCACACGGCACGTTTTGTACGGCTCCAGTAGCACAGAGGGAGACACTGGGAGGTTACACCAGGGGTCTGCCCGCTCGGATTGCACAGTGCGGGTCAAGACTAAGGAGGCCCAGTCACAGTTGCTGGGCAGAAACCCAGTTCAAGGGTTTTCTTAAATAAGAGAGAAATCTTCTGCCAGTCTGTTGACATTTAAATCCCCCTGAGAGGCCCACTTCACACTATGCTGAATCGAGCTGACCTCTAAAAAGACCGTCTGTTATTTCCTTTTCTCTAATTGACCTACTTCTTGGTATTCAGACAAGAAGCTATCATCTCCTTTACAAGCTTGGAAGGTGCCTAGAAAATAACAGAGCCCTCAACCTTTCAGCTTTAAAAGGCAAGATCAGTAGTGTCAAACTTCAGGCAAAACTGTATTTATATACATCAGAAACCCAGCTGCTAGCTACTCTTGCATACAGGCAAATAAAACCAGCCAGCTAATGCCCTCTGAGGCTTTAGAGGTCCAGATCACGAACTAAGAAGAAAAAAAAAACAAAAAAAACCAACAAAGGATACGGTTACATATCTTACCAAAAGTATTGATGCTGAGCTGGTCTATGAAATCCCAAAATCGTTCGATCACGTCCTGTACTTGCTTCTCACATTTGCCCTGCAAAAGTAAACAGTTATTTACAAAATACTCTTACACTGTCCAAGCATTAACAACTGCCTTCTTGGGAAGAAGATACAAAGACCGTAACAAAATGAAATGAAGGCTACAGACACAGCAGCACTTGACACACATTCTGAAGGCAGATTTCCACTAGCACCCAGTAGCAGCGGTCCACTTGTATTTCCTTCATTTTGGGCAAAACAGTTCCAAGTCTATAGCTGTCTGAAACAGTGGCTTCAAAACCACTCCACTCTCGCCCCATGTCAGGCGACATAAAGCTGAAGTTTCCGGAGAGGTTTAAGCCTCAGTGCCCATTACCCACTGAGAAGGCCGCGGCTCTCAGAAGCCCAAGGTCACAGACCCAGTCTCAGCTCTGGCTGTGCTGTTGTAACACAGCAGATCACTGCTCTTTCGGATCTGCCAGTGGAAGGGCTGGGGCAGGCCCTCCCAAATTCACTTCTGCCAACGCTCAGTTTACCTTAGGCCGCCGGGGCCCGACACCTGGGAAAACTCACGTTGGTATCACAGAAGCCCACGGTGCAAGGCTTCCCCTTGCGCAGGAACAGGAACTGGTCGTTGGCATCGACGTACGGTATGCACCGATCCTGCTCGTCCCGGCAGCACACCTTGCACGAGTTATCCGTCTCTGTAATAAACCAACAAACTCGTTCCTCGGAAGCACCAAAATTCACCTGCAACCCGTAACTCCATCTGTCCCCGGGCTGACCGCGTTCCTGCCCAGCTTCCCCATGGGGAAGGAAGGACTGTGAGAGTCATCCGGTTCTGGACACTCCGATGACCCAGCCTGAAACTAGATCATGTGCCCCGTGCAACACAGTAGGGCACACAGTGGGACCAAGCTCTCCACGCTGATACCCCAGTACCGCAGGAATCAACAGGCCAGTGAAGAGGTTCCAAACACATCCATAAACCAGACATAAATATTTATTGGGCTTTTGGATCCTCTAGGTACCCCTTCCCCTCGGCTACGCCGTCCATCTCAAACAGCAGGGCTCACAACATTTCCTTGCTCTGCTCATCTGTGAAGCTTTCCTCCTACTCCCAGCTGCTTCACCACAGTTAAGAGACAATATGGAATGCAAGCGAGCAGCAAAACTTGCTGACAGAGGTCTGTGACTGGCCCATGTGCAGTAGCAGGGGACTGGGCTCAAGGATCTTGTGTTCTCAAGGCTCTTTAAGCCCTTTGAAATCTTTCTTTAACCACTTATTGGAGGCCACTTAAACCTCTGCCAGATATCTGGTCTCCTTACTATCCCTCCTGTCCACCTGCAGCAGAGGAAGTGGAAGGCAGGAGAGTGCCCTCTCCTTTAACTGGGGTGCCAGACCATAAGTCTCATCTAAATGTCTTCAACCCAGACCACCGGAAGACAGGACAACATTCACTTTCCTTTTCTAAACAGAAAACGCTAGCCCTGAAAGAAAACCACAACGGTTTAAACTTTTTCAGAAGCCACAAACTCAGCCCCCGAACAGAGAAGCTCACAGGGAAGCCAGCACCCTCCAAGGGGCAGAGGTGAAGCACGCCTTTCGGTTCAGCCCCGTGTCACCCACCGTTGCACGCACACGACCGTAGGTTCTTCTCCCTCTCGCAGAAGGGGACGCACTCCCCATCCTTGCACTTCCCCATGTCCACGCAGACCGTGTTGTCCGGAGCATTCCCTGGAGGCGGGCACTCGCTGCTGTTCCCTACAGACAGGGGTCGACAGGGTGGGAGGACTGTGTTAGAGCAAAGGGCAGAGGACCTCAGTGTGCAGAAGAAAAGAGGACAATAAAGAGAATCCAGACTCATCCCGGAGAGAACCCCGATAGCTTGTTCTTGGCTTTCATCTGCAGGCTGCCTGCCAGCTCCTCCAAGAGGCAGCAGCAGCTCTGGAGGTTTTCAACAACTCAGGCATTGTGGCAGTCTGGCATCCAAGCAGTAGGTAGCACACCCTGGAGGCACCATCGGCAAAGCAGCAGCAGCTCTGACGTGACTCCTTGCCCCCAGGAAAGATTATGAGGAGGAAGTAAACAAGTGGGGAAGCGAAGCAGAGTTGTAAGTAATTCCACCCTTTCTATGGCAAGACTCAGCTCATTCTTGTCCCCTCCCAGTGACACACTCTGTTTTCATTTCTCTTAAGAGAAAGAAACAAAGAAGAATAATAAAATAAAATAAAAAAATAAATCTACATTTTTCATGTTCTTCTGGGCAGAAAAATCACTGAGTGACTCCTGAACTACAGTGAAACTCATTATAGGGCTCATTTTGTGATGCTTAACTGGTCTCTAAAAATTACGTGTACTAGATGACTAAAGGGCACTGGTTTGAATGCGGATCGAACAGGACACTGAGCCTGAAGCGCTTGGTTGATGTAAAGGGGACAGAAGGACATCCTAAGAGGGCAGACGCACGTCCTACCAGTGCAAAAAGATTCTCCTTTACAAGTGGCATTTATGGCTTCTTGGCATTTCTTCTGTGCACTTTCAAACTGGCAGCCTTTGCAGCACGGACTGTTCCGATCGCTGTGGAAAGATCAAAATGAGAGGAAGACACATTAAGCAATTTATTTTTTAAAAGAAGTACAAGCATGACAAAGCTGAGGAAAAAGGATGTTCAGGGAGGAAAAAAAAAAAAAAAGTACTACTTCTTGGAGGTTGACTCACTGATTCAAAACCCTTCCCACCTTTTTAACCTCCCATGACCAGCTTTCTACACACCCACTCACTTCTCATTTACCGAAGGTAAAAGCCTGTAGAAAGTACAACATATTGAGAGACAACACAGGTGTCCTTGTATTTATTTAAGGCACCTGGATCCCCTTGTCACTTGCTGTGCAACTTTGGACAAGATCTGCCACTGTTTTCTGCCCCATGCATTTTTCCCCTGTTTCTCCTGAAGGTGTACTACTCTTTATTTTGTGCTTGCTTTATTTCATTTGTTCTGTATTTAATGCAAGAAGGCCCTTAGTAGAAACATGGTCATTAAATTGAGGGAATTTCTTGTTAAACAACAGGAGTTGCAGGAGCTCCCTACTGTTTACTGGTGCAGAACTGAGCTCTGAAAAAAACAGATGGGCCACTGCACTGCAACGGGGCCATGAACGCCCCAGAGAGCAAGAGCAGAAAGAGGACTCATTTAGTGCAGTCACTGTGTTGTCTGCTCAAACACCTTCTGCAGCAGCCTTACGTGATCCTGGTTTAAAGCCACCTTGCAATAGAAGCAAAAAAACTGTATTCGCACAGGATGTTTGCACAGGAAATTTTCGACATAAATTTTTGAATGCCTGGTTCTGCTCTCAAGCATAACAACCACCACCTTCAAGCTTGTAGCTCCTGGCACTTCTCATAAAAAGTACCAGAATGCTATAAGAATTAATGGATGTGAACAGTACACGCCCACAGCAGCCTTCCCCAAGATCCTACATTGTCTTCAGCTCCCGTGAAGCTGAAGCCTTAAAGCAGGTCTGTGACACTGCAGGTGGCTTTAGGAAGTTTCGGCCCAGCCCGTCGCTCTCTCCCGTGTTAAGCGAAGCTGCAGCTTGTTTCCCTTTACCTGCATTTGGCACCATCCTTCAGTTTACAGTCTGCAGAGCAGCAGGGATCAGCCTGTTGGTACAAGAGGCCAGGATCGCATTCCTCGCCTTCATCCACCCTGGAGTTCCCACACACTTTGTTGTTGCGCTCTTTGAAGCACTCCTGGGCCTTGACCTCTATGGTCCTATGGATGGATTTTTTGCTGCAGCTTGAGAACATCTAGAGAGTCATGAGGAGAAAGAGCAGCACTGAGAAGCGCACCTTTCAGACAAGTGGCATCTAAGACAGCCTCAGCCACCTCACACCTCCCTATTCTGGTGCCTCAGAAAGCAATTATTCCCACTATACTGCCAGTCTGATACCTCGGAAAAATTTTAAGATGGGTCCATGAAGGACATCGCTACACTAGAATGCAGGGACACGCACCCAGAGTCTGGCACAGGGTCACAGAACCAACTCCAGCTCTCCCATGCCTTCAGGAGCACTAGCAAGCATCCCCAGGAAGAACTGCTACGCCGTAGCAACGGGGAGAGACTGCGCTCCCTCTCAGCAGTGGGGCTAGGTGAGAACCACAGCAAGTCAGGCTCAATAACCCCAGGTTCTTGTCTGCAGAACAGGCACAGCGCTGAGTCCACGCTGCCAGTGGAAGCTTCTGAAACTGGTGAGCACTGTGGCTGTGGCATCTGGCAGTCCCTCTCCAAGAATAGCCACTGACCACCCTAATGCTGTTTGGTACTGAAGGTCCTGTAGGGCTCTGGTAGCTGACTTGCTTTTCAGGAGCATGTGGCCACAAAGAACTAATTAAAAGAAGCACCTGGACATGCTCTGAACTCCACGGAAAGTCAGAATCCAAAGATGAGCTTACCCTGCAGACAACCCAACAGTCTGCAAGTATGTTTTCTTCTTATGAGTAACCCATTACACTCCTGACAGTTTCAAGGTACAGGAATCATTAACTAAATAGACTTTCCATGAAAAGGGTCACTGACCATAGCAGAAACTTTTATGTGGAAGTAAAACTAGACAACTATACCTTGTTGTTTTCATGATCTCCACTGACAGCAATTGGATACATAACATATTTCCCTCCCTGGTCTTCAGTGGGGGCACATTCCGGCAGACTATCAGGATCATGCTCTGCTCCAAAGTTATGTCCGAGTTCATGCGTCGTAACCAGGTCAGCCTCCTTTTTTGAACGTGAAAGAAACCAATGTTTAAAAAAATAGTCCAAGGATGACAGGGCAGAAGATTCCAGCTACTTCCAGGCCACCACCAATTGCAAGATACACTGAAATGGAAAGGGATTTCCCTAGGAACAATTTTTTTTTTTTTTAATATTTTTTAATTTCATTGGAAATTGGGAACTGAAAATAAGTAGAATTATGGTCTGTTTTCAAAGGCAGGTTCCAGGACTAGGTTTGAATACTAAACCACTGTTCCAGATAAAATGCTGTCCTAGAATACCGAGCGTATCTTGTTTTCAATACAATGCAGAGACTTAAAACATGAAAATTTGCCTTTAAATAGCTGGAAGGCATTAAAAGTTGAAACAAAAAGCAATGCCAAACAAACACCAGCTACTACGGTCAGTCAGTCTCCTGTTTAACATATCTTGCCGTTAGATTCATTACTTCTTAACAGATGATGACATTAGGAGCGCTGAACCAGCCCTTCTATTGCATGGCTACTAGAAAAGACATCCACACGAGTGGCCCAACAGGGCTGGATTTCCCTCAGCTGAGGATCCCAAAGCGGCTCTGCCTCCCTCTGGTGCCACCCCGCAGAGCCTTCCTGGCCCAGCAGATGGTGTCGGGCTCACAAGGTGACAACCAGAAATAAAAGCAGGACGGCAACGAAAGTTAACCACAAGGAACTGAGCAGTGAGAGCGCGAGCGAGCAGGTTTTATGAGTTAACTGTCGTTTGTGCTGCTGTGCAGGTGCAGGAAGGACCAAGCAGTGCAAGGAGCAGTGCCGGTGTAGCTAAGGCGAGACACAGACAGCAGAGCTGCCTCTGATCACTCCTCTACTTCACGCTTCATTTGGGGAAGGGTTTTAAGGAGGTATTTTTCTGTCTTTCAAAGCCCACCATGCGACACCCTCCCACTGAAACAAATCCATCGTGCTCCCACTGCCGCATCCCAAGCTTTGTGACCACCGCTGGGAGGACAGCAAACTCAGCTTCCTTTGTAATCCAAGGCAGAACTCCAGCTTGGAGACTGAACAGCAAACGCAAACAGCCTGGCAATGGCTAGAGCTCTTTGTCAACAGCCCTCTAACACAAAGCTTCCCTGTCTCTTTTTTTTTTCCCCCTAGCTTCTTGACAGCTTCTGTGCCAAGTTTTAGCCCACACATCAATTATGAATTCCTTTTATAATCAGGCTACAGGAAAAACACAGCTTAGAAGTCAGCAAAAGTGAAATATGCTCAACTGCAAAGATGCGGTAGACAAACACAGGTGCTGCTCTGGGATATTTACAAGTGAGACAAAGCTCATATTCAGGCCTTTAAGTATTTACTAGCTCATCAAGTATGAAAATATCTATATCTATATCTCTCTATATATATCTCCAGACAGCATCAATTTACATTAGGCTTAGTATTAGCACCAATAAGCCCTTTCTTTGATACTGTTCTCTGCTCTACTTGTTCAGGACACGCACAAATCAGGTGGAGGAATTTCACGTAAAGGCCCAAACTAAACCTCCTACTTTGTCTGCGTTCCTTTCACTGCTCTTTACCTTGCAAATGGACCAGACGAAGAGTACACCACTGTCCACCTGCATATTGCAGGTGTAGGCAATAGAATCATAGAATGGCAGGGGCTGGAAGGGACCTCTGGAGATCATCGAATCCAACCGCCCTGCCAGAGCAGGATCATCCAGGGCAGGCCAGGCAGGAACATCCCCATGTGGGTTTTGAAAGTCTCTAGAGAAGGAGACTCCACAACCTCTCTGGGCAGCCTGGTCCAGGCTCCACCACCCTCACAGTGAAGAAGTTTTTCCTCATGTTGAGGTGGAACTCCTTGCGTTCCAGTTTGTGCCCATTGCCCCTTCTCCTATCACTGGGCACCACTGAAAAGTGACTGGCCCCTTCTACTTGACACCCACCCTTCAGGTATTTGTAAACTTTAATAGCAAGGCCCATGTTTTTTCTTACTTGAGTCAGCAGGCTAACAAAATTTATTGTGAGTCTATTTGTACAATACTGTTTGTTCTGCGTGAGGGTTTGGTTTTGGCTGGTTTGCTGCGTTTTTTTTAAAGCAAAATACATTTAAATCCATCTTTAGATATCAAAATGCTGTTCATACCTGGACACCTACAGCTCCTATGAGACATTAACTATGTTTCCTCATTACTGTTCCCCAGTGAATTCAATCTTCAATTCCATTCAGCCCTGACTCCCCTTGTCAGCAAAACCAAACATGATGATTTGGATATTGCGACCTACGACCTACACCCTCGATGTACACCCAGAGATCTGACTCAACTGGAAAGCCAGCAGCTTGTCTGAGCGAACACAGAAGTTTGTCACAATCCCAGAGCACACGCATCACCAACACACACGTACGTGCACCGAACGCCCAGGCTCTGCAGAGAAGGGTACTCCCCTACCTTTGTGAGAATGGTCTTCCCATAGTTCTTGGTGCTGGTTAAGCCACTGTTCAGATAGATGTCCTTCTTCGCAATTTGACTATAATAAGCTACAGAAGTGAGAAAGAAACAAAAATTTACAAAAATTTCTTGGCTTTAAGGGTTTTTTAGGGGAGAGGGGAATCCTTTTTGGGGGAAATGAGCAGCTTTATTGCTCTCTCAGGCTCACCAGTGAGACCCTGCCTCTAGCCAGTTTTTGCAGTGGAGGAATCTTTCTAGCGCAGAATGGCCCATGTATTGCGATAAAGGCAAAAATAGAACCAATTTCCAAGACAACGGCACCTGCCGTTTCAGAACCACGGCAAGATGCACCCACACAAAGCAGCCCTTGGTCTAGCCAGGCTGCAGTGGCCATCACACAGCTTGTTCACTCCAGCCAGATAACTTAGCGACTTTTATCCTTCCTTCCCTGTTTTTTTCCCAGCTCCAGTCAAGAAAATGGCCATCCATTCCGTCCAAAAAACAACCACTGGAGTCTAAGTAAATAACACATGATGTTCCATAAAAGTTAGAAAAGAGGATTAAAAATAGATAATAAAAACTGGCTTTCAACCCACAATTAGGAGGAAAGAAAAGGACGCCTTGCCTTTAGGACAAATGCCACCATGGCTGTTAGGTCTGGGAGAGCCAACGTAAGCCAATCCAAGCGTTCCCATGTCAAAATCTTGGTATGTGAAGAGATGAGCAAGGCATACGTGAGCTGCTTTCTCAGCAATATCAAAGCTAAATTGCTTTAAAGGAAAAAGAAAAAAAATCAAATCTCTGTAAGACACTTTGTGGTGCGTACTAGAATTCTACAAATAAGAATGTTTATCTAATGAACCAGACAGGCACCTTCTAGATGTGATTAAGTCAGAAAAAACCACCTGTTTAGCTGTCCTGCTGAGCTGTGGAAAGTTAAACGAACACCCAAGTACATTGTACACATTCATTTATACAACTTGTCGATTCATTTCCCCTTTTTACAGAGAGGGGAAAACCAAGGCCAGTCATTTGCTGCAGGTCACAAGGCAGCCAGTCTCAGGGCCAGACATAGCAGGGCTGCCTTTCTGACTCAGGCCACACATTCGTAATTCTCAGTGGTGTGCGCTTCATCATTACGCAACAGAGCCCTTCACCGGGGGCTACAGGGCGCATCAGCTAGTTTGTCTTTGCGTAACATCTACACGTCGTGCAAAGGAAGGAGAGGAGTTTCATCTGTTGCTACAGAGCAGCTGTACGAGTGAGCAATTCACCGCGAGGGGGGCAATTTTCTCAAGGGTTACAACCTACCTCTAGCAGCATTTTCACATCCCAGGCGTCTTTCTTATCATCTGGGTAACTTTTTGCCATATTGTAATGCTTTTCTCCAGATTTTACAAGATTTGGCTCGTTGTGGATGATAATCTACATTTCAAAAAGGGCAACAACAATGTAGAGGAATTTTGGTCAATTTTATAGCTACAGAAAAGCTTTCAGTGTAATCTTAAATGTCTCAATAGATCTGCAAGGAGAAAAATTCAGACTCAGCACGCTTCCAATGTTAACTTCTCAGCTTCTGCTACTTCAGAAACACCAACTACATCCTAAGTAACTACACTGATCATTTTATAGAGCAACATCAACAGTTTTCACTGCAACATTCTGCTTTGAGATGTATGTTACTCTAACAGAAAAACCCCACCCAAACACAACCAGGACTTACATCTAGTGTAAATAACCCCAAACCACGTCAGCGTTCTAGCCAACCAAAAGATAAAGCATTGCTGCTATCCCAGTAACCTAGAATTTAGTGCATCGTGTTCCTTCCCCGTCCCAGCCCAATTAACTCTCCTTCCTTGCTCCTATAGACGTTTTCCCAGCAAAAGGGCAGCTACCTCGTACCATGACTCCCTGTGTTCCACATCACAACTCTTGCAGCACTCTGAGCCAATGGATTCCTCTTCTTTTTAAGGCCTTTTTCTAGATTTCTGTGCACTAACTTCAGGAGTTGCTACACCTCCAGTCTCTACCCTATAACAGACCTCTGCCGTATTGTGGTATTCATGTCTAAGGGGACTCCTTAAAGCTCTTCAGGGAGGATTTGTGTATTTGAGGCCCACTTAAACTTTGTAAGCTATGCAATAGCCATAGACACAAACCTGAAGTACATGCAGAACAGTATGTCTGACAGAAAGAGAAAAAAGTACCTTTGAATTAAGATTAGATATGGAAAGATTCTCCCCGAAAACACTTTTCTCAAAAGCTGTGAGAAACTGAAAGCAGGCTGTGTCAGATCATTAATACCACCACTGGCAAGATTCTATTTCAGAGTGCTCCTGGCTGGAGTTAATAATGTAGGATTTGATTCTTCTAGCTCTAATACAGATAAAATAATCAGAAACCCTGATATCCAAGCCATGTTGTTCTCCTCTATATTAGAAACCCTTTGCATGGTCCAGTGAATACCTGCTCTATCTGTATGCCGTACCCATTGAAGGCTCCATTGTCCCAGGAAGTATTTCGGTAGATGTCATCTACTCTGTCTATCAATTCAATCTATGTAGAAAAGAAAAAAAAAATATTTAGTTCCAGGCTTTCATGTAAGAAAGTTCAAGACACTCAGAGAAGGTGCAGCATACTTCCCTAGAAATACTCCTTTAAAGTTAAAATTGAACCTCATAGAATATAATGGACATACTCACTGATCCAAAAACAACGGCACTGGACTCGGACAGTATTATCAAATATCCCTGAAAATTTTCCATTCTAAAAAAGCAGTACAAATTTTCTCATTTAGCACTTCCATTGGTGTCGTGAAAGAGTGATAAGCTTAAGAACAAGTCACCTTGGGAAACACTTTGTTTATATACTATTTTCCCAGGTTTCTTTGAGGGAAAGGGCAAAAGAGGGAATTCTTTTTACTGCTTTGTTTTAGCTCGATGCTTAACTAGTTTAACTGACCCCTGAGACCTTCTTCCCTCTCCGAGCCAAAAACTTATTCTTTTCCTCATTAGGGTTTAAGCACAATGTCCCAGAAAGCATCTCTTCAGTGCTCACTACCAATACTTCCCTTTGCAAGCGGTCATCTTCTCAAAACTCACCTTCTACTAAATATAAACCTTTTAACTTGCTCAGAATGAAGAGTGACATTCAGAGCCACTCCATACTAGTTTCTGCTTTACTCTTCCAATCACTGTATTGTTTACAGTAAATATCTACCCAGGAACCACAACAGTAGGGTGGCCTCAGCATATGTCAGATGAGATAGAAGATAATAGCATCTCTGCACACACATGAGTTGAGGCTTTGTTAGCTGGGGAACAGAAACATTTCTGGGAACAGAAAGGCCAAAAAGCCAGCAAAGGTGGAGCAGAGTGCTTAGCATTTTGAAGATTCAGCCTCAGACAGAGACTCCTGACAAACAACAGGCTTCCAAAAGTGGTTTCATTTGTTTCTGTCTCCAGACCCGGAAACTTCCCCTGGAAGGCTGTGGACAGGTGTTCTATTTCACAGAAACCTGTCAGGTAGACAATCCTATTGTACTGGTTTTGGCTGGGTTACCTGGTAACCAGCGCAAGCGATGGAGCTCTGCTTTCCTGAGGATGGCTGAACATCTGCCTGCTGATGGGAAGCGGTGAAGGAATTCCTTATTTTGCTTTATTTGTGAAGGCAGCTTTTGCTTTACCTATTAAATTGGTTTTATCTCAACCTACAAGCTGCCTCACCTTTACCCTTCTGATTCTCTCCCTCATCCCACTGGGAAGGACTGAGCAAGCAGCTGGGTGGGGTTGAGCTGCCTACTGGGGTTAAACCACAACACCCACGTACAACCAAACAGAAGCACCTGCTTCTAATTCTTCTGGACAGAGGATCCTGAAAGAGAGTGGGGGTGGGGAGGGAGGGGGGACAGAAATCTATACGGGTTACTTTTGCTTCTCATATGAATTTTAAACATGCTTGAACTTTAAAGATGCTTGGATCATTTGTAGTGGATTTCAAAACCCAGGAGATTCTAAAAATCTGACGAAAATGAAAATTTCTTAGGTAGAAAACAGCATAGCCACAAGAAGTACGTGAAGGGAAGGGATCTGTCTACAAATGAAACGAATACTATTGAACTACAATATCACCATTATGAAATACCTTAAAGCATGATTTAGCATTTTCTCAGGTAAAAAGCACTCACAGCAATGAGATGTAAGTACATTATGTTGTACAAAAATAGCATGAGCTGTAAGTTGTTTTAACTACTAAATCG
This sequence comes from Baryphthengus martii, assembly GCA_013396935.1. Taxonomy (NCBI): domain Eukaryota; kingdom Metazoa; phylum Chordata; class Aves; order Coraciiformes; family Momotidae; genus Baryphthengus; species Baryphthengus martii. The sequence continues at coordinate 32,983 of VWZK01016867.1, read as the reverse complement.
CTATTTTTCCCTGCAAATTGTAACAGAGTAATTTACTTACCAAATAGTTTATAGTAGTGCTCTCTTCCCCACGGCCCATATACCTGAAAAAACGATGATCTGCCACTACCAACATCTTGCACGTGTTTTTGAAGCTTTCTGGAACAGCTCTTTTCTTCCGATGGATACTTGCTAATATGAACATTTTAAATACAATTAAATAAACAATCTGTGAAGCTGTCACTACTGTGTCTATTATCCGTATTTAAAACATGAATGTGAGTTTTGGCGTGTTTTTGGAGGGAGAATGGGGATCTTTAGCTTGTTGGGTTTTTTTAATACCTATTATTACATTTTGTCTTCGTAGAAGTCCCCAAACTTGTTGTAAGGAAAGGAATGTATAGTAGCAAAATTGAGTTATTCAACAGATTTACCTATAGGGCTTATACGGTCATCACCTCAGTCTTAACACCTCTCCTGTTCCTAGCCTCTGCTGACACAGCAAAGGACAAAGGAAAGAGGGATGGAAAGCTCTCAAAAAAAAAAACAAAAACAAAAACAAACAAACAAATCAAATAGCTCAAGGTGGATTCTTTGAGTGACCACTAAGGCCAAACAGGTCCTGCTCCACAGAGGTACAAAGTCGTTCCAGTGTCCGCCTTAGAAAGTGCACCTACACTGCTGCCATCCTCTCAGCAAGCCAGGAAGAACCATGCCCTGAGCAACAGCCAGCTGCTTTCACGTGTTCTTGGGGCTTTTTTGGATGGGGAACGGGCGTAAGGAAGACTGCAGCTGTTTTCCTCCCACCAATGAATGTAAAGAGCTAATAGTTAAACTAAAAGCAGCAACACAGATCATTGCACAGATTCTGATCTTACTTGCTGACACAGCCAAAATTCAAGCATCTGTTTCAAAGATGCTTCTCTCCCAAGACACAGACACTCACCTTCATTATGCTTCTTGTCTTCCAGTCCTTTTGGCAACAGCTCTTCTTCGTCCAGCTTTAAATAACCACACACTTTGGGGGACTGCAATCTTGAGAAATCTTTAATGTCTTCAGATCTGTAGACCAACAGTCTTTCATCTTGCACATTATCTATAAATCTCCACAGTGGCTGACAGGATAAGAAAAGAAGTGCAGTTAGTTTGGAACACTGTGACAAAGACTAAGTCAATATAAGCAAAAAATTGTCGTATGTACCATCAAATCTCCCCAGCTTTATGTGCACACGCACAAATGCATTGGACTATGATAATTTCACGCGCAGTAGTAAGTCTGCTGATAAAGCATCCTCAAGAAAGCCAATAGAATTCAACTCTTTTATGCTACCCAGGCATCCAAAAATCTAAGATCATCTCAAGAGCAGTGGCAGCCACCCAATAAGGGTGTAGAAAAGACAGAATTTTCCTTTTTCACCAGAATACAAGCAAGCTGATAAGGCATCTCAGGTTCCTCCAGTCCTTCCACAGCCACATGGAGACTGGCACAGCCAGGGAGGAGATGCTTAAACTGCGCTAAGAAATGCACTGAGCAGAAGCAAAGGAGCTGGCAGGTAACAGAGACTATCTAAGTGCACAGCAGGACGTGCTCTTCACAGCAGAAGGCAGGCTCTTCATCATTCAATAGCTAACCAAGTCACTTATAAGTGTGGAAATTAGTCCGAACCAAAGAAAGCAAGAAAACCATGACATCCCAATGTAAGACACTAATTCCCATAGCAGATGCACGCTAGCAATCTTTTTGCTTTACTCACAAATCCATGTTATAATCTGTAAATAACAGCTACAGCAACACCACCCAACACAACATGGGCAGGGGCTGTTCCTTGGGCAAGGCCAAGTAGCACTGACTGCCCACATCCACAAGGCAGAGCAGCGGCTCTGGCTCTCCTCTGGCCCTCAGGCACTGCTCTTTCAACTTCAGACAGCTAACAGTTAGCGTACTGGGCTTTCGGTTCTCAGCTAAAAGGTCCTGAAACATGAAGGTCGTGTCAGCCCAGCGGCCACGTGTCTGCAGTGCAAAACTGAGGACACACGTTTCACAAAATCACAGAATGATGGGATGTTAGGGGTTGGAAAGGACCTCGAAAGATCATCTAGTCCAACTCCCCTGCCAGAGCAGGAACCTAGAGTAGGTCACAAAGGAACGTGTCCAGGCGGGTTTTGAATGTCTCCAGCAAAGGAGACTCCACAACCTCTCTGGGCAGCCTGTTCCAGGGCTCTGTCACCCTCACTGTGAAAGACTTCTTCCTTACGTTTACACGGAACCTCCTATGCTCAAGTTTGCACCCATTGGCTCTTGTCCTGTCACTGGGCATCACTGAGAAGATCCTGGCTCTGTCCTCCTGCCACTTGCCCTTTACATATTCATAAACATTAATGAGGTCACCCCTCAGTCTCCTCTTCTCCAAGCTAAAGACACCCAGCTCCCTCAGTCACTCCTCATGAGACGTTCCACTCCCTTAATCATCTTTGTGGCTCTGCATTGGACTCTTTCAAGCAGTTCTCTGTCCCTCTTGAACTGAGGGGCCCAGAACTGGACACACTATTCCAGATGTGGTCTCACCAGGGCAGAGTAGAGGGGGAGAAGAACCTCTCTTGACCTACTAACCACAGCCCTTCTAATACACCCCAGGATGTCATTGGCCTTCTTGGCCACAAGGGCACATGGCTGGCTCATGGTCATCCTTCTGTCCATCAGGACTCCCAGGTCCCTTTTACCTACGCTGCAGGGGACATTTCATAGCCTACAACAAGGTCTGAGGGCACATGGGGTTTATACGAAGGTCCATGGCCTTTCCAAACTGTACAGGACCATGAAAGCAAAGGAGGCCAATGGCCAGGCAGCTTTGCCCATGCTGTCTTATAGGAATCGTCTCTGGCACACATGATCTCTGACTGCACGTGGGCATGAGCTCGTCCAGGGCTGGTTAGGGGCTGGTTAGGGGATTGGCTGCGCAGAAAACCGAGACGCTTACATTACTCTGGAGCACAAGCAAAAAAGTGCTTTAAAAACAATCAAACAGCTACTATATGTCCTTAATGTAAAACACAAGTACAGTAATTTGGGCATTCTAGTCACATTTTCATACTTTAACATGACTAGATTTCCTAGGTTTACCCCTAATTCTGCGTATTCTTGGGTTGGGAGAAAATTACAATATCCATATAACTCTCAGCCATAATTATTGTTATTCAGTCATTCTACTACAGCTTGTGTCTGGGAATATACCGCACTGAACAGCTCATTATCATAGTCCCTAATTACACATTTTTTGAATTTTTTTTAAATCAATAGTTTAAAATAAAACAAGCAATGAAAATAGTGGGGAAAAAACCCAACATAATAAGGGAGCAGGGAAAAACACCTGAATTTCAAATAAAGCTCTAAAAATAGGGAAAATTCCAAAATGTAACCAAGCCAAGATTTTAGAAAGCTCAACAGACCTCGACTCTGCTCAGAAGTCTGTACAGTTTGTTATTCTAGAGGACATGATCCCCACTAAGTAATGTTAACCATTTCTGTTTCTAAACCCCCTTCCTGTTCAAAACACCTTCTCCCTGATGTATCTAAAACATGTGACCGTTAGAGAATGTCACTCACTAATAAAACTCACCACTTGCAAAAGGCAAACTGGTTTCACATTTCTCTCCCTTCTCTCTACTCACCCCAAACCAAACACCACCACCAAGTCTATTTTGAGCTACAGAGGTGTCAATGTGACAAACGAGAAAGAGAAACTCCCACAGGGAAAAGAGCTGCTTGTTTGAATACAGCTTCCAAGAGTTAAGCATACCTCAATATTGTATTCTTCTCCATCAGTATTGATTCTTACTGTAAAATCTTCATCCCCAATATGTGCCACAACCTTGGAATTATGCTCTCCTTTAACATAAGCAAGGAAAGAATAAATTAATCCAGCTTTATTTGCACACATTCCTGCACAGACATTGTTTGTTGGGGTTTTTTAATTGCTCCTGAACTTCATACCAAATTACCTGCCTCAGTCTCTGAGGAACACTAGACTGTTCAGTGTAAAAAAAAAAAAATGAAACAAACAAAAAAAAAAGATATGAACCAGCACACCTCTCCGGTCTTAACTTCCCAATGGTCATAGTCATCAAGATGTAGATTTAATTGGTAATATAGAAGAAAATGTTGAGGTGGCTCTGGCAGTTAGTCATGGGTCACAGAACATTTCTGCCAAAAAATATCAGCTTGCATCTTACTACGATCAGACAGCAGTTTCATGGCATTGGCCTGCATTCCAGCGGAAAATGCTCTCACCACATCACACAGGCCACAAAAACCAAAACAACACAGTGGAAGCATCAGTGCTGGCCTAAAGTGGAGCAAGACACTCTTCACAGAAAAGCAATCTGCAAAGAACCACCCTAAAGTCTTTCAATATAATAATCCAGGCGACATCATGTCACCACTAACAGGCCTTGCTGTTCTGGGACAAGGAGCATTCAAGTCCTACATTTCAGTTGGAATTAAAGCTACCATCATCATTAAAAAAAAATTAAAAAATCACAAGCTGATGCTTGAGTAAATTACACCTCTGTTCTGCCAAACTAAACAGAAGAGTCCTATCTTAGAACGCTGGTGTAACCCCAAGCCAGCCACAAAAACAAAATCAGATAACCCAGGGGGCATGAGAATTAACTTTACTTGTTCCTCCTGGCCGTATCTGATGGAAATGAGGGCAATACACCATTTACTTTGGCCAAGAGACTTGTGCAAAGCTCAACTTTCTCAGCACTGACATACAGTCTAGTACATACTAACCAACGACATGTCCGGTGAAAAAGTCTTGCCACTGCACACGATACTCCTTTTCCTTGCCTTCACCATCCACAATTAATGCTTGAAATTTTTCTGAAAAGTGTTCAGCAGTTGCAGTTAAGTATAATTTAAAGTGCCTGTAAAAGAATTTACTTCCATTTATTTTTAAGCCAAGAATACACGTAACAGATACATCCAGTCTCTGTTCTACTGAGGGTCCAGGAGAAGTCAGAAAGCATTAATTCTGATAAGCAGGCTACAAAAACGTATACTGTGTAATTCGTAACTGCAAATATTTTTAAAGAGTCAAAGATGTTTAGTTAAAAAAAAAAAATCCCAAACAGTCACATTTGCTCATGACGCAACTTCTCCGATGGCAGTCAAGCAAAACCAAGACATTTGTTCATCTATTTTAAATTAAATTATCTTAAAGTTCTTATTTTCTGAAATAATACAGTCAAAATACCATAAACAGAAATCTGATCTCTGTAGATTTTTATGATATATTGTCACAAAAACTAAAGGCTAACCCAAGCAGTAAGTAGAGAACCTTCTCTGGAAATAGCCTCATGGGCTCTTGGTTTCTGTGGGCTTTGGGTCAAAGATTTTTGGTATGTCCCTCTGCAATCACTCTGTAATTACCACTGGCAGCACTGCAACCTCACCACAAAGTCAGGGTGCACGAGGCAGTGCAAAATAGGGACAGCCAGACGTGTGACCCCAGTAACCTTTTAGACTTGGTACTTAATTATCCTCCCTCAAACACTGAGATTAAAAAAATACGGACAACTTGCATGGCAGTTTAGTTGTAGGTGACAGACAGAGGAAGGACAGGAGAAGGCAGGAGACAAAGATGTCAAATGATAAAAAAAAATCCAACACCAAACGTCAACCTACACTTGTTAATACAAAGCATTATTCTCACCTCGCTCCCCCATTTTAGATTCACAGTTTCCACACTCAAATCCCTGTAAGGCACTCTTCTGACAGAGTAAAATCCCCACAACTATTATGCCTGTTCTCTTCCATCTCTCCTTCCCCTTCAAATGTGCTTCTATTTCCCATGTTATTAAAAAAAAATAAAATATTGAAAAAAGTGTTTTATTAAATGGGAAATTTACACTCATTAGGAAGAGGATTAAACCTCCATGAAAAAAAATAAAATAAATCTCTTGGGCAACACACCACATGCACTCCCCAAAGTGAAGGCAGAGATTTTTAAGAATCAGAGAAGAGTCATGATGTATGCCAATGTCGCCAGATGAGGTGTACGTGGGATCCAACCCAATTAGTGGACGTAATCTACACGAAACTAAAACTAAGAGCAAAGCAAAAGAAATCTTAAATCACTGACACTTCAGCAAACAGTAATACAATGCAACTTATTTTTCTTTTTCCTCTCAGTCTCTCTGAAGTCATACATGACAGAAAATAAGATAAGTTCTCTTTGGGAACTGTGCATTATTCATCACAAACTGAAGAAAAATATTATGCTATTTAATAGTTGAATTACCTTTGCAGAGCTGAAAAACTTAAGAGCCTCTCTATGTGTGTCTCAGGCTGGAGGTCCCTCTTCTTCAGTGAGTGTTGCTGGATGCTAGACTGAGAAAGGATGTCGTAGTCTGAAAGCATGGACTCAACTGCGTCTGGAAGAGCAAAAAAGCAAGCTTTAGTTTCAAGAGACCCCCTCTTTCATAAATGCACACATTAACCAGCAAAACAGGGCCTCCCATTCCAACAGCAAGGCCATAGCTTGCTCTGATTTTAGGGTAACTATTGTCCATTTCTGAGAAGGGACATGTCGAGTAGGGAAATAGAAACCAGTGTGAGAGGTGACACAATCTGAGCGAGGCAAACAGAATTTAGTTCACTTCTTATAACACTTTTTGAGCAAACGACCTATGATTTTTATCACCAAAGCTGTGCAGAGATAACGCCCTCCCTGCTGCCTCCTGGAAATTAAATGGCGGGGGCTGGGGGGGAAGAGGGACACATCCCCATTTCTCGGCAGCAAATCACTCTACCTGCTGGTCCCCACCTGAGTCTAAGGAAGAAAATATTTTAACCTAGGAAACTTCTGCTAAATTGACTGCAGATCAGGACTGCATTTGTCGCCTTTCTGTCCAGCAGTAGCCCGCACACATCTCTGTGCAGGATAATTAATTAGAAATAACTAATGAGGCACCTCATATAAGGTCCCTCCAGGTACCCTGGTTTCCCAGCACCTGACCACCAGGCAATACTCCCTTGATTTCCCTACCCAGAACAAGAAACCTTGTTCAGAGGAGGGAGACCAAGGGCCCAGACTCCTCTGGGGAGCAGCACGGAAATTACAAATTCAGGCCAATGCTCTGCAGATGCTTCTACCATTAACAAGTACACAATGCCAGCTGCCAGCAGAATTTGACTCTCGCTGGTAAAGGCTCCTGCTGCTTTGAGGGCATCCCTTAGAAATGGTGCCAGGAGCACCCACCACCCAGCAAGCTACCTGACAACCACCTTTGCTTCCACCAGTGCCAATCAACCCATTTGCTATTTACAGCCTTAAACAGAGGGCTTTATTCCCACATCACCATTTTCCCTCTCGGTCAGAGGTGTTCGCTCTTCGCACTGCACCAAATGAAGAGTAAGTCCTGTTTTATAAGAAGCAGAAGCACACATCCAGACATTCTTTATTCAAAAAAAAAAAAGTCCTAATTTTCCTCTGCATTCCCAGCTGTGCTTCCAAACTGGACATGATAGCTACCAATGTAGGCTTTTATTAGCGAAGATGGCCTTCTACTTCTTCAGAGGCCCCGATCACCAGCATACACCACTCTGTCAAGTAACCTCACACCCTTTAGTGGACTCGTAAGTAAGCAGCACCACAAGGAAGCTGAGCTTGACTGCCTCTTGTGCAACAAGCCAAGACTGCTAACTTGAAATCAGGATTGATATAGCGCATGTTTTTATGGGTTTGTTTGGGTTTTTTTTCAACCTGATACTCAGTACCATCATTTATGCCCAGATACAGACCTCTAAAGCCCAAGACAGACTTTAAGAACAGGCGCAACGCTCAGGGCAAGGCAAGCAGCTTGCTTTTTCTTTTACAAGGAGCCGAGTGGGGAAAATTAACCACCGGTGTACGCGCACACGTGCTCGTGTACACTGGCAGTGACGGAGCTGAAGAAACAAAGATGATTCTGGCAATCCTCTTGGCCCTGCACCAAACCTACTAGCAAAGTGATGGAGAGATGACACAACTGACTTCTCCTGCAGCAGAAGCCACTGAGAAGCGGCTCCCAGGCTTCTGCCTCCCCTGCCATTGAGCAACACAGGAAGGGCAGTGCAGTTGCAATTTCCTGATTTCTGTTTACAACCCACAGGTCGAGAGCACCTGCAATCGATTCCTGTGCGTTTCGGGTTATACACAAAGACAAGTTTCTACCACCTTCCTTCATGGTGGGGTTTCCCCCCCGTCCCTTTATGTGCCCAGCTGCTGCACGCCCGGCAGTGCCTTCATCGCTAGCTCGCAGCACGCTGCCGAGCTGGTTTACTAGAGCCGCACAGCCAGCAAATAACTTAAAATTCCCCAAAACATCCCTTTCCTTTAAAGCGCCCATTATAATTCATTGTTTATGGTGTGACACCTGCCCTCATCCAGAACCACCTAGGAGGTTGGGTAGGGACAGGCAAGGAAAATCAATTCTGAAAAAAACCTCATGCAACTGTCAAGTCTTTAAATTATTTTTATTAAACCTGAGATAAATCATAGCATTACAGAATGCTTTGGTTGTAAAGGACCTTAAAGATCACCTAGTTCCAATCCTTCTGCCACAGGCAGGGACATCTTCCACTAGACCGTGTTGCCCAAAGCCCCATCCAACCTGGCCTTGAACACTTCCAGGGACGGGGTATCTACAACTTCTCCAGACAACCTGCTCTTTCAACACACTCAGCTAAAGCAGACCCCTCAATTAAAGCGAATGTTGATATACAGGATACCAAATGTTGGTTCCCGATACAGAGCAAGCGTGTGGTATGTGGGCCATGAAGTAAGAGAGGTGTGGTACCACTGCTGCGCCGCTCGGGGACTTAACCGACACGGGAACTTGTCAAGCACAAGGTCTGCCCGAGAGGCACAACCCCAGCTCCAAAACACTAATCCTTCCGCCCTTTTCCACCTCTGCCTGCAAAGCAAAGCCCAGAACCAGGGGAAGGTCACACCAATCAGCAAGATGCAGCTGCCACTACAGCCAGACAAAATGTCTCCGTTTCATGGCAAGAGAACTGAGAAGTCTGCTAAAGAAATTAGCTGTTTGTTTTCATTTATTTATTTGGCATGCAAGAACTTCAGAAGTCCTGCTCTGCCTGAACGCACAGATACAGGAAGGGTAGTAAGAATGAGACCCACCGAGTTGTAGAAGATGAGTAAGATAATTCTGTTAAAGTAACAAATGAAACACAGGACACTCCTAGTTCCTGTAACCCTGAAACAAGAATGCACTTGTGTGTATTTCCTCTTACCCTTCCTAAATTTGTTTGCTTATGATTTTACTTGCAACATAAGTAAAGCCTTAAGACATGCCACTGCCAGACATAAATCTCTGAACTAATCCACAGGTATCAGACAGATACTGTCCTGCAGTTCATTCCCTTCCGGTCCCTCCTAAATTTCTGCATTCCTCTCTTTTTGAAGGAGGACACCTTCGTTTCATCCTGGTATCCCAAATATTTATGATCACCAGCCTTCATCTCATCATACCTTCTTGTCCTTTGGGGGAAACCTTCCCAGAACATTCACATTTCAGGTGTGCAAGAGAAACTGGGAAGGAACACCGGTCACAAGGACGATACCCCAAAGTTCTTTAGTAGAAATCCACAGCAGTGACTCTTCCTCTTTCCACAACTTTGAACCCACCGTTTCCTCCTTTTCTCCCACCCCCTCGCAAGGCTAAAAGCCTACTGCCACTAGACTTTGTGACTTAACACAGGAAAAGTATCTTTTAAATAAATGAGCGGATCTGCGTTGCAGCAGGCTACTCCAGCAGCAAAGAGCTCAAGAACGTGCTGGGCTCACTGACTTGGAGGCCACCGCATATATTTCAAAAGAAGAGGTTTCTCTCTGAGTGCTAAGCTACCGACTGAAATACCAATGGCATCCTTCTCCAATCAGTTCAGCTTTCATAAGCAGAACAATAAATTCCCATGATCTCATGCCCAGTCTATTGCCCGGAAAGCAACAAGTCAATGTGGTGTGTCAGCCATTTCATAAGAATTCTTTTGCACTGCATTATTTATAGAACAGTTACACTTATCTAGAAGCACGACGGTTTAACACAGAAGACATAATTAATATTTTTTAAACTCTCTTCACAATTATCCCATGATAGAAAATGTCTCTACTCAAAACAAAAAATCCTACAATATTTAAAAAGAAGTATTATTTTCAGGGTTTAAAAACGACCACAAGAGTGTGAGAGGGGTCTGCAGGAACGATTGCAGTTATTTCTCCAACCATCCCAAAGGGAATAAAAGTAGAAATGAATCTCCTGTCAAATGGCACTGGGATGGGATGACAAGCCTACGGAGAGTAATTCTAGAACAAGAACAGCAAATGCACTCTGGCAGATTTCTGCAGTGCGACTGTTAAATCACTGGCATCTCCAAGACCGAAAAAAGGGCTCCACCAGCCCGTATTTTGTGTGGCACTCATCGACTACAACCAGAGTACCGATCTTGAGCTGATTTCCAATGGGTATCAAACACCTATCAAAATCTTGTGAGAAGCTAACTAGGAATATTCTTTCTGATTCATCCGGGGAGTGACTGAATGGCTGAAGAGCTCCATGTTCTTTATTATTACTATTTATTTTGCTATTCTCCAAATTATCCTCTTCTTCATACATTAACATATTTTACTTGAAGTAACCAAATACAGTCACTTCAAATATAATTCAAAGCCTCAGCCAGAGTTTGGACCAGGAACGACAAACTGGAGTCTTTCCAACCTTATGAGCTAAAGCAGGTCTCCTCACCCTACATAAAGCAGCTGCCCTCGTGTTTGTGGTAACAGCTGGTTACTGGCTGCAATACACTGGGATTGTTTGACCGGAGCACCATTCCAGGGAGTGCTAACAGAGAAGGCCAGTATATTAATATCTTAACTGGGCACACAAATGGTCTTCACCAGGCAGGAGGTGATGCAGTCATGCCTAAATGTTTATGGGTATCTTCTCTTAACAGTTTACATTGCTTTTAGCAGACTGTTGATGAAGAGGACGCGTTGAGAAGATCTATCTGTGGGAAAGCTGCTCTCTACCAGCTCATTACACTTGCTATTACATCTTTCCCCAGTACATCTGGTATAGAGCCATTGCCAAAGGCAGAACAGAAAGCGAACCGAAACACTTATCCCATGCGAAACAGCCCAGGCTTTTAACAATTTGGAAAAGCCACATTTACTTGTTTCCATCAAGTGGCTGCTGCTTCGCTGGTCGAGTACATGTGAACAGAAGAACTTGTGTGAGAAATGGGTTCAAAGCAAGACCAAAATGTATGTCAGTCTGCTTATAAACCGTAACAGGATCAAGGTTTGCACTCTGTTTAAAGATGTTTCTAGACAAACCCATTAGTAAGACTGGCCAACCACATCAGCACTGCAAAATGTTTTAAAAAGCATGTTTTTGACCCGAGCCCAGCTGCACCAAACTTGCTAAACCACGTGAGAAAACAAGATGCCCGGACTCAGTTAGTCACCAGAGCAGCGCAGACAAAGCCTCGGGGTACGGTTACACAGTCCTCCCACTGGGAGGGAAGGTAGGCTGACGATTTACCATCTACCAACTTCTCCACTGTGTACCTTTCCTGTGCTCCCCATTTGACACACAATTCAGAAGTGCCTGGTGATGGATACCATGGAAAAGCTCACAACTGACAAAACACCCTTTAACTCATCTCAGGAAACACTTGTTCATACAGCTGCACCCTTATACTACACCAAAGCTTTTTCCCCTACAGTAGAACAGACATCTGTTTCTGGACAGCGCGAGTATTTCTTTAAGTGTGCAAATTCTCTTTAGCAGAAGTTGTACAGATAATTAAACTCCCATTTCTGGCGGTTTTGAATACAGCTAAATATCCCCAGTGGCTCCTACATGTCACCTCAAACGATTCCAACCTTACCAATTTTCCCCTTCACTAAAAAGCCATTTTAAACAGGGACCAGTAAAGAACAAGATCTATTCTGATGGATCAATCTGATTTAATACCTCAGTCTGCCCTATTAGCAAAAGTAGAAAGCATGTTTTGAAAATAAAAATAAAAATGCAACATCCAGCTCAAATATTGACATCATAAAAAATAAGGAAGTCTACTGAATCAACATCCTCATATTAAAAGTGAAAGAAGAGCAATACAGCTGTCTCATCTTAAACCAGAACAGCATCATATGACTTAATACTCAAAAAAAAAAAAAAAAAAAAAAAATCAACCCCCAAAATCACATGCTTTCATATATCCTGCAGACGCGAGTAGCCAAGTCACAGGATGTATTGTTCTCTGGGAACAGATCATTTGTCTGGCTCTCCCAAAACTGTCAGCCTCGCTACTGTGCTTAGATGCCACACCACAAAATCCTGGGTCACAAAAGAAGTTTGAGTGGAGCTGATTCAAGGTAGAGACTAATCACTGTCTGGACTACACTTGTGAGACCAACCCCTTCTCCCCATCTGACTCTATCTCTTCTCCTTGTGGATACAACTCTAGACTCACTCACTCAGGCATGACCTTCCAAAATTCAAAGCACTTCACAGGTGCTGAGGGGGCAGAACTTTACAATTTCAGTAACAATCTGAAGAGGTGAGAAAGGAAACCAAGGAATACAAGGGACACCATGTTCTTGTTCAACACCTCACTATTATAGATGAACATTGAGTGGGTAGCAGCTACAGGTGTCTCCCTGCATAACAGAACTCCCTTCCCACCTCTCATTCCAAGCACCTACATAGGTTAAAAATGCAGGTATCAAGGGGGGGGGGGGGGGGGGGGGGNNGGAAGAGGGGGGGGGGGGGGAAGTACAAATAATGCATATTAAGAGCACCACAGGAAGAAAAGGATGGATATTGTGAAGAAATGCAGGGCACAAATGCCGTATATATGGGCAGTATGGTCACATACATCTGCAAGAATAAAACACATCAGAAAAACCATCAGAACCATAGAGAAGGTTGCAGGATATCCCCCAAACAAGAAAACTTGAGTGTGATATATGATGTACTGCTCTTTGTTAAAGAAACCTGGCTCTTGATTAACGTTTTATTACATACAGCAAAGGACTTCCCTTGATCAGTGTGGGAACCAGGCAAACTCAGACTCCTGCAGTTTATAAAAAAGCTGGGGAAAAAAAATCTGTTTACAACAGAAGTTAAATATAAACTTCTACCTCAAAGATAAATCTCTACTGACTACTAAACACATAATTAAATCCTAGTGCGATGAGAACTCTGCACTGAAGAGCTGGCTGGCTGCGCTTCCTCGCTTGGCTCTTTCAGCCGCAGAGCAGAAAGCAGAAGCAGAAAGGGTTTCTGCACAAACACAAAAATTCCAAACTAGCACAAGTGTGAAGCTGAGGTGAGTCACTGCTGCTGTCAGCAATGAACAGCAGCAGTGGAGCTGTCACTTTTTATGGGAGGGGGCGGGGGGAGGGGAATAAAACCACCTCAAATCTGAAATGTAAATGAGAATTTTACTTTTGGGCTGCTTAGAGGTCAGATCAAATTGGCACTACTAAAACCCAAACTGACACTGAGCACTTACGTTCCCATTACAAAAATCTTGCAATAGTTAAGGGCAATCCTCAATAATTAGAATTTAATCTATTGTTGACCTTCTTCACTTTGTTGACTGAATACTTCTCTCAGGAATTACACTTTTATCACTTTTTTTCAGTTGGAAATGGAAACATTGACTTATTCACATGAACAACTGAAAACAATCCCCAGAAAAGTACTTCAAAACCTTGATATTAAGTACCTCCACAGAAAAGATTGCCCATCTACAACACAAAAATCACAGATACTTTGCCTTCAGTAAGGCCATGTCTCCATGAAACATTTGCTGTTTATATGGAGATCAAGGGCACAGAAGACTGTTTCCCTATCGTTTAGCCTGTAATACCACCTGTGGAAACACTGCATCTACAAATTCCTGCAATGATTTTGAAATAATCCCAAAGCATCCCAGGCAGGTATCTCACCCTGCAACACAACTGTCAGCAGGCTATCAGCACGTTCCTGGAGTCTTCCCATGTGGTGCACGATGAGATACACACCCAGCCTTCAGCTTGCGGAGTCAAACTGCAAACCAGCTCAATTCAAAGCAGTCCTCTGGCTTCAGAGGTATTAGAATGGCATAAGAAACAGTAACAAAAATGGCAGACTATGGTAGGGAAATCAGTCATTTGGCCCTTACCTAGTTCTTGGTTAGTCATAGAATGGTAGGGGTTGGAAGGGACCTCTGGAGATCGAGTCCAACTCCCCTGCCAGAGCAGGATCACCCAGGGCAGGCTACGCAGGAACAGATCCAGGGGGGTTTTGAAAGTCTCCAGAGAAGGAGACTCCACAACCTCTCTGAGCAGCCTGGTCCAGGCTCCATCACCTTCACAGTAAAATTTTTCCTCATGTTGAGGTGGAACTTCCTGTGTTCCAGTTTGTGCCCATTGCCCCTTGTCCTATCACTGGGCACCACTGAAGAGAGACTGGTCCCTTCTACTTTGACACTCACCCTTCAGATATTTATAAACATTTATAAGACCCCCCCCCTCAGTCTTCTCTTCTCCAGACTAAACAGCCCCAGGTCTCTCAGACTTTCCTCATAAGAGGGATGTTCCAGTCCCTTAATCACCTTCATAGCCCTGCGTTGGCTCTCTCTAGTACCTCCCTTTCCCTCCTGAACTGGGGAGCCCAGAATTGGACACAATACTCCAGATGTGGTCTCACTAGGACAGAGTAGAGGGGAAGGAGAACAACAGTTCTCTAGTCTCCCAACAGATGCTTCAGTCCAGACAGACAAAGTTTAATTTTGTGTAAGGATTTTGTCAGTAATTATCTCACTGCTCATTCTGGACACTGAGCTAAACTTCCCATCTCTTAACTCTCTGGCAGCCGGTTACATACATTGCTGCATTTTGTCACACTAAGCGTGAAGCAGAACACAAAACTGATGGTGAATTATTTTATGCTGCCCCCTGTATTTCTCAGCACCCCCGGTTTATTCATCGACACCATTATCACCGCTTTTTTTCCCACTCAACTTTCACACAACAATCCTAGTATTTGACGTGCATTACATCGGTTTGTACCGAATAATGAGTCATTTCTCCAGCTTGTGCAGTTCATTTTGAGTTTGCCTGGTATTTGAGCGATGTGCAGAAAAAACACAATTCAAGCCTAGACTACTTGCCTCAGATTTTATAAGTGCAATATAGAAAGTAGAAAAAGATCACCAGTGAATGATTCACAGAATATTGTCTGCCCAGGATAGAAACAGCTACCTTCTTTCTTTTAGTTCCCTGCCTAGCTTGTCATAAAAAGATCTCATTCAAAACAGGTAAGAGTAAAGTCAGACACATTTTACATACAGACTCTATTCTGGTCAATCCAGGATACATGCTGCTCAGCGGCGGCACACTACTAACACCTCTGTGCTGTAAAACAGACTCGAGCAGCTCTTTAGATATATTCAGTGACATATTTAACGGCACTAAAGCCAGGTATTTGCACTGTTACTCTTTTCAAGTACATTAAGCCCTGCTATTATTCAGATATATCTGAGCTCCAAGACAAAAAGCATTAATATTTAATAGTTACAAAAGGTTATATTCAGAGATAAACAACAGAGAGGAAAAAAACTATTAAAATAGTTGATTTAATTCTTCAGAGGCAAAACTATAGTAACAGTCATTGTATTGACTAGCAAAGTCACGCTTCTCCCACCAGTTAATTCCTGCTGCCAACTTAAAAAGAACACTATTTCCAGATCATCTGAAGGCGACAAACTGAGCTGGATCCCATCCTACCTTCATCCCCCACCTTGAACACAGCCAGTACCACCCCTCAGCACACAGGGCAGGTACTCGGACAGTCACACTGTGGGCTAGTCCAGGGAGGGGACTTCACTAAAAGAACACACTTGAACACAGATACCCTATAGCCCTTACCAAAAAAAAACAAAATCTAAACAGCGATTAGCTTCCGGGCAGCTTAGCTCCATGAATGTGCTCACAGGAATGGGGAAGGGATCAGAAAGCTGAGGCCAGGGTTGTGGCAGTCCCAATTTAGATCGGTTTAGACTGCTGGAGCACCACACCCTAAAATTACTTCAGATGAAAAATGCTGGGAAATCACCCACGTCATCTTATCTTTTTATCCTGTTCTTCGTCAAGTTCTGTTTTTCACTGTATAATCATTTTTTCCTTCCTGAAAAAAAAAACAAACTGAGAAACAAGAAAGTTCTTAATAGAAATCACAAAATGGTATTCCTTGAAACTTCCCTAAAGATACTGCTTGCCAGAAATCTGAATTGAGTTCACAAAACTCAAGCTCTGTGGTTAAACAGAGCTCTCAAAATAGAAAAGTTGAAGTTATTAAAAGGAAAGATATTTCAGAAAACCAAGCTGTGAGTAAGATGAGGACAACAGAACCTCAGCAAAAGATGAAAGTAAAACCACAGTGAAGTAGGCAAAGAGATTTTGATGAGCAGCTTGTAAAAGGCATAAAGCTAATACTTGAAATAACTTTTACTATATCAAAAGAAACAACCCAGCCAAATAATCAAAGAGGCTTGTAACACAATTAAGCTGCCAAAATGACCTCAAGAACAGATGCTAAATGCCGGTTCCAAAAATTAAGATAACAATTGACCTTAGCATTCACTGCAGAAAAGACTAAGAAGGTCCCCAAAAGCTTGTCTTAGCAGGACAAATCTGAAGACCCTCCCTTCCAGTGAAAGACTCCAGAAAAGGAACTTTGAGCAAAACAACAAAATGAGCAATAAGCCAACAAGACATGAATGTATTAACCCCATGTTTATAAAGCACAGAAAAAGATGAAACTAATCACCTACTAATCCTGGTGTGGCTGTAGGTGGCCTGAAGGTGCTAAGTGCTGGACCAATTTTCACTCCAGGTACCATCTGGGGGCCTAACCAACAAATACACTCAACTTCCTACCTGACAAACAGGCAATAATGACAATAAAGTGTGAATTCCTAGCTAAGTAAGACGCTAGGGGAGCAGTGCCTCATGTTAGTGTTCTGAAAAGATGAAATGTGTTGATAAATGCAACACAGACAGTGGAGCACACCTGGATTTTTCAAGCAAACTCACAAAATGCTTTTATATATTTAGTTTCCTGAATGACAGAACAAAATGATGTTTAATGAAATTCAGTGTATGAATAGGTGTGAAATAACACAAGGAGAAAAAAAAAACCTCACTAAAGCTGCGTAGCAAAGTATTTCGGCATAGTTATTACCACTCAAAAACTTAAAAAAAAAAAAAAAAAAAGAGAGATCTCGGAGTGACTATTAGACAACCAAAAAAGGCCACAAAACTACTTAGAAAGAAAAACAAACCCCAAAGCATTCATCACTAGAAATCTATGGTACCTTTGTATCACAAATGCTGCCTGCAGTCCTGATCATAAGCCTCAAATTAAATAAATACAACACAAACAGAAAGTGTTTAGATAAAAGTAATGAAGACCAGTAACATCACTTTTTCCCCATTCTAAGAATTATTATATAAAGACTTTCCCATTGAAAAAAAAAAAAGATGACAAGAGGAGACAAATTACATAGGTCTGCAAGTCACTATAGGTGCGAAGAAAAGTAATAATTCTACAAGAAGGTTGGGGAGAGACTTTTTATAAGGGCTTGTAGTGATAGGACATGGGGTAATGGCTTCAAACTGGCAGAGGGTAGTTTTAGATTAGACATTAGGAAGAAGTTCTTTACTATGAGAGTGGTGAGATACCACAACAGGTTGCCCAGGGATGCTCCATCACTGGGTATGTTCAAGACCAGGATGAACGGGGCCTTGTGCAACCTGATGTAATGGGAGGTGTCCGTGCCCATGGCAGGCGGCTCCAAGCCCCCTGGGTGATCTTTAAGGTCCCTTCCAACCCAAAGTATTCTGTGATTCTATAATTCTTTCGTATTTACCATTTCTGACAACAGAAATAGTAAAAGTTTAGAAACAGAAGAAAGGCATTTTCCATCTATGCAGTATTTCATAAAATTGAACTGCTAGTCCAGGTATTGTGCTTACACAGGCCACAAATACAAAAGGTATAAAGATTACACAAATTCCCAGCAGACAGGGCCTTTAGAAGGCATCAAGCTCTGACAGCCCAAGATGCAACCTGTGTTTGAGGAGCTCCCTGACCTGCCTGAGAATGAAAGGACGTGCTGTGTTTGTTCTGATTCTGTTACACCTCCTGGAGCATCCACCACTGAGCCCTATCCTTCCCAGCTTCCTGCCCTGCTGAGGTCTGCACGCAACCACAGGTCCACGTCAGGTGTGGGAGAGGAGGAGAGTTGCAGCCTGGGCATCTCTCGGAAAATCTGCTGACACATCTAAACAAAGAAAGGGGACTTGAAGCAGTCACCACTGGCCACATCAACTGGGGACAGGACATCTGACTGGATAAGACATGACCACCTCCTCTCGCAAGAGCTCATCTGCCATTTCAGTGATAAGCTCTTGCTTATCTAACAGAAGTTTGCAATTTCTTCATTCCAAAGCAAACGTTTAGATGCAAAACTAAGTTTACGAAAGTTAAATAAAACAACGGTTCTCCTCCATGTTAAGCTTTCTACAAGTCACATTCGGCTCCAATAGCTTCAGGCTCTCTCTGCAGCGGTGACTCTCCAACCAGAAGTATGAAGGGAAGTTATTTATGATTACTCTGCCTTAGTGTAACACAAACTCCTGTGAGAAAAACTCTTTAGCAGATCTTGAGTGTGAAGATCAAGCGGTTTCCTCACCTCCCTGCAGAAAGCAATGATCCCCAAACTGTCGATCAGCGATACCTTCACCTAGGGGGGGCCACTGCCACTCCAGGAGGGGACAGGGCTTATAAGGTGTCTAGGGACCCCAGCGCCCCGGGCACTCTGCAGCTCGCACCCCCCACCCGGGGGTGGGCACGGGAGGAGGCCGCGGCCTGGCCCACTGCCACCGATCGCCCTTCAGCGGGGTGCTGGTGCTCGGCCAGGCCACCCCACTCTCCTTCAACCCCACACTCTGCTCTCCATTCCGCCCCCCCGCTACCCCGTGGCGGAGGTGGGTGTGCCCCCGCCCACGGGAGTGGTCTCTCCCCCGCCCCACACATAACCCATCACTACTCCTTGGCAGAGGCGGGGGTGCACCTCTCCCCCCCGTCCCGCA
>VWZK01016867.1:0-13696 GCA_013396935.1 Baryphthengus martii | reverse complement strand
AGCCCGTCCCCCGCCGTTGGAGTCAGCCCGCCCCTGCGGCGCCGCGCGGCGCCGAGGGTGTGAGGCGCTGCGGGCAGCGTTCCTCCCGCCAAGGGTCTCACTCGCTTTTTCAGGGCACCCTCCCCGCGGGACCCGCAGCGCTGCCCTGGAGCGGGGACGGGGCTCCCGTCTGCTGCACCGAAAGGGAGGGGGCTCGGAAACACCCGCAGCCTCTCTTTGGGGTGAGCTCGGGACGCAGGCCCGCCCTGGGGCTGCTCCAGCGCTTCTCACCCGCCCAGAGATGTCTCTCTTAAAGTTGTGTTTGCAACGTGCGGGAGTCGCTTTGCTCTCAGACCGTGCGGGTGACTACTAGATGACTTTACTAGGGTTTGTGTAGTTTTCTCAGCACAACTGAGGATTGTGGTATTTGGTACAGTGACTGATGGATCAGTGAGTCAGCTGTTTCCAAACAGCAAACTATCTCTCCAATCCCTCATATCCAAGTGCTTCCTGACGTAGTCAGATAATTTCTTACCAAGTTTGTAGGGCGTCTCTTTGCAAAAACATTGTCAACAAAGCCCATGCTGGCCTTTTCCTAGTAAATGTTGTCAGTCTGTCTGTTTCAATAGTCAGTAGCTCTCCAGCCTTCCTCTGGAAACTTTTGGTTTTTAAAGTAATGTAACCTTTGATACAATCCATTCCTTAGATGCTAATAAAGTTTTAAGCAAGAATTTACACTGCAGCTAGAATTTCTGTTATAGCACCGTCAAGTTTCTTGGATGAGCAGAGAGGATCTGTTACTGTTCTACTGTTAATTTGTGAACGTTTTTTTAAGTCAACATCTCAGTTTGAACCAGATGGGAGAGGAGGCCAGTGATGAAGTGTTCCAGCAGAAGAACACAGGCATGGGAAGTTCTCTAAGATTTTCTGCTATGGTCTTATCTTCAGTGCTGCTTTTATGCCCAGTTCAGTTGGTGGGTTTCAGAATGTAGCAAGAGTTTAATACTTTTTATAACTCTCTTCTCTGATGTCATTCATGAGATCTAGCATAGTCCTCTGAAGCTCTGGGGGTTTATTCCCAAATGAAAAGTGTTATTTTGGTTACTCTTCCCTTGTGTGGAGTTATTTAATATTTGTGCTTATTCTAGTTACCTCTTTCTGTATTTTATTAGATACAGTATACCCATTCTGAAGAATATAATATACCTTTTTCCCCTGCTCGTGTCTTAATTCTAGTGACTTTTTTTTTTTTTTTAACTCTGCTGAGTACAGAGTGGAGATTTCAGGTAGTTGATCCTCCACTAGCTTTCCACGATCTCTTTCCAAAGTAGTAACAACTAAACAAGTGTTCATCATTGTGAGTATTTGGTGAAGGTATTTGGCATTTATAAACCTCAGGTATAGTTTATCAGGTGTCGCTTAATATTGCGGGATCTTCCCACAGCTCTTAGAATCAACTTTAGATGGAACTTTTTGGAATAGTTTTGTTTGATCTGCAGGCTATTTATCCCTATTTTGAGATCATATATTCAACTGCAGAGGTCCCAGTACAGATCTACCGTTTTATCGGTGGGTGGACTTTCTTATCTCTCAGGATTTTGTGACTTGTAAAGCAAAATACAGAAAGCCAGGTAAAAGGTTTCTTTTTCTTTTATCACTCGATTTTTCCCACTGCCTATGTTTATTTCTTCCATTTACTTCTCATCTCACAAGGACACCTTAACAATAAAAGTTGATTACTTGTAAATATTTTTAGGTTTGTAGACTGTGTTTTGACAGAGCCCATTACAAGGGAGTTGTTAGATTCAGATGTTTAGACAATATAATAGCAAAACAGTAAATAGTCATTAGGAAAAGTGTAATTGATTTCACAATATTGTTTATTCCACATTCGTAACAGTAATTTCTTTAGTAGGTATGTTTGATGGTATCTTTGGGTGTGATTTTTTAAAAGTTTATTTATATGAACACATCATAGAATCATAAAATGCCCTGGGTTGGAAGAGATTTCTAAAGGTCATCTAGTCCACCCCCCTGCAGTAATCAGGGACATCCTCAACTCGATCAGGTTGCTCAGAGCCCCTTCGAGCCTGACCTTGAATCTCTTCAGGGACAGGACCTCCACCACCTTCCTGGGCATCCTGTTCCAGTGTCCTACCAACCCGTGTCCAGTACAAGAGCTCTTTGGGAGTGTGTTGATACTCAGTATTAACCACATGTTCTTCCCTTCTCCTCTTGAGGAATTTGAGCCAGTTTATTACTGTGATTAGGGCCTAAGCAAGGATATGATAGATACATGGCCTGTGTTTAGAAATGAATGGAAAACAGCATGTAGTGTGTTTTGGTGAGGAACAAAAGAAGTACAGCACATCAAATAAAAAAACAAACAAACAAAAGAACTAGGAATATATTGCCAGTAAAATGTGTTTTCCTGTGTTCTTAATAAAAGCTAGAGAAGTGCAGAGACAGCTAACTGGACAGCTAACCCTGTTCAGAAGAAGAGCTCATAAAATCATAGAATCGTTCTGGTTGGAAGAGACCTTCAAGATCAGACTCTTCAAGAAGAGTTCCTTTAAGAACAAGTATTTCATAAAAGAGGCTAGCCCGCTAACCAGAGTGATTCGTAAAATATACAGTTTAATAATTCACTCAGAAAGGAAGGTAGGTTTTGTGGCAGGCCCTTCAGGAGGATGGAGGATTGCCTTTGTTTTGTGAATGTTTGAATAGTAAATGATGCCCTGAGGGAAAAGGCCTGATCTTGGTTCTGAGCTAAAGAGATAAGGAGAGCCCCACCCCGCCCATGTGGGAGATGGTAGGCTGCATAAAGCTGCATATTTTCCCATGGGAATTATTGGAATCCCTATAACTTGTGGCTTTTGAATCTAATTTGGGTGAAGTCCTGGGAAGTGCAGTATCATATAAGGAGTGTTCTTCCTTTGGGAGGAGGATGGAATGAATGAGTTCAGAAGTCTCTTCCACTTTCATGATCATCTGCAGAAAATTTCCTTAAAAGCATGTGGGATTTTCTCAAAGTAAAATAACCTCCAGAACATGGTAGAAAAAAAAGTGAAACCAAAGCAGCAAACCAACATCCGTGCTTGTAACACAAGGAGCGCTTTGTGTTTGTTTAATACCATGGAACACAGGACCTAATAACAAGAACGGACCTGCAAGAGTTTACAGACAAGAAGCATTCGGTTCTGGAGTCCTCAACACAAGAAAGACCTGTTGGAGAAGGGCCACAAAAATAATCAGAGGGCTGCCCAGAGAGGTGGTAGATGCCTTATCCCTGGAAATACCCCAGGTCAGATTGGATGGGGCTCTGAGCAACCTGATCTAGTTGAAGATGCCCCTGCTCACTGCAGGGGGGTTGGACTAGGTGACCTTTAAAGGTCCCTTCCATCCTAACGCGTTCTATGATTCTAGGAAGAGTGATAGTCTTAGGTCTCGATCACTGAGGTTAAGTCCTCTCTATCTTGCTGATTGAGACTGTTCAGATAACTGAGACCCGGGCTCCTGTCACATACCAGTTCTGTACTGTTAAGGAAAAACTGTAGAAGTTTAGAATTCTTCTCTTCCTCACCTTTTCGTTTTCTCCTCTGTTCTCTTCTATGGCTGTCCTTCACTAGTTCACCTGGCTTTAGTTTCCTCTCTTTTATCTCCACAGATGTGGCTTTTTCTCCCCATACAGCCTTCCATCATTCCAAAGGCTTCACCTTGTTTAACCCATTTTCACTTTCTAGACATGTATAATAACATTCCACATTAATGATCCAGCAGGTTACAGTATTACTAGTCTTTTCCCGCTATTTCCCCTCCCTACTTAGCAAGACAGAAACTTGGCTACAACTCTTGAAATCTACATATTCCATTATTTTCTGACTACAGGGAACTTCTGTGGTCTCCTGTGGTCTTCCAGGACTGCACTGATACACTGCAACTGGAGGAACTTACCTGCTGTGCTACTTTTGAAATCTGCTGTTGCTACACTATAAAGGAATGAAGAGAGGCCAATATGAGAGGGCCTTTTAGAGACAGAAGCAACCAAATTTGTTCTTCATAATTGTGAGTGTGTGTTCTCCCTAATTATAATAACACATAATGCTTTTCTTCCCTGAAGCATATCAGAGTTAATCTTCCTAGGGAGGGAATATACTCTTGTGAAGTTACTTCCTGCTACAGTCTTTTTAGAATCCACAAAGAAATTACTTGGCCCTACTTTCTGACACCGAGTGGTCTCTGTTTCTTATATCTGCCAGGAGATGGTGCTGCCAGTCTTCCATCTATTCTTTTCCAGTTCTTAGGAAAGGTGGCACGTGTTTACACACAATTACATGTATAAATGACAAAGATACTTCTACCATCTGACTGGTGCACTTTTGTCTCAATAGAGATCTTAAGGGAAACAGAAAACACCTTTCCATGTGTGAAGCTTCCTGCTTACTTAGAACTGGACATATATATCTTAAGATCCATCAGGTGCCAATGGCAAAACCATTCATGAGTTTTCCAGAGTTTTCTAGTGTTCCATGAGAGGGTAATGAATATAACCCACTCATTTTTATGATTTGATGGGTAGTTTCACACCTGCCTTTCTCACCTTTCCAGACATCTCTGGATGTACTCCTGCAAGGTGGTTCGTACTTTCACAGGCATCTCAGCACTGTTCAGAGAACCAGAGCTTTAAATGCAAGGAGGATGAGATTTGAAACCTCATCCTAATACACTTTAGACGATTTAGGCAGTTGTCTGAGCATTAATATTGGAGTGAACGTGTTCTGCAGCCCATGGTTCCACTGTGCACACTTCACAAGAAAAGACGTTGCAGTATGTGATAGTGGAACACATTCTATTTTATTTGATCGTTGTGATAGCTTATTCAAAATTTCTATTCTACTGTCAGCACTGGGCTTATGTTTATAAAGATGCATAAATGTCACAGAAGAGCATACTTCTTTTAAATTCAAAGGATTCATTTTTTTAGCTTTTTTTGTTTGGTACCAGATTTTCTTTTTACCAGTGCAGTTGTTTGGTGACACCCGTGGCTACAGTAGGGAAAAAAAAAAAAGTTCTGGTCCTAATTTCAAATTGCTAGGTTTTCTTATATTCTGGTTCTAAAATATATCCTTGTGGTTTAACATATATCCTGGTGATTTCTCTTACCCACAGAACAGCTGTCACAGACACTGGTGAAAATTAACATCTCTGGTAACAATCTGCTTTTCAGAGGGCATCAGATATTTTTATTGGTTCTCTCTCCCCAGAAAATGTTTCTCTGATTTGAAATATGATGGAGGAAAAGAGAATCTGAAATGTTCAGTAAGACAAAATGTACTGCTTCTGGGCAATATTTTTGATCAGGCTAATAGGTCTCCAGGAAGTATTTTTAATGTAAAGGCAGGTCATGTGGAGCTTTTGGGAAGTAATGAAATGT
The DNA here is from genome assembly GCA_013396935.1 of Baryphthengus martii. Classification (NCBI taxonomy): domain Eukaryota; kingdom Metazoa; phylum Chordata; class Aves; order Coraciiformes; family Momotidae; genus Baryphthengus; species Baryphthengus martii. The sequence continues at coordinate 8,283 of VWZK01016867.1, read as the reverse complement.
GGGCTGGTCTCCAGCTGTACTATTTCATTGTCTGAGACTCAGAGGGATTGCCAGTGTATTCCAGCGACCCAAGCAAAACCTGGCAGCTGGACAACTGAACATCTACTGCACTGCAAAAAAAAAAAAATTGTAGAAATTTTAACTGATTAAATTTGCACACATTTGTATTTGGAAAGATCTGCTGGGAGTCTACCTTTTGCTGACTGCTTTGGCCATATATTTCTGTGTATGTATATGTATCTATGCCTATATACACATACGAACAGTCCCTGTAGAGGCTTAGAACTGTATGGGAAGCTTATAAGAGAAAAACGAAATTGTTTCAGGCAAATTCTAAAATCTGTATTTAGTGGCTTCACAAGTGAGGTTTATTCTCATGAGTGAGAGTTGCAAGGTAGAACTCCTGGTGTGTTGTGTGTTTTTTTTCTCACAAGCTACCTTGCCAGTATGGGATTTAAGTGTAAATGGAGACTTAAACATACTACAAAAAAATAATATATTGAATGCTGTACAATCTACATTACAAAGAAACAGAAAAAGAGTGGGCTAGAAAAAGGCTGTGCCGGAATGGATTAATGCCTTCTGATTTTTTTTGGCAAGATCTCAAACAGACAGCAATTCCTGGAATACATGGAACGTAGCATTATGCTTTGCTTGGTATTCCCCATTAGAGCTGTAGTAGACCACACTAATGAATGTGGAATTGCAGAGTTGCTTGAAAAAGAGACAAGTGCCTGAGCCAAGCAAATAAACCCATGCATCTTCCTTGGGTTCCATGGTGAGAACAGGAGCCCAGAGCCTCTTGCAGAATCGGGTGCTTTGGAAAAAAAATCTGCTATGATAGGATGTTGCAGTGATTCTCCTCCTGTACCATCAGAAATTGCTTATCCGTCTTAATGCTCCTCTGAATTCTATCTTAAAGCCTTGATGGAAGGAAAAGACCAGGACAAGAGGAAGAAGAAATTCTGATGTCCTGTAGTGACCTGGTGGCTTTGCAGCAGAAGGACAGGGCAGATTTACCCTAACTTGCACCGCTGGCAGAACAAACCCATTTGCCCCAGAACTGGAGGAACACAGGCAGCTTTTTGCTGAGCTGGTGCAGCCCTCAGTGTCAACAAGCTATCAACCTGTTCAGAGGTTTCATTCTTCATATTTATTTTCGACCCTGTCAGCTCATTGGTATCTGAGCAATGTTAAGTGTGAAGCATTGCTACTCCAGGCTAGCAAGTACTTCACACTCTGAATAGGTGTGATTCCACTGAGCAGGAAATCTGGATCCATGTCCTCACACCTCTTTCTCAGACAAAATAGTTCTGCTGACTATGTGAGCCCGACCAAGAGAATTTGTCCCTTTTTGGCAAAGAAAAGAAGTTCACCAAATGCCTTGGGTCTGTGAACACTACACCAAAATCTTCACATGGCCAGAATCCACATGCCATCTCTTTCCAAAGACAAAAGGAAATCTCTGCATCGGGGTCAGGAGTTCACCACTGCAGAATGGGCCTGCATGTCTCTGACTTGCAGACAGCCTACTGGTGTCAGGTTTGGGAGCACCAGCTGGCTCACTTCATCTAACAGCTGGGATTCACAGTACCCAGACTGGTCATTCTCATGATGGAGCTTTGATGCAGGAGCTGCACTTGAACTGCTTAAGACCTACACGCGAATTAAGAATCACCCGCCATTCAGCTGAGATTTCAACCATTATTTCTGTATGTCTTTGTATTTCTATGCCTTTGATCTCTCATTTTCCTGGTGCCTCATTTCTCTCTCTGCACTGCAGGCCTTTCAGTTCCGTATGCTGAAAATGTGACTCATACAATTGCCGCTCCCCAGCCCTACCTTACACTCCTCTCTGATTTGCTCACCAGCCAGATCTGATATGGGATGCACAACAGGAAGACCAAGAGAACCTTACTTCCAAGGGACACTTCTGCCTCAGAAGAGTGCTGCTAGAAGGCATGTTCCCGTGATACACTTGGGCAGGCTCTCATACTTCTTGCCTGTCTGGAGAGGTTTGGTTGGAAGTATACTCTGCAGAGTAGTAGGACAAAACCTTGAGAGATCTGCCCTCTGGGTCAGCAAATATACCACTGAGCTATCTTATTCTGTGACTTAGGCTGCAATGACAGCCCAGATGTGCTGTCAGCACCTGGGAGCACTTTGGTGATTCTGGAATCACAAAATTCAAACTAGATCAGTAGATTCCAAACACCACCAGAGTGTAGTCAACTCTCAAAACATATTGTACGCTGTTATTAAAATTCTACTTGAAAATATATTTTCTTATGGTTCTGCAGAACCCATACCACTGGCTCATGGTGCACAGTAAGGAAACCAATGGCCAAAATACTTCTTCAGCTGTAAGTAATTTAAGGTACATCTACAGAAGTGGGAAGACCTTTAGCTAAGTCTCTTCACTTTTCTGTGGGTGAATTAGTTTTCCAAGAGTAGACCGTGGCTATTGATATACATTACGTATGCAATGTAAGTGCTAAGTATTCATAGTTATTATACACCTGCTGACCTAAACCACTGATTTAAAATAACTGGGAAATAGTCTGAAAATAAGCACAGTGCCAGGCACATTTTAAAGTGATTATCTTGGAGACAAGAGACAATTTTCTTTATGAAAAGTGAGATTGATACTTAGAGCTCCTGTTTCTCACAGGTGACTGCATACTGTTACTGAGGAAGAACTGGCAAGCAGGAAGTTTCTGAAGCCCCTAATGCAGAAAACACAAGCACAGAGTTTACTGCAAATCTAAGACAGAAACTCATACTTGGTTATCACAGAATCACAGAATATTAGGGGCTGGAAGGGACCTCGAAAGATCATCGAGTCCACCCCCCCTGCCAGAGCTTTTGATCTCAAAAGAATACTGCTTTATGTTTAACCAGGGATGTTAATATGGCTGTTTGTAAATGAAAGTATTTTTGCACTTGAGGGAAAAGATAATAAAGGGAGTGTTTGAGTGAATGTCTGTTCTGAGCAAATGCCTGTTGGTTAAGATAGTAGGTAAACAGCCTGTTAGTTAAGATAGTAGGTAAACGGCACTGTAATCAAAGGACTCAAACCCTTTTGATGTTGCTGAAGAAATGTGTGACAAATATCATGAAGAATGCCGTTCAAAGGACATAGTTCATATCTCTTAGACTCACAGAAGGCCTGATTCTGATCTTTTGCTACATGTGTACCTGGCTTCAGCTGAATGAAACTTACTCTGCTGTCAGAGTAATTACTCCTGCTTTCTGTTGGGCATGGAGAAAAGCTGACCCCACAGGAGCAGGCCATAAAAAGATCCATGAAAGATCACAGAATCGCAGAATATCAGGGGCTGGAAGGGACCTCAAAAGATCATCAAGTCCAACCCCCCTGCCAGAGCAGGATCCCCTAGAGTAGATCATGCAGGAATGCGTCCAGGCGGGTTTTGAATGTCTCCAGAGAAGGAGACTCCGCAACCCCCCTGGGCAGCCTGTTCCAGTGCTCTGTCACCCTCACTATGAAAAAGTGTTTCCTTGTGTTTACACGGAACCTCCTATGCTCCAGTTTGCACCCATTGCCCCTTGTCCTGTCATTGGGTGCCACTGAGAAGAGCCTGGCTCTGTCCTCCTGCCACTTGCCGTTTCCATATTTATAAACATTAATGAGGTCACCCCTCAGTCTCCTCTTCACCAAGCTAAAGATAAGGATGTCAACAAGGTAACCAAGAAAAAAAAATTAAGAGAAAAAAAAATCTGCCATCTGAGCTTTTACTCTTGCACTTGTCCTCTTCATACCTCATTCTCCTCTGCCTTTCCTTTTCCCTTTGAGCTTCACAAAAACTGTTCCAGTTTGACCAGTTAAATGGTGCTGAATGTGGTTTGTCCTTGTAAGTATTTGTAATTAAACTGCACAGACCTCTTAGGTACATTCATAGTTTATCTTGTTGGCTGTTGTTTTTTTTTTTCACTTACTTGTGTTCTTCACAAATATGGGTAACAAAAAGGAGTGAAAGGTGTAAATAGTAATGCAGAATCAAGGTCTACACTTGTTCCAATTCCTAGTTTGTCTGGAAGACTCCCCAAAGGCAGCTGACTGAGAGAAATCAGATACAGGCAGTAGCACTTGTGATGGAATACTCTGGCCCTCCACTTAATTTTTACACAAAAGTTGTTCTCAGTACAACTTCTTTGGGAGCAGTGTCTGCATCATGAAGCCCCTAGACTCTTGTAACGATGGTCATCCTGGTTGGGTGTCTTCAGCAGGATTATAGACTGATCAGATATACACACCAGCATATTCCAGCTGTACATAGAGAGGCCTTCCTGTAGGAACTACTTCCCAGTAGGAATTAGTAAGATCGGGAGACTGTCCCCTGCAAATTAAACCACCCTTTTGGTCCAAAAGCCAGTTCTTCTATATCTTCTGATGAGAAAAGTTGCTGGAGTCAGTGTAAGCAAGGATGTGTTGCTACTTTTTTGGATGCAATTATACTGAGATTTAAAACAAAAATAATCACTTTTCAAGAGCTATTACAAACACTAACATGATTTAAACAAAATTAAACCAGCTGAATTTGAGTGTATTACTGTTGGATATGTTTTCTCATTTACCACAGCTGATACAAATCCAGGCCATTTTTTTCCCTTAAGAACGCAGGTTACTGGCTTTTATTAGTATCTGAGTAATAACAGTCTAAAGAGTAATTTCACCAAGCCCCGCTCTGCCTAATACAATTATAGTGTATCAAGAATGAAAACACCACCACTGACCATACTAACATATTTGTACTTACCAGCTTTTTGCAATAAGGGGTCTAAAATAAGAATAAGATGGTACAAAAATAAAAGCAGTAAGATCTTGAGAGAAAAACAGCTAAACTGTTGTTGATGTAAGATGAAATAAGTAGAGCGGCTGAGTTTCAACACAAGATAAATCTAATGTATCTGTTTGTTAGTGGATTAGTGAAAACAACGGGCTGTGTTAAGCTTTTAATGCTATGTGGAGTATTAGGACTACTCAGCATTAAATGTGTTTCAAAGAAAAGGCCCTAAGGAACCTGTAACTTTGAAGCTGGACCTGCTTGGAGAGGAGAACTGAGCCAGGTGATTTCCAGAGGCCCCATCAAGCCTTAGTGATTTTATGACTCTAAAGTATTAGTGAAACTAGGCTGCTTTTAGTGAAATATCTGCCCAGTTAGTGGCTGACAATGTTGTCTAACGATAAGAGCAATGCAGGTGTGATACTGAACTTCTAGAAAGCTATAAATAAATAAATAAATAAAACCCATAAATCAGTGACTCTATTTTATAAATGTGAGTGCAGTTTGTGCAATATAGAGAAACAGTTTAATTATGAGATGTTTTTGTAAGATCTCTAAATATATGTTACTTGTCTTGCTCCTATTAATGCAAAGATATTGCATATATGATAGTGAGTAAACCTGAGCAGGTTTTCACACTGTATGAGTTTATTAGGTTTTTACTGTGCAAGCCTCTACTATTTCCTGTAGTAACTTAAACAACGTTAAATTTAGTTAAAGCATAGCTATTTAACTGGCTATTATTATGTAAGTCTTCCAGACAACACGACCATGTATTTGCTGCAAAATTTTAACTTTAACAACATTTTTTCTGTCCCCATTAGTGTGCAGAAATCTGAGCTATGCAAAGGCCTGAGCGGCTCAGAGGACTGCAAACTTACAGCTGATGATGTATAATTACTGGCATGGGTTGAGACTAAGTCCTTAGTAACCAAAAGTTTTACCATCTGATTATAACTAATTTCCAAAATCAAGTGAGTCAGTCTTCTGCAAGCAGACATGGTCAGATCTCATAAATAAATAAATAAATAAATAGATGAACGAATAAGCACAAATACATATAAAGTATATATAATGTAATATTTGTAAATAAAATACACATCACAGTGTACACACACCAGCATAACTGAAAACAGCTGGCATGTTATACTATTTTCCCACCCTTTTACTTCCCATCTTTCAGGTTATAATTTTGAAGTGGGGATTCCAAATACTCTTGGCTTCCCAACTGAAATTGATAGAAGTCTTGCCCGAGGTTGTTTCATTTTAATCAGTTACATATTTTGAACTACTTTTCTGTGGATAAGTATCAGATCACCTTCTTTGTTATATTAATCCCATATTCTCCCATTTCCTTGATTGCAGGCATCAGTACCAGGACATTTCATTCTATAACACTACAGAAACAGCCTCCCACACAATAAAGCTTAGGACGATTGAAAACAAGGTTTGTCTTTTGATGATTAAAATTGTTTCTTACCCCTAAATCCAACTGCAAAGGTAGAAGAAATTTGGATCATACAGAACAGATGAAAATCATAGTAAGACAAGGTTGCTTACCATGCATATGTTCTAGGATGTCATTTGGATTGATGGTTCTGCTAAGGATACCAAGTTTCTCTCCCTAGTGAGGATCGTAATTTTTGTGTTTTTAGATACAACTACTATTTTTGTACAATTTACTTTTGACTCTTGGCAGCTCTCTGTACTGGAAAGTATTACTCCTAAAGAGACTTTTTTTCACGCAGCCCTAATGAGTGCAAATCTGGAATCGCTTACTTTAAGCCAACGATAAACATTACAATACTAGACCCAGAATCCAGTGCAAACCAGACAAATAAACCTGCCTTGAGTCTGACAAACAGGGATATTAAAAAATTTCTTGTACTCAGGTTTTTGTTACGTAGCCACATCAGTCCAAAGTAACTTGCATTGCCATGGGGACAGGTAGACCTCCTGGTCTCTCTTCCCATGCAGTTCTTTTATTGCAGGACCGGGCTGTGTGGGGGTCAACACCGGGTTAGGGAAGTGATAAGTGAAATGTGTCCCTCCATATTTGGTTTGCATTTGGGCTGCCTGATGCCGGCCTAAGGGAGGCCCTGGGGACAAGCACAGATGAGACAGCAGAAAGTTGCAGGAGCAATATGGATTTATGTGGAACTAAATTGACCACATAACTATGTCCTCAGAGGAATCCTCCAAAGCATGTATCCAGTGCAGGAACTGGTTGACAGCTTAGGAGGCATAGCCCAGGAGGACGGGCTGGCACTGGCGCTTTGTACTGCAGCAATTCCCATTTAATGAAACAGTTCTTAGGCACCACTGGCAGCAAGTATAAATCAGCACAGCCTTTGGCTTGCTGTGATTTCTAAGGCTCAGACCGATACATTTCATCCCACAACATTGTTCAAAAGCAGCATGTAGTATTTTGAAGCCAAGAATCTTTGAAATAAGAAAACAAGTAAACAAATTACTAATAGCAAATAAGAGTTTTAGGAGTGGGTGGATGCAAATAAATGTGAAAGCTGAGTGACAAGGAAGAAAAACAAAGAAAAATACATCAAACTGCATATATTCGTTACTTTTGTCTGAATGAGGTAGGTCTCTGCGGTAGTTTCAATCTCTCTATTCCATTTGGAAAAGGAAACCATGGAAAAACTTTACAAGTCAAGGGAAAAAGTAGCTACAGATGGGAAACATGCTGTTAAATGTAGGATTTTGAATTTTTGGTGATTTCTTCCACAAAGGGAACTCCGTAGTCAGATATTCCTCATTTCTAAATGTTAAACTTTCTTCATTATCAGAGTATTTTTCTTATTAAACAATAATATTTTTTTATAATCCACATGTATTATTTCTATTTCTTAAAAGCTTGAAGGTTTTGGTTGGTTTTTTTCATTGTCTGTTTTAGAAATTGGGATCACTCTGCACAGGAAAATTCTTTAGGAACAGGAATGCAGAGCATGGAAAACAATTGACGCCCCTGTATCTTGTCTGTGTCTCTGTCTCCACAGTCGGCATGGTGGAGAGAGCTCTTCCTTTGGCCCACAGCAGGAGGAAAGAGGTACATACTAGTGCCAAAGGAACACAGAACTGGGCCAACCTTTTACATCCAAGTAAGCCTGTAATAGATGTCTACTTCAGAAGACTCCACAGAACATTTAGTCCACAAATCTAGGCTACAAATCAGGATTTTGACATACTGCAACACAAAATACCTACCAAAAAAGACTGACGGCCACAGCTACATTAAAAAAAAACAAAAAAAAAAAAATACAAGAAGAGATCAGGAGATACTGGGCACTGCAGAGACCCTAGGTTTTTGTGAAAGTAGAAAGTATGTAATGTAAAGTTCCAACAAGAAGCTCTCTACTCCACTCTCCCTTACAGGGAATGAAGTAAAACTTAGAACAGTTCAGCAAATTCCTCCTGGGTCTCAGTTGGCCTAATCAGTTTTGGGCTCCCCAATTCAAGAGAG
>VWZK01016865.1:0-11273 GCA_013396935.1 Baryphthengus martii | reverse complement strand
CGGGGGAAGGTGGCGCCGGCCCCCGCCCGCTGCAGCCGCTGGTGCCTGGCTGGGTTCTGCCACACCGAGCAGCGACAAGGAGGGACGCTGCTGCTCCAGGAGCTGCGGCAACAGCCCGAGCACCGGGACACCCCGGGCAGGCTCAGCTCCTTGTCGCCTACTGGCTGCTTTGGCCCAAGTGGCCGGTTTTTCACAAGCAGGCCCAGAACATGGGGCTTTCTCCCTGCCACCTCCTCTCCCCCTGCAGCTCCAGGAGCCATTCATCCCTGGTTCTGCTCTGAGCCTGTCTCTACACTGTCTATGGCATCCCGACGACCCTCCGTACCCCTTCTCACTCATTCCCCTACCCCATGAGATGGTGCTGGTTGGTGGTTTTCTGATCATGTGGAGGGTTTTTTCCCAATCTTAAAGAATTTATTAAAATGAAGCTTTTTGCAGGACACATCACCTATGAGATGACATTTCTTCAGCTAATCAGAAGGGGCAAAAAGTCCTGTGCCCCAGGACAGTCAGTGAATCCGTAATCCTGGCATCCACTTGAACGGCAGCTGTAGCTGCAGGCCCATCCTCATGTGCAGGCAGGATCGGACCCACTGTCTTCCACATATTGTGTGAAGACCTGACTAAAGAGCTTCCCCTAGTTGCAGGTAGAGCCCTCTCAGTTTCTGCTGGTGGAGATGTTCCGTCTGCTGTTAATAACTCAGCCTTCCTTAGATTGAACTGAGGCTGTCTCTACAGCAAGAGGTGATACGCTTGTTCACGCTTTCTCTGTCTTCCCACACAGCCCCATGAATCCCATGTCCTGGCTGCATCCACCAGGCTGTGCAGGGATGAGAGATCTGTCTTCTGGGTGCACAAAATCCTTGAACACCCCAAAGATCTCAAAACACAGGGGAAAACGTCTGAGGTCCCAGAAATGCTGTGGGCTTGGAACACCTGCCTGCTCCTGGCCAAGTAGCTGAGGGCAGGTTCTGCAGCTTACTGGGTTTATTGACTCGCCGGGTCGTGGACGGTGGGATTTGCCCCCGACCGTTCACCCTGAGATGCATTTTCTTCATCAGGACTGGACAGGCTGTAACTTTCCCAAAGTCATGTGCAAAAGCGGTGTTTGTACCCGGCTCTCTGTCTGTGCCCCCAGCTCCTCCTGCTGTCGGCAGATCCCTGGTTTCCCCAGAGCACCTTGGGGTGGAAATGCCCATTTCTGTGGCTCGCTGCTTCCCAGCAATCACTCTGCAATGCAGCTTCCAGGGCCATTATTTCTTGGCTGCCGATACCTGCCTGGGCACTCAGCTTGGGGAGTTAATGGTGTAATGTGAGCTGTGGTGTGAGGCCGTGAGGGAGACAAGCTCCATCAATCCTTTTCCGTGTACACAAGCCCTTGATTAAAGGTTACAGGGTTAACTCTCTCCCACTCGCCATGCAGAGGCAGGGAGAAGGGAAGGTGGGAGGAAGAGAACCAGCTAAAAGCCGTGTTTTGAGATGACTGCTGCGCTGTAGCCACTCAGGCCTGACATGCAACTGTTATCCGCCGTCCCACTCGCCCTCCAAAATCCTCTTTGCTTACTGAGAGCTGTTTGTGCCTCTCTGTGCTGGGAGGAAAGGAGCCTTGGGAGAGGTCAAGGTAGCGGCACAGGAAGAGGCTGGCTTCCCCCTTGCAGCTCCCTCTCCCCGCTCCTCCTCTCCCCATGCAAGGCAGAGTCAGTCCCACGAGCTTGTCCCTCCTGCACAGGGTCCATGCCAGCCCCTTCGGGTTGGATTCTCTGCCCCTGAGAAACTCGTTGCTCCCCTGAGTCCCAGAGCGGGATGGAGGAAAGGTGGGTGTGTCCAGTTCAGGAGGGGCTGATGGTGCTGGTGTCACCCTGCACCGGGCAGGGAGAGGGTATCTAGGTGATACCAGGCTTCGGGCATACACTGAGTGGTCCCAAGCTTCAGTCCCATCCATGTCCTTCCTCTCTGCTTGCCTGAGTAACAAAACCAGGGCCGGGGGTTCAGGTCCTGTGTGTAGCCTGTGAAGCCTCGGCTCAGCTCGAGCCGGTGGGATGTCATAAGCACCTGGGTGACCCGTCTGGGCACCAACAATCCCAGAAATGCAAAGTGCAGCTCCCGTATTATTTGACATCGGGCAGCAAATGAGGCTCACCCTGCACAGATAAGGATTGATTTGCCTTCACTTAGACTTGATGGATAGCTGTCTTGTGCAGGGATCAGCAAGAAGATCTATGATCCCCCGCTCAAGGCCTACTACATTTGCAGCTGGAGGGTTTGATTTTAGATGGGCACGGTCAGCCACAGCTCCGTCCCGTGCCTTGTGGCCTTGGGGGCTGTGAGGTCAGCGAGCTCCTGGCTTGCTGCTGACAGCCAAGGCCATCTTCACACCTTCCTGCCCCTGTCGTGCCTTGTCTGGAGATGAGCAGAGTATTTTCCTGATGCTCTTTCTCCAGGCAAACCAGGGATTGCTTTTAGCCTGGCAAGAGCAATGCCAGGAGCACACAACCCTGTGAGTCTCTGCTGGGGCCTTTCTGCTGTCAGGTCAGAGTGGGGAGGAAGAAAGAGAGAAGAGAAACAAGCAGCAGCACCGTGTCCCAGGACAAAGAAAACCCTTTGCGCTTTCTCTTCAGAGACTCTGCCTTTTCTCTAGAGGACAGACTTCTGTAGGAGTATTTTCCAATTTGGGGTTATTTGGCAGCAGTGAAATTGTGTTAAGATTAGGCAGGACTGAAATGCTCTCCAGTTACGGCCAAGGGCTTGTCGATCCTGTGGCCTGAAGGCAATTTGGTGGGGAGGGTGCTGAGGCCACACAGTATCAATTTGTGTACCGAGCTTGGGAACGATGCTTTGTTCAGAGAGGTGCAGAGCCGTGCCTTGGTGCTGCCGTGTCCCACGTCAGCCCGGTGGAGTACACTGTGGGGAGCAAACAGCTGCTGAAAGAGGAGCTGCCTGCGTTGCTCATATCCTTATTTTTGTGCTTTGTACTTTCCTTTTCCTTCTCTATTTTCTTTACTTAAGCAGCTTCAACAACCAGAATTGTGAACTCTTGGTGGTTTTTTTTTTCTCCTTTCTTTCTTCTGGCCCAGAATATTTCAAACTGTATTGTTTTTCTGGAAATAGCTATTTATTTTCCTCTGCTGTTGCTTTCTGCTTTCATCTCTCTTTTGTTCAAGTCAGTAGTCCCACTTCTTGTGAATCTGTTTTCCCCTGAGACCTTCCTGGTTTTTATTCCCTTTTCCATACCGTCTCCTCTCAGCTCAGAAGTTTTTCAGCCATTCTCTCCTCATTTCCAACCCTTTACATATATTTTTCATTACATCCTCTCTCTTAAACCTCCCCCGCGTCATCACAAAGCCGTCTGCAGAGCAGCCCTGCAGCCCGGGGAAGAGCAGGGAGCATCTGATGGAGGACAGAGCCCAGAGCAACAGCCTCTGCTCTGCCTTTCCAACTTTCTGCAGATATCCTTGTAACAGTCCCACAATGTACCACAGCCCTACATGAGCCCCAGAGGCTCCTGTATTTTCCGTTGAGCAAACACACGGAAAGGTTTGTAGTTGGTCCTTGGGCTGGAAATATGTGTAGCTCCTTCAACATCTAAAGAGCACGCGGAGTATTTCTGTGTCACTGCGTCCCAGCCCGTCCCTGTCGCTGTGCTGCAGATGGTTTCTCCTGATACGTGGGGCAAAGTGTTACAAGGGTTTGCAGAACCCCATATGCTTTGGAAAATGCTCCCGAGCCCCTGTTTTCAAGCTTTCTCTCTGTAGCTGTGGGGTCTGGTTCTAAAGATGACCCTGAAGCCACCCTCCACAGGCCTCCCAGGTATAACCCTGGTGTGTCTGAGGATGAAGGCTGTGCTGGGAGGACTGGAGCCCTTCTGGTGCCTATGCTGGGACAACTGGGTCGTTGCTGCAAGTGGAGCTCTCTCTGTTGTGTGGGAACACGCTCGCAGCCCCGTTCCCACGCAGCCCTGCACATCCCACGGTGACATTTTAAATAGGCCGCTCTGGGTTCTTCTGTCTCCTGCACCTCTCCCCACAGCCTCGGGGCTCTGCTTTCTCTGGGCTGGCCTCGGTGGTCCTCACACCTCCCGGGGCTCCCGTTGTCTCTCAGAGCCCACGCACCCGCACATCCATCAGCTGAGGTGGTGGCTCCTGCAGCTCCCAGCAGCCTGTTGGACCTCTGGGTGAGGCGCTGCCCAGTGTTACCCCCCACCCTTGTCTGAGCACAGGGTGCAAGGGAGGATACACCTTCATGAGGGTGGTTCAGCCACCCTGCTTGAGCTCTTTTATGTGTTTGCTTTCCCTTTTCCCTTCTCTGATTTTTATTTGTGATCCTCGTTTTGGCGATTAACCTCGGGGCCGGTGCATCTCCTAAGAAAGATGCTCTCACTTCATTAAGAGATAATGGAAGCTGTCAGAGATTTGAAGGATTGCAGTCATGATGGGAGCAGGAGGGGGAAGGAATATATTCGCACCAAAGTTACATTTTCATGTAAATTGTTTAAAGATTTAAATGGTTTCTATTAGGAAGGGTCACTGGGGCTGTGCGAAGGGCTAAATTAGTCCTTCTGTGCAGAAGCATAATATTGTCTATAAATGAAAAGGAATAAAGAAAGCTGTTAATTTTTTTTCTCACTCTTTCATTTCATCTCACACTCCGTTCCTCTGCCTCTCCGGGAGCCTTCCCCCTGCCTTTCTTTGGTTCCTGGGTCTTTTTTCTGGTCTATTCTTATCTACAGACTGTACTTGGCAAGTTTAATTCAGCCTGGCCTTGCCCAGCGCTGCCTTCTGACCAGCCAGCCCCAGCCTGCTATCAATGCGCTGATGTTGTCGTCCCCACAAACCTCTGTTGCAAATACAGATCTGCTGCTTTGGGTTTCAAGGCACACAGAGCCCCCACAGGGAGGGAGAGACTCGGGTGATCAGTTAATTTGTTAATGACTGTCCCAAGTGGGTTGTTGGTTTGCCTGCTGACATGTTAGGTGGAGTCGCTGCTTCATTTCTCTGCTCCAGGCTGGCTGGTAACTCATCCACAGACACATCTTCGTATAAATAATCACAAGACGGTAATTTGCTCCGGTATTTACAGATGAACATGTTTTTGCACACACCATTGCCTGTCTAAATGTGATGACACCTGTGAGGAATAGGTCTCCCCTCCCCATATGGATCCCAGCCCTGTTCAGGATCCAGCCTGCTCACCAAGGGGGTACTGTGGAACGAGGAGAAGGTGATTTGCCTTTCCCTGGGAGCACCGGCTTCTTGGGCTCTTGTGAGAGAAGGCATCCTGATAAAACACCTTCAGAGAGTGTTTCACTTGTTTGCAGGTGAGACCATCTTTCAAGGAGTATTTGGAGGCAAATCCACCACATATGATGTGCACAAGTGCCCCCTTGCTTTTCTTGAAACTTTGTGGCTCACTGCAAAGGTGCCAGGACCTTCTCTGCTCACAGCTGTGTGTCTGCACCTGGGGGCCAAAGAAATGGTTAAACTGCACTGCAAAGAGCGGTCCCGAGCTGCACACCAGGACCTTCCTGGCATTTGCGTCAGTGACAAAGGCGAGAGCGAAAAAAAATTGCTTTAGATCAAATCTGTGTTTTTTGTTCACAAGGAGCTGGACAGACGTTCTCCCTGGGAGAGCAGGAGCGGAGCACTGGGTGAGACACCGAGGCAGGGAGAGGTGTGTGCCTGTGTCCTACACTGGTTGCTGCTAGGATGTCCTGATCCCCATGACGTGCTGTAAAGCCTCTGACACACCAAAGCACGTTACGTTCAGCAGAATCCAGCCCCCGCCCCCCGCCCTTCTCCCCACCTTGGCTCATCCCTCACATGCAGAACAGCAGAGATCAAGTTCATCTCTCAGCTCCAGAGGCTCAACTCCAATTACTGGAGGTGAGGCACTGATTGTTCTTCACGCACATGCATAAGGCGCCTGTGGAGACCTTGGGAGCAGGAGGTGTTGGGGGAATAGCAGGAGATAGAGGGTTTAGCATGCTGATGACTGGGAAGGGAGGAAATGCAAGGGAAGAAGAGAAGGATCTGCATGAGGAGAGCGGAGACTAAAAAGCTATGGCTGAGAGGATGAGACTGTCTCTGGGCTAGATTCTGAAGGATTTTGGAGCAAAAAATTAAAAGAGATTTCTTTGCAGATGAGGACAGGTAGGATTTCAGTTCCTTCCTACAAAACAGAGGAACAAACTCACTGCAGGCTGGGAGGTTTGCAGGGAGGCTGGGTTTGTGCGCCCGGATTCACACATGTGTGTACAGCAGAGAACAGGAGCAGAAATAATCTGTCTCTTCCTCTTTCATGGACCAGATTATAACTGGAAACACAGGGGCAGTGCAGTCAGTTGGTACCACACAACATAAAGTTGCTCAACATGTGTTTGTACTCCCTAAACTTGGGGCCAGGGGGATCATCGCTGCAGCCTACGGGGGAGGACTGGCAGATCCAGAGAGCAACTCTTGTTCCCCAAATGAAGCTGTGAAGTGTGAGCAGGTCTCTGTCATTCATTTCTGTGGGCAAGGCCAGCACTTCAGGCAAGAGGCAACGCTGGGCTAACCAGCTGGTAGAGTATCAAGGGCTCTGGTTTTGATCTGGGGAAAGAAAGGGATGTTTTTGCTCTTTCAGTTTGCAAGGTCTCAGAAACAGGCCGATCTTTCAGGATCAGAAAATCTGGAATACTAAGCAAATTTCAAGCCAGTCAGGAAAGGACAGAGGGAGGCAGACACCCAAATAGATACACAAATGTGACAGCGTTACCATAAAAAAAGGCGCATTGCAACTGGCTGTTTCAGAGGTAGAGAGATTGGGTGCTGATCAGGATCTCCTGGTCATCCACCTGAAATCCCCCTCAATTGGAGAAAACAGCTGCATCCTCCCCTTCCTAAACAGACTGAGCACTTCTTACTCAGTTGCTCATCCCTTGCTCCTCTGAACTGGAGGATGTCCCACAGCTTTGTTCTTTTCATGGTGAAAGATCCTCTAATTCCATCTGAAGCATGTTCTTGGGCTTTTTATCTCCATCTCTTCTAACACCAACCTCAAATAACTCTTCTCTCTATCACCCCCCAAATGTTCCTCTCTCAGCCGTTTGTTCAGGTGGCAGCACTGTCATCTCCCTTTGCAGTCTACCTTTTGCCAAACTCATGCAGGTCCACAAGGACGGATCTTCATCCTGTCCATTCTCCCGCCTGTTCTGGTTTCAATTAATCTCCATTGAGCATGGTGGGTTAGAGTCATAATGGCACTCCAAATGAGGCCTCCTCCGGGCTTCATGCAATGGCAGAGGCAGTCTCCTTTCTGTAAAGGGAATATCTCACCTGACACCTCAACTGCTGTATTTGCCTGTTTTCAGAGACACATTTAGAGACACAGAGACTGATCATCACCCCATGACTGGCAAATTCATCTCTGCCTTTCTCTCCCTCGCTTGTTTCCAAGGGATGAGCTCCCAGCTTTGAGCAGAAGCTTCTTTTACAGGGTATGTTGTACTATTGTGGTTCCTCAAGGTCGCCTGATTTCTCCCACAGGAGAGAGAGATTCCTTCCAGCTTTGGAGAATCAGCAGTCTTCCTAAATCCAGTATGTCTGTGCTGAATCCATCAGTGGGAATGCCAAAGAGGTGAATCCCTTGCCCGTTGTTTGAGGAACTCTGCTTGTACTCGTTGAATCCATCTCCTGCATTGCAGAGCCAGGGCTTGTGCACACATGGATTAGATGTACCAGGCTTTTCATGCCTAAAATAATTGGTTCCCTTTTCAAAGAAGGGTGCCAGTTAGTGTCAGGCCACTGGACTGCTGTCTTCACAGGTCAGCTCAAGGTCTGCCAGAGAAATCTCATTTTCATCCCAGGAGTATCAACCCTGAGTGCCTGTCTGCCAAGGGCAGCACCTCTCTGAGACAGTTTTTGCTCTTGAGCTGCTCGTTGGAGGCCGTTTTGGCTGTGGATTCAGGCCCTGTCTGATTTTTGGCTTGTTATTTGGATCTTCCTTGTAGAGTGTGGCCTTGGGTGTGGGCTGTGGCCATTGGGTGATGTGTTTGCACGGCCAACGTGGCATGACCCATCCTCCATAAATGCATATTGCATTGAACTCTATTCTCTGCTCACCTTCAAAATTGGCTAGAAATGGAAGTGTACTGCTGAGGTCAGAATAAAGGCTCTTTAGCTGTCACAATTACTCTTGCCCCATTTCCTTAAGTGTGGGTGTTGTGTTTGGTAAACTCCAGCCATATGGTTGCACTCCCAGTATGTTACATACAGTAAAATTTCTTGTTGCCGTGCTGGTAATTTTGTGTGCTAATTCATTGCAAATAGCCTCAGCTACTGACCTGTTTTAATATCGCCTTCCGTTTAATTTAAATGGCATCAACTTCTCATCACTGGACCCATGTTTATTTTCTAGGTCAACCTCTTCTGCAATATCTTCACATTCACTGAAATATCACTAAAATAGCCTTGTGTCTTCCTGGATCAGTAACCATTTGGAGACAAAGTCTGTTTGTTATCGTGCTCAGGAATAAGTGGTGCCTGCAATAAGCAACATTTGCTCTGCAATCTGTGCCCCAAAAATTAAAGCCTCCGTGATGACTCAGTCCCATTCTGACTGGAGAGTTCTAAACAGTCTCCAGCACATCAGCCTCATCCGTCCTTGTCCTTTGCTCTGTCCCCTCTAGTCTATGGTCATGATGTGACCCTCCTCTTCTCTCTCTGGCTCCCTGTTTCTTACAGTACTTTTCTGAGATTTGTTAACCCAATCCCCAGCCAAGGGGAATTTGGAAGGAAAGAATTATTTGGAAATAATTCTTCTCCCTTGGATAGCTCAGCATCTCAAACCTTTCTCATGGCTTCAGCGTTTGGTGAGCCTGTGGGACTGCATCCTCTTGGTGTGCTTGGCTAAGTGCAAGAACAACCTCTGTCACTCATTCAAACCACTCTTCTTTGAACAACTTAAAGCTTGATCCAGGTACCTGCAGTCAGTTCCTGTGGGATTCTGCCACTGTTACTGTCCCAGGCAAAGGACAATCAATTACTTTTGACATAAACTGTTTTTTTTTCTTTTTCTTTTTTTTTTCCCTTCTTTGCCCTTGGCAGACACCACAGCCTTCTGTTCTTTGGTCCCAAATAAGCAGCAGGCTCGTAATTTCTTCGTAACAAGTCCCCACTCACAGATACCTGCCATTTTCCAAGGTTGTGCATGTCTGTTTTCCCCCCCATCTGGTCTTCCTCCTGTTTTCTGATCATCTTATTTTGCTTCTAGTTCTCTAAGTAGCATCTTATTCCTCTTTAGGCTTCAGACCATTGCCATCTCCACTGTCTGTCTTTTCTGCTGATACTAGTTTCAGAAGATCTCTGTCAGACTGGGACTGGGATCTTCCAATTGTAAATCATAGAATCATAGAACGTTAGGGGTTGGAAGGGACCTCTGGAGATCATTGAGTCCAACCCTCCTGGCAGAGCAGGATCCCCCAGGGCAGGCCACACAGCAACAGATCCAGGGGTGGGGTTGGAAAGCCGCTAGAGAAGGAGACTCCACAACCTCTTGGGCAGCCTGTTCCAGGCTCTGTCACCCTCACAGTAAGAAAGTATTTCCTCCTGTTGAGATGGAACTTCCTGGGTTCCAGTTTGTGCCCATTGCCCCTCATCCTGTCACAGGGCACCACAGAAGAGAGACTGACCCCTTCCACTTGACAGTCACCCTTCAGAGATCTGTGAATGTTGATAGATCCCCTCTCAGCCTCCTCTTCTCCAGACTAAACAGCTCCAGTTCTCTCACCTTTTCCTCATCAGAGAGATGTTCCAGTCCCTTTAGCATCCTTGTAGCCTCTGTTGGACTCTCTCCAGTATTTCCCTGTCCCTCTTGAACTGGGGAGCCCAGACCTGGACACAGTATTCCAGGCGTGGTCTCACTGGGGCAGAGCAGAGAAGCAGGAGAACCTCCCTTAACCTGCTGGACACTCTTCTTAATACGCCCCAGAAGCCCATTGGCCTTCTTGGCCACCAGGGCCCATTGCTGTCCCATGGAGAGCTTATTGTCCACCAGCACGCCCAGGTCCTTCTCTGCAGAGCTGCTTTCCAACAGGTCAGCCCCTCACCTGTACTGGTGCAGGGGGTTATTCCTCCCCAGGTGTAGGACTCTACACTCACTTGTTAAACTTCATTAGATTCATGTTTGCTCAGCTCTCCAGTCTGTCCAAGTTTCGCTGGGTGGCAGCGCAGCTCTGGTGTATCAGCCAAACCTGACATTTTCATATCATCGGCGAATTTGCTGAGAGTACATGCCATCCCTTCATCTAGGTCATTGATGAAGATGTTGAATAAGACTGGACCCAGTGCTGAACCCTGGGGAACACCACTAGCTATAGGTCTCCAACTGGACTCTGCATCACTGGTCATGGCCAGTGACCACCTCTATTGTTCAGCCAGTTCTCAACTGACCTCACCGTCCTCTCTTCTAATCCACGCTTTCTGAGCTTACCCACAAGGATTTTTTGGGAGACAGTGTCAAAACCTTGCTGATGTCAAGATAGACAACACCTATTGCTCTCCCTGCATCTACCCGGTCAGTCACACCATTGTAGAAGGACATCAGATTAGTCAAACATGACTTCGCTTTTGTAAATCCATACTGGCTACTGCTGGTAACGTTCTTTTTTTCCATGTGCTTGGAGATGACCTCCAGAATGAGCCGTTCCATCACCTTTCCAAGGATGGAGATGAANCCGTGCTGGTCTCCTGCCTCCTCTAATTGATTTTTTTACTCAAAGGAATGCACCTATCTTGAGCTTGGAGGAAGTGATGTTTGAATATTAACCAGCTCTCTTTGGCCCCCCCCTTCCTTCTAGAGTCTGAGCCCAAGGGATTCCTCCAAGTAGGTCTTTGAAGAGGATGAAATTAGGCCTCCTGAAGTCCAGGGTTGCAATCCAACATAAGCTTCCAACATGTTCTTTATCTGGCGCTGGGTAGAGCTCGATGCATTCCAACTGCTCTCGCACATAAAGACCAACTCTACCGCCTCGCCTTGTTGGTCCCTCTTTCCTAAAAAGTACACAGCCATCCAGGACAACAGTCCAGTCATGCGAGTCATCCCACCCTGTCTCAGTAACTGCAGTGAGATCATGGTCCTGCTACCGAACACAGATCTCCAGTTCCTCCTGCTTTTTCCCCGCGCTGCCTGCATTGGGGTGTAAGCATCTCAGAGAGGGAGTTGCGGGATGGTCGACCTTCTGGTTCTCAAAAATGTTCACAGGCTGCCCTGCAAGTGCTGGGCTACTACACCCAGGGGCA
>VWZK01016863.1:0-160148 GCA_013396935.1 Baryphthengus martii | reverse complement strand
CTTTGCTGAGGTCTAGGTAGACCACATCCACAGCCTTCCCCTCATCTACCTGGCGGGTCACCCAGTCATAGAATGAAATCAGATTGGTCAGGCAGGACCTTCCTTTCCTAAACCCATGTTGACTGGGCCTGAGCCCCTGGTTGTCTTGTACATGCTGCTCAATGGCACTCCGGATGAACTGCTCCACAACCTTGCCAGGCACTGAGGTCAGGCTGACAGGCCTAGAGTTTTCCGGATCCTCCTTCCGGCCCTTTTTATGGATGGGCGTCACATTGGCCAACCTCCAGTCATCTGGTATCTCCCCGGTTAGCCAGGACTGGTGATAAATGATCGAGAGCGGCTTAGCCAGCTCTTGCACCAGCTCCCTAAGCACCCTAGGATGAATCCCATCCGGATCCACAGATTTGTTAGGATCTAAGTGGCACAGCAGGTCACTAACTACTTCCTCCTGGATTACAGGAGGGGTATTTTGCTCCCCATCCCTGCCTACCAACTCAGGAGACCAATTGCCCTGAGGATAGTCAATCCTTTTGTCAAAGACTGAGGCAAAGAAGGTGTTAAGTATCTATCTCAGCCTTTTCCTTGTCTTCAGAACCGCTTGCCTTTATTTTGTCCCCTGTAATACGAGAGAAACTTGGTCTTTTAGGCACTCTGTTTAACTGTAGGCACTACTTTTAACTGTAGAGTGGTAATATATTGCTGAGAACCGAAATGGAAGGTCAAAATTTAAAAACATCAAGCCAACAGAGTACTATGCAAATTGCTAGAACAATATCTGATATTTCTCCCCACATATAAGGGACTGGAAAAGAGTGGTGTGCTGAAGGTGAAGATGCTGTCCTGTATACAAGTATGCGCACAGAGATACATAGGGTAGCTATAGGTGTAACATGCTGACTTAAACTAGTTCAGGCAGCTTATCGCAACAGCTCAGAGAGTTTTTTCCTAACTTAGTTTTGACTCATTTCCCAGACAGTTACATATATAACCTTGGCTTCCCATCATTTCCTTGACACATGCATATATGACCCTGAAAGTTTTTAATTTGTACATAAAGTTTCATTGTGATTCTGTAGAGTCCGATTAGGAGTTTTATTCGGTATCAGCTTGCCAGAATAACTGTGGGAAATATGGAACCTTTTAATTCTTTAATTCAGTAAGAATATCTCTCATTTAAATAATTCATTCTTGTTAATCTTGCAGTCTCACGTCACTGTTAAAATGTGAAATACACAAACCAGCAAGTAGAATGGCGTATCACAAACTATTTCTTCCCGCTTTTAAATTAGATTATTTGGCAACATTATTTCTGGAATGCTGTAAGCATTTCTTTTAAACCTATACCAAATACATCTGGAAGATAATGCCTATGAACATGGCTGTTGAAAAAGTAGACTATATGAATCAATTATTTAGAATGTCTAAAGTAGAGCAATAAAATCTAGAAAATGAATATAAAAAGATGCAATGTAATTAGCATAATCATGAAAGTTTACACAAAAATAGCGGTCAAGCATTTGCAAGAGGAAAAAGAATGTTATTCATTTATAATGAATTAAGGAAAATAAATCAAAAGCTCCTTGCTCAATTTATTGAGTTTTGCTCAACATCAAGGCTTCCTCTGGACCAATTTGATTTTTCTGCAGTCTTTGTCCAGAGCCACATGACTGGAGCAAAACTATGAATTGCTTTAAGCACTCCCAGATGCTGAGGTTGTCAGTCTTAGATCATACTATTTCCAATTCTTGTGGAAAAAGAAAGCATATATTCTCATTATACTGGGCCTTCAACTGAGTAATCTCCGGATTGAGAGCCTTGAGTTTAAAAAACAGAGCAATAGTTATGATCACCTGGTCTGACTTCTGTTGCTTGATAAAATAAAACTTGACTCTGTTGTTGCTGCTAATACTATTTTGTCTCTGCTATATTTTACTTCCCGGCCTCTTGCTGCAGCAGCCTTAGCTATTTGAGTGGGACTGTGTGTATGCTGCTGATTGAGTTAAGCCAGACTTTAACATCACACCTTGTAAAGGCAGCTCCTATTGCCCTTCTGGGAGGCTCTTTCAAAAGTTGTCACTTCTTTTTCCCTTGTTTTTTATCTTAAACCAACACAAGCAGGCTCAACCATATGTCATTTGCATTCAAGAGAACAGTACACCGTTTCTTTTGAAGGTCTGCTTAAAGTGTTGTTGCCTTTTCACGTTTAAACTCTATAAAGCAAAAAAGCTGCATGTAACTTGGTGAAAAACATTTGTTAATTTACTGTAAAAAAAACAACAACAAAGGCCATATTACCCTCTCCACAGCCTTGCCTTTTTATTTCATGACCTCATTTATCCGTGGACAGAAGACAGTTGCAAGGACTGTGCATGACAGTCCCTGCTTACACCCTCAGATGAGTTACAGACCTCTTACATTTGTAGAGTCTTATGTTGGCTGAAGGACAGGAGATGACAGATGTGCATCTGGGTAGGAAATCTCACCCTCAATTGCATAACTGAACCCCCAAAATACATACGGAGGTCACATGATCCAGAAATCCCTCTTTCCTTTAGGACAGATTTCAAGAGAAGGGTGGCAGGACAAGGCTGTTGCTCAAAAATCTGCACATTGCACCAGCTGCATCTCCACTCTTCTGGACTTCAGCCTATGTTACTTGTGCCAAGCACAGTGTGATGAAGAATTATTCCTCCCGCAATCATCTGTATCTGATCCCGGGTCAGGAAAAAAACTACAATACTGATCTGCAAATGTATGAAATGCAAGTGCTGTGGAAGAAATTACAATATGGGGTCAAAAGTGTGATTCTTCCACTGAATTCAGATTTGATTGGCTTGTTCATCTCTGCAAGAGCTGAATTTCTCCCCAAGAGGCTATTTGAACAATTACTTTATTATTCACTTGAGTTTTACACCATCAGCATCCATATAGTTACGACTTGTGGCATTAGAGGACAAACTGCACCTTTTATCCTTATTCAAGCTCCCTTTCCAAATTACGGCCTTGTACCTTTAACTCTCCTCAAGATGGAAGGCTATTTTTTCACTCTCATTACTGCATGCATTGCTCACACAAGTGGCCAAAATACTTCTGTCTTCACAAATGTAGTACGTTTGTTCAAGCCAGAGAAGGTAGGTGCAAAACTGAACACTAATATTTTGAAAATTCTTCTCCTTTTAAACAGAAACATAAATGTTAGATGGAAATAAATCATGATTAGCTGAAACTGAAGGAGACAGTTTGTTGTGGTGATGAGACATTATTTTTGAAAAGTAGAGATGTTAAAATTTTGTTGGTGGGTTTGTTTGTTTTAAAATTACTGATGCTTTAAATCTAAGCTTCAGAAATGTGGAAATGGCTTCATTTTTAGCCTTTAGACTTGCCCTAGACATGATCCCCCATAAGGACAAGTGACTGTGCATTGTATATGTATACAATGGCCTAACTGTTAGGCTAATGGGGGGCTGCAGGAGGTTTCTGGGGCCCCTTCATTAAACTAATGACAAACATTCATCTCTTATTACAGAGGATACATTCTCTCCTATTGCAACTCACTGGATTTTCTCCTTTTAAAAAGTGTTTTCAGTTGTGTCCTCTGAATTCTTAAGGAAATGTAAGATGAATGAAACACTTTTATTACCTACTAATTGCCAATTAAATTTTCTAACACTAATAGACAGCTGAGGTTCTTGTAACTGCAACTCTTATAGATGAGACATTTCAACTTCTCTGAACTTGTGGACATGAAAGTCTAAATCCATTTTCCATGTGGTTTAGATGTACAAGAACTACAAGCTGAGACATTTCCTATAGTGCTGAAACAAGCAAGTTGCAAGTTTTATTATATATCACTTCTTATGTATCTAAAAGGAAGAATATGGAGGATTCAGTGCATGAGTTTAGTATGTCACCTACAGCATGAGTCAACTAGATAAGAGACTTGGTCTGGTGGTTTCTATGCTCTTTAAAGATCGGTTTTTGAGTATTTCTAGCTTACAATCTCCCTCCCTGCTCCTGTATCTTTTGCCTCCTGAAGTCCAGTTTTATTGCTTTTAATTAAAAATGTAATTTTAGTTTTTATTTATTTATTATTATTTGGCCTCCTGAAGCCCTGCATAGTGAAAGTCAGGACTCTTGTTGCTCTCAGGTTGTAAGGAAGCAACATGCCCAAGAGCTATACCTGTCTCCTGATGATATACAGAAAGCCAAATTCTTGGGTGGCACAATTAATTAATCTTCTCATGTAAACTTCTTTCCAGCCCCTGCAAAAATGAGCCTACAAATGCTCACATAGTATAAGCCTCCAGGTCTTTGCTTTATTTGCAAGTATTTGAAAGCATATACCCTTCCTACAAGTCTATAGAAAAAGTGAATCCTGCCTTATGAGCTTTATAGGCTGCTTTCCCAAGTCTTTTCTTTTTCCTCAGGATACCCATTTGCTGTTGGGGCAGAGCCACAACTCACCTTAAAACAGTCCCACATACTTCCTGTATCTCAATCAGATGGATGTTCCTTCCTCTGTGTTTTGTTTGATAAATGAAAGGTGGCAAAATGAAAATCCAAATGATTTCTCTACACTACCTGCAGGCCTGAGATGCCTCTACTTCACATCCCCTGGCTCTGCTTTAAAGGTCTTTTCCATCCAAGAGATAGAATAGGTTTGCACCAGCAAGACTATAACTAATCAATCAAAACTAGGAGAGGGGGATGGTAGTCATTTTACAGGAGTTTTATGGCTGGGAAAACTCTGAGAAGCAAACAAATCAATATAATTTCAGAAGAGGTTGGATAACTTTGCTTAATGGTGGGACTTACAAAATGGAGAACGGTGAAGGCACATGAGCACCCCACGTGCTGTTTTTCTGCATAGCTCAAGACTTTTGTAAATTAAAGCAGGGCTAGAAGATCCCAAGAAGTCTGGCAGAGAGGCTGTGAGACATTTTATAACATTTACATCATTGTCTTATGTTTTTCAAGGGAAATTACTCATAGTGTGATTTCTACTGTGAGCAGAAATCTGCTCCCTCCTGCAGCACTGAACTCTAACTTGCAGAGAGGCAAGGATTAACTGATGATAGCAAGGTGAGAAGTCCCAGAGCTCCTCCAGTGTCTCCTAATTTAAACTCTAACTGTCCTTTACTAAGTAAATATGAAAACATGTTAATGCTTTGGGGATGTCTGCCGCGAGAAACTGAGGTGGGACACTGAACATACCTGTGTGCAGCTTCAGAGAGACTGCTGGATGTTTGCACTTTGAGCATGCTTTGTAACATAGTCTCCGAAAGGAATAATCACATACCTGCTTTGGTAGTGCGTCCAGCTAGAAAGAATTGTTTTAGAAGTTGCTTCAGGGATAGTAAAGCTTCAAAGAAAAGCTTTTGAGAAAGTTAAGATGCAAAAAATATCAGAAGTCTTGAAGTGCAGAACACATCTGTAACAACAACAAAATGGGACAAGCTGTCTTCTTTGCAAGCAAGTATAGTTCTAGTTGAATGAAAGCAAACTATAGGAAACAGATGCTAAACAGAAAAAGCATTAAAAAAAATTACAGTATGGAAATTTCCAAATTCAGACTAAGAAAAAATTTTCCCTTGCCACTCTTTTTCAACAGTCTACATTTTAGTAAATGTGAAATACACATAATGTCTCTTCATCTTTTAAAGAAGACATTGCCCATCAAATATGCCTAAATTCCCACTGCAGAGTTCAGTTTTGAGTTGTGGCTATTGCATGGCACAACATGTTCCTTCCGCACTTAACAGTAGTACTAGACTTGTCAGGAATCAGGGACTGGATTTTATATTGAAAGCAAGCAGTACTTATAGAGGTAAGATAAAACCTATAGGAGTTCTGCTGTGTTTCTAAGTGTTATGCTTCAGAAAGTGAGAGGAAACTGCTGTCATTGAAACTGTGCAGTCCTGTTGGGGTATGGCTAACTGTGAAGAACGCAAGTAACTGAGAATAGGAGAGTGTTTTAAGAAATTGCAAATGCATCATGTTCAGAATATGTGCAATTTTTGCAAAACCCAGGCACAGACAATCTGGCACTGTCCCCAAACAGGTCCTCTGGCTGACAGGGTGGTAAATGTGCTGCAAAGGCAGCTGTAGAGTACGTTCTGATTGAAAAAGGGCCACATAGAGAGACCACCTTGCTGTACCTTAGCGCTGTTTTTTAATTTTCAGTTGAAACCACTCTTTAAAATAATTTGAACTTTGTATTTGTTATTATGTGGACTTTCCAAGCATGTAATTATTACATTCTGTTATTACAGTGGCAGAGTCTGCAGCAGTCCCTCATGCTGACATTTTAATCACTAGTACTTACTATTACAAAACTTCTCACAGGCAGAACTGATTTGTAAAATCAAATCTTACATCATTTATGGGGTTTGACATCTTACATAATTAACTAATTTACTATACACCATAGATCATTGATTTTTTGATGGAAAAAAAAAAACGTTATACTGAAACTTGCATCTATTATTTTCTTCCAATGGATCATTCTGCCAGCTATAAATGTTCCTTTGTTTTAGTATTGTCATTTCCGTGAGAGAAATTTTATTAGTTAGATAAATGTGTCATGGTCTTGAAGTCTGGTTATCAAGACATTTCTCTTTTTAGACGTGTAGTTCTTATTCCTGAATGTTGTTGAAGTAGTTAGCCCCTGAAAGCTATCTGACAAAAGGATGCTTTATATCTTCTCATTTCAGCCTTTACATGAAAAAAAAAAAATCAATATTCTATTTCCATATAAATTATAACTAGTTTACTGAATAACTTACTTTGCATAACAAGTTTTTCTTACTTCTTACTATTATTTACAATAGAAGCAAAAAGGAAAGAAAAAAATACAGTAACATTTTACATCACCTATTCATTATATAATATTAATGTAGCTGAATGAATGGATGGATTTTTCTAACCCAAGTTGCAGAGTTAGTGTTTTGGAAGCAGTTTGATACATGATGGGCATATAAATATTAAGCATTGTGTTTGAATTCCCTCTACACTACAAAAAGATAGCTTGTTTACCCTCCAAGTTTACAAAGTCTTCCTTTCAGATCAGACAGTGAATTGAACATAATCTAGCTGATTAAAGATATATCAACTTACAGGCATAGTGAAAACCAGCAACAACAACAAAAGTAAAAAGGGCGTCTATCTGGGCACTTACTAAGCAAGCTGTGGATTTGATATGGGCTAAGATAGAGAGGACATTTAAAAGCTTTGATCCTGATCTAAGATGATCTGAAATGAGAAAGGATCATAGAATCAAAGAGGAAAATCAAGGACACTGAAATTAAGAGGGGAGCAGTACGGCAGAGGAGATGATGTGCTGAATGACAAATTGAAAGTCAAAATTGAAAATGGTTCACAGAAAATCTTCCAAATGTAAATGACTGAGTCAGCTGCACCAGGCAGCCTGCAATAAGCATAGCAGGACTAGAAAGACTAAAAAGTGCAGACTGGCGGTATGTAAGTAGATTGGAAAAAAATAAAGCTGCAGTTCTCTCTACTCCTCATTTTCACATGATTTTCTACACTTAAGAGAAACACATTCAGGTTTTGCCAGGGAACACTACACTTTTCAGCTCCGTTGTTATGAACCACCAAAGTCTAACGGCATTGCAGTTGTGATTCAGTGAGGCTCTTGCCTGAGTATGTTTAGGTATCAAGAACTAAAGAGATTCCAAAAAAAACCAGCAAAATGTGTGCACAATAGATACCGATCTCATTACTTTAAAAACTTCTCTCCTATAGACTTTAACATGAAAGGCCAAGGAGCTTTAATTAAAGATGTAGGAAAAGTTTTCATCCCTTTGAATAAGCATAAAGGTAGTGTGGACTGATTCCAGGAACAAGCTCAGCCACTTATGGAATCTAGAGGACATAACAGAAAAAGGCTCTGCTGTAGTTGTGGTTTCTGCCATTACTTTCAGTAAAAAACAACAACTATATACAATGGGTACAGCTATATATCATTTGCAGCTTGCTTCTGTGGCCAAGATCATAAACAAGAAAAACACTTTCCCCAAAGGAAGGCATGTTTTTCCTCATATAAAACACCTCTCTTTCCAAGATACTGTGGTGAAGATGAAGAAACAAAAGATTTTTTTCCCCCCTTTCAAAAGTAAAGCAATTTTCTAGGACTATATGAAGGGTGAGAAGGGGTAGAAATTATGTATACAGGCAACATTTGGCTAAACCATTGCTCAGAAGACTTACATCATAAGGATCTCTACATTATTTGTGACCTCGAGGGAGAACAACGTTAGAAAACAAAAGAGGGATTTTTTTATTTTTTTTTTTACCAAGTGTGATACTACACAGTAGCTAAGAGTGCTGTGTTTTGTTTTAAGAGTAGTAGAATGCTGGAAGTATGTCTACAAGGGACCTTGTTAATTCGTTTAGCACATCCACCTCTCCTAAGGTAGAAGTGGACATGCCAGCTATGCCTAGACTACCTCAACAGATATTTGTACCTAAACATCTGAGATATTCTGAAAACCTCTGACGACACAGAGCCTACCACCTTACTGGACACACAGTTCCAGTTCTTTGATATTCTGACCAGTAAGGTCTCAGCTACATCTCACTTGATGCAGTTTGAGGTCATCACTTTTTGTCCTAATCACAGATGTCACTGAAAATTGTTGGGTTTTGTTGCTTGTTTGTTTGTTTCTTGTGGCCTGTAGCATTTCTGAGGATTGTTATTGCCGTATTTCTAAGTCACCTTTTCTCTGAGCTAAACAAACCAAATTCCTGTGACTTTTGTTACTGGTCACATACTTCCTCAAGCTCTGCTCCCTGCTGTTGCTGTCCATGACTTTGCAGTTGTTTAATATCCTATTTATATGTACCTTATTTAAATGCAGTGCTGGAAAGCAGAGGCAATGCTTTGGTTTGACAACATCTCACCACGGCATGCAGTTCTACATTTTGCCATTTAAGTCTGCTCTTTGGGACCCAAACTCCTCATTTCTATAGACAATGGGAATGGCAAAGTGATGAAGCTAGAGTCCTAATTAAGAGAATTATCTTTGAAAGTTGGATTCCAACTAGTGTTTTCCCTGAAACAACAAAAGAAGTCTAAATTATTTTATCTTACAGATGGGGACGTATTAATCATAGTTCTGACTTCTTAGGTTACCTTTTCTTATTCCTTACAACAAATATCATATCAGTTGCTAATGAGATGCCTGTTGTGGTCTACACCTGATAACCTTCTCCAGGAGGTGAGTGGGTGCAGTTCTGGAAATATTTCACACTGTGTGTTATTCCCAAAGGGCAGTATGGATCTATCTGCACCAAATTTGTCTTCCTCCACCTTGCACAGTTTTCTGACACTAATCTCGCAGGGTTTACACTACAAAATGTTTCCCACATGACACCATGACGTGACAATACTTTCAGTTTCATGCTGTAAAGCCATCGATATTGTGGGCTGTAATGCAGCCCAGATTGCTTCAGATGCTCTGAAATGAACGATAAACCCAAATCCAAAACTCCCTAAGATCTAACTAAAACCTTCTAGAGCCTCAGTGCAGCAGCTGAGGGCCCAGGGAAGCACAGGGTAAAGCGCTGTGAAGGACATATGGGCACTTTCTGCTCAGAGGGGAGCCAGGCGCTGGGAGGACACATCTTGCATTCCTCAGTCATATATTGCTTTCTGCCATGGTTAATTCAGCAGTACAGACATATCCAAGGAGGATTACTCAAAAGCAGCTAAGAAAAGTTATTTAATTGTAAATAAAATTTTACACACATAATCCTCTCAGTATTTCTAGAGAAAAAGTATGTCACAGTATGCACAGTTTGTGGGTGTATTTTAAACTGGATTGTAATAAAAACCTATTTTCTTGCCATCGACTGACAATGACTTCCTCAGAGCTCTCAGGAGCCAGATAGACCTGCAGAGAAATTCTGTTTCCACCGACAATTTCTATCAAGCTGTTCAGTGCACCAAAAAAACAGGTCATGAAGGCTCAGCTTCCTCTCACCCATGGGTGAGTGTCCTACCCAGGGACTTAGTGGGCAGGGGCAGAGTCCCCTACACTAACCCTCTTTCAAGGTGCTCCACTTTGCATAAAGACTTGATCCCTAGTCCCAGAAGTGGAGATCAGCAGCCTTTGAAGAGGGAGAGTTTTGCAGAAAAGCGGCAGATCTGAGTTTAAATTGTTTGAGGCAAGAGGAAGACTCAACACTTTCCTACACTTGGTGTGGGAGGGCCAAGCTCATCTGTAAATCAAGTGTTACAGTGTTAAGACCACTATGTTATTTTGTAATTTTCATTGTACAAAAGAGAAATTGTTTGGTAGTAGATTTAGGGACAGCCAAACATATTTTAAACTGGCAAACCTTCTGCCAGATGATTAGGTTGTACCCATGCCTTGTTATAGGTAAGCACACAGAACTGTGAATCACATCAAGAGTAGAAAGAAAAAAAATACATTTATTACTGCAGGGAAATAAAGTGCTCGGTTGGGGGAACGGTCCCAAAATTACACATTTTCTCTTGTTATATAATGTAAAACACTTTCTGTTCTACCAGAAAGAGACCTTTGCTTACCAAACTTCAGTTTTCAGGTCCCTCATAAGCAGCTTTAAGTAATACCTGAGCAGTCCAAGCAGGAGCATGCCTGTAAAGCTTGTGCAAACACATCCTGCTACTTAATTCTGTTAAGATATAAACAAAAGCCATACCCCTCAGGTTATAAGAATATAAGAAACAGCAATAAATATTTCACAGGGATGGAAATGAAGAGGCAGGAGTTGTTGAGAGATGATAGCTGGCGTTAGCTTACTTCATGGTATGTAACCAAATACCAACTTGAACGGAAGTATGATAGGGAGAAAACAAGAAGGTGGAAGGAAGAAGGACATGTTCAGTTAAATTCTTGTGCTTCTGAAATTTCTTGTGCTGCATTCACACGAGACTTTATGTTATTAAATTTGTTATCAAGCTAGTGCTCTGAAGTCTCACATCCCATTTAAAATAAAATTATATTCCTCAGAGCCATGACTGTGAAGAAATCCTTGAAGACACAAATCAAACAGAACTGATGCAGTCTTATCTTCAAGAGAAAAATGACAATCAACAGCGTAATTTTCAATTAGTATGACCTGTTCATCCCTATACAGTACTGACTCCAAAATCTGAAGATGCCATACTAAATGTTAACATTGTTAACTGTTTTATTGCTGATCATTTTTGTAGAAAGTTAGCTAATGCAGAAGATATACTTAAAGGCAAGAATATGTTTATGCGCTACTTAGAGCACTGCATTGGCCTGATTGTACAATCAAACTGATTGTATTCGATATTTCTGTACAGAAGTGAATCTTACAGAAGTATGTTCATAAAAAATTCTTTTCTGTGATAAGCTCAATAATTTTTCAAGGCCTTCTAGAAACAACATTCTAGAGTCAAGAGTTGAACATTGATTCACCCATCCCAAAACGAAAAGTGGTTTGTTTTTTTTTTAGAAAAAGTTTATTATTATTTAGTCAGCACTCTTTTGTGAATCAGCTGGTCCATGGATGTCAATACAGTTAATATCAGTCCAAATAGCTCCTAACCTGTTGCTTCCCCATGACTGGGCCTCTCCTTCCCGAGTTATGGTGATATGCACAGAAGACAGGAAGCAAACTTTGCCCATGCAAAAGCAGAAACCTAGCAACCCAAAACTCACATCCAGAGTACTTCAGCCTAGGCAGATGACATCTTGTTGTTATTGGCTAAGAATTATAAATGTAGAATACTAGGTAAATGTTTATGTTTTATGTGAAAAAAACGTTGATAACAAAGAGGACCAGATGGGAGATTAAGGGAAGAGTGCAGAAGTGAAAAGTTTCCAGCTGGAATTTTAAACCAGCAACAGTGTGAGTGGTCAAAACCAGTACCTGAAGATTCAATAACACAACCATAAGACCTGTACTTAGACCTTTACTTTTTAAAGTGGGAAAGCATTAGATGGCTAGAACTTTTGTGGAGAGCAATCCCTCTTCCTTGACTGCCAGGGTCCTAAGGCTTCATGCCACAGCTGAACGGCTGCCTCATATGTGGTTTTCTCCAGAGGGCATTCACAACTGGAAGGAGTTGGAGCCAGGACAACAGAGCTCCAACTCAAAGATTTCTGTGCCAATGTTTACATCTACATTATTGTTTTCAAAACTTCTAAGACATTCTGTTCTCCTGAAAATGTAAGGGGAAAAAAAAAAAAAAAGGCTGGAGGGAATACACCATTCTTAGTTATGCAAAAATGGCAGTAATCTCTCCTGAATTGCTCTGGAGGTCAGCAGCTCAGTTTGACTGTTTCACTCTGAAAACAGCACCCTTCAGCACTGAGGCAGAGCATGTGCTCTATCCTGAGTGAGAAATGACATCTAGTGAGTTACTGGGAGAAACACAATGCTTACAGGTTTTTCTGATGCCTCTTGCCCAGCTACTGCTTGCATCTGCAGTTCTTTAGCTGATGAGACTTGACATCACCACTTAAAAAGGCTGGCAAACTCCACCTGCTGAAGACAGCTTTTCACTGTGTGATTTTGACCATCTGGATATAGCATCCTTACTTTAGTTCTTTTTTTTTTTGAAATATCTCTTTTCATGAATTCCCAGGAAATGGGGTTTCAGTCTTCTGCTTGATTCAAGCTGACAAAATCATCTGCTGTTTTCTTCCAACTGGTTAAGCTTTTTCCTTCAAATTCTTTTGGCTTTGGGACAGATCTTTCATCCTAGATTTGACTGGATTTCTCTTCTGTAATCTATAATCTGCCTTTAAAATAAGTTCCCAACACTTTCTTTGCAGTCTACCTCCTTTCTGCATAAAAGGTCTAATAAAAAATGCAAAAGTATTTCTTGTTTACTTATCCTAAGTTGTCATGTACTTTGTGACCAGAATGTACAGCCCTATTGCTTACAATGCCAAAAGTAGCTGTAAATGAGTTTGGCGTTAGCACTTGAGCTTCAAAAAAGCATTTTTATCACTAAAAATACCATGAGGAGCACTGTTTCTCTTAGCAACAGATGTTTTAATATATACTGTGAGGCTTCAGTGCTGAAGAAAATGTAAAGACATACCAAGGAGCAGTGAAGTGTGGATGGGAGGTAGGACTCCGATAAGTTGTCTAGGTCATTAATGTAAAATTTTCCAAACTGAAAGTGCCAAGCTACATCATATCCAGCAAATGATTATAAACATTACAGAAAGTATGCATTAGATGTGCAAAACAAGTAACCGGCAGGCATTTCATAGCTGAGTTCTACCCTGTGAAATCTGGGCAACAGGTCGTGACACCACCATTTAGCGTATATACATGTTGTTCTATATATTCAAAAATACAGAAATTCCCAGAGGGCTTGAGTGTGGTATAAAGATGAAAAGTCATTATGATCATGACGGTTCAGTACTTTTAGAAGAAGAATAGCAGTCAACACTGTAAAGACTGAATTCTTGTAGTTTTCCATATCTAAGTTATGGATAGCGTCATTCTCTCCAACTGCCCTACTAACACAGCACTGCTTGGCTTTGGAGAGGCCCTGGGCAAGACTCCTAGGCAAAAAAGTTACTAGCACAACATAGAGACTTGAAAGTGTGACACAGAGATAGCCCAGTAGCTCAGGGCAGGACTCATCCAGGAGTTATTACACCCAGTGCAGAGCCAGACTAGTGCCAAAAAGCTTGCCCAGTGCTCTGGGACTGGACACCTTTGCTGTGCTTTGCTCATCTCTCCAGCTCTAGGGAGAGTCCTGCTGTGTTGCAGAACACGGCATAACCCTCTTGAGCCTGTCAGGGTAGGATGCTGAGCCCCACAGCAGGTGAGCCCTTTGGGGATGTCAGAAGCACCACATAGAGTAGCCTGAGCAGCTCCGCACCCCAACCATGGGGCCAGGCTAAGTACCAGCATGCCTGCTTATAGGGCTCATCACCCAGCCATCCTCCTAACAAAGGCTCCTGGATGCCTGCCTGTGCAAAATGCTCTCGCTATTATCCAGTCTCACTTACTCTAGGTAGGGTAGAGGTAGCTGTGTTTGGAAATGGCTTAGAAGTAGTACATATAATGTAGTAGTGCAAAAGCACAGCGTCTTTGCATTCTTCTGTCAGGCCCTGGTTGAAGAAGAGGACCATGAAACACACTAGAAAACACCTAATTATTCATGTGGCTACTAACTCCTAGATATTACAGGATTCTGTCCTCCTTGGTGTTATATCCCTTGTTACTAATGTGCACTTAAAAACAAACAAAACAAAACAACTCCAAAACTCCACTAAGCATGAGTCCCACCTATGGTGAGGTTCATGACATTCCATAAACTCCAAGCCAAGACAGGTACATTTCATATCTTAATACTAGAAAAATGTTGGGTGTCTTCTGTATTCTTATGGAAACATTTTTTTCACAATACAGAAAATGAATATAATATTATTTCATATATATAACTAAATGAAAGCTGTTTTGTGTTGGCTTATTGTGTGCATATGTCTGAAATCTGCAGTGAGTAGTAGAGAAAATTCACTAGGTCTGTTCCGTGTTCCATAAAAAGAGGTGTTTGTAATGTCACAAAGTTCATGAAACATGATGATAAGTGACAGATGGATGATCTTGTTGGTTGCTGGTAAAAGATTGCACTTTCCTGAGGTGGGAAAGAAACCTTTGATACTTTTAGCTTTTTCTGACTGGATTAAATTCTGAAGAAATCTGTTAGAGTTGAAAGCCAGGGGAGAATAGAGCATCATTTTTACACAGTTCTTTACTCAACATGCCCATATGGAAGAAGGAACTTTTTTTTTTTTTAAAAAAAAAAAAAAGAAACAAGGAAATTTTCCTTTTTTTAAAGAACTAACTTCTTAAAACTTGTTAAATAGGTTCCCATCATTGCAGCTGTTGATCATGTCCTGAAGAGCACCAGCAGGCAGGATGAGGTGCATGGGATTGTATGAGGGGGATATCACTGGAGCAGCTCAAGTGCTGTCCATTCAGGTAGCTGGCAGCATGTGTGAGATGCCAGGGTTGGTGGGGCTAGCGTCTGAGGGTGCTGGCAGAATTTAAAAGCTGGATGCAGCTCCATCCCCAGAGGATTGTATCCATGTCCAGAGAGCATTCCAGCTCTACTAGACTGATATTTTGATATCTTAGCCCAGGTCTCGTTAAGCAACATGTTCTGGTTTTAATCAGCCCTTGATAGATGGTTTTGTGAAAAAGGTCAGTGTCGATGGCATTGGAGGAGTGTACTTGCTATAGAGCTTTGGAGATACAGTCAGTGTTGCAGAGGGAAAAAAAAGCAAGTGTACAGCACTGCATAGGAGAGGGCTGAAGTTTCCCCTTTTTTATTCTCTTCTTACACCCCAGTCTGTTGTTTCAGCAAATGTGTTGTTTAAGTATATCACTCAATGGGCAATGCTAACAGCACATTTGCTCTATCAGCCCCAAAACTGTCTCACCAAAAGTCAAGCTGTTGCATGGCAGGAAGAGCAAGATGAAGATTAGTCTCTCTGCTCTTACTGGATTCGTGCAGCTCCTGCCAGGCAGATACTAGGCTCCAACAGCACTACATGTAGGAGGAAAAATTCCCGCAAGTATTTTATCATCATCTGTTTACAAGTGCTGTCACTTGTGTGCAGTGACTTAGAGAAATGATGCTGTGGTAAATCTTCCCAAGATACGAGATGGTAGAAATTAAAGCCACCAATAGTTCAGGTTAGGCTGAAGGCAATGGTCTTGTGTTCCCTGAAACTAGGGCTGTCACAGAACAAAACCAATGGTAGCGTAGTCTTTATCCATTTTGTGACATTCATTTCCTCCCCTGCCTCTCTCTCCTTTGAAAAAACCCTCTCTTTGATTTCCACAGAGAGAACTAGCACAGCACAGAGAGAATAAGCTGCTGTCAGCTGGTGGGAACTAAAGCCCTTCTCCTCTTGTGCTGCTGGCCAGGGTAAACAAGAGGCTGATTCCCCCACATCACACAGCCACGTACTGTACCCTAATTAGAAGGCATTAACTTTTCCTTCATGGCTTGAACGATCCTAGTCTCTCTTCCCTTCTGCCATAGCTACCAAAATTATTTTTATGGTTGTAAGCATAGGCCCGTTTACTACACATATGTGTGCATTCCTTAGACTCATGAGAAAGTTTCAGTTGCTTCTTAGCCTCAAAATAAAAATGACAGAATTCCCTACAGGTTCAGCATCATGTGAAAAGCGTGCTTACATCACTATAGACCATCTTCAACTCTTACACCCTGAAGCTGTAGTGCCTGATAGATGATAACCTTCCTTCCTAAGGGAGGAGGGAATATTTTACTTTATACAGCTTAAATATGCTAATGAGTTCATTAGTCACACAGCTATTCTTTACATTGGTTTTGCCACTTAAAAACAGTTTGTGACAAAACTCTGATGACCAGTGCCAGACAGGTTTCACCCTTCCAACAAAAGAACTCAAATTTAAAAGCAAAATTGCACTGACATGGTTTTAATAAATGAAACAGCTGCCAACTTTTTTCCTCTTTAAGGTGGAATGCTTAAAAATAGATGGGCACTTCCTCAGCAAACTTTTTTTATCATTATGCTAAGCGAGAACACCAATCAAATCAGTTCAAAATCAAATATTTATGCACATTTGTAATGCAATGAAAATTGTTGAGAAGCACTGAACCTTATTAGTAGTATATACAGAGCCATACACACGTAGATGAGAGACAAAAACTGACACTGAAGGGGAAAAGCAGATCTGGAAGGTAGAAAGTAGGGGAGAGAATAGATAAGGAAGAGGTCATTCAAAGAATCACACGAGAAAATATAAACAAATAGCATGTTTTCTTCTCCCTTTGCAAAGATCTCTCCATCATTGCTTGGACAAATAAGAGTTAAATTGCAAAGAAGAGTTTTAACTAAAGCTGAAAGACTTTGAAGCTGAATGACACAATACATTAGCTTAAGGAGTCAAAGGACAAGCTGGGAGGGAAACCTGCAAAAGTGAAAAAAAGAGGGAGAAAAGGGGAAGGAATGATCCTTTTGGAGACACAGGTTAACTCACCCATGGGGAGGAGGAATAGCAGTTATTGCTTGCAGCACACCTTACCTCAAGCATATTAATACAACAACAGCCCACACACTCCTTCAGTTCACCCTTTGCTTCCTGACAAAACACATCTTCATTTTTTCAAAGGTAAAATACAAAAGTTTCCCCAACAAATACAACTGAGCACAGATAACCATTGCTCCTGAGGCCACAGAAGTTGATGAACCCCTGTGGAACATTCACTTTGGGAGAAAAGATGGCCCAGACCTGGCTGCTTTTGAGTCATATCGCATCCCTGCCGCCCTTTCAGTACTCACCCCGCCTCAAAGTAGAGGTCTCACTGTGCAGCCTCTGCACTAGGTTAGCATGCCAGTTTGAATACTGGTACAGAGCTTACCTTGGCAAAACCAGCTCCCTACTTCTGACAGAACCTCCAAGTTCTCTGCAAGCAAGAGCTAATTAGCAATTATCAGATGAGCCATGAGCCGTTCGATTTTGGCTTTTTGTTTTTTTTTCCAAACTGAGGTCAGCCCACCTACAGGTGCTGCTACACTTGTGCCCCTCTGCTTGGCTTCTGGGGCTTTCACTCTTGCTGCTCTGTGCTACTGCCTCTGCATCCAGCACAGGCTTGGTGTTCCCCAATATTTTAGGGGATGTTTTCATGTCTACTTGACCTCTCTGGTGGCAAAGCCTGAGCATTTCCTGCAGATAGGCCCAACGGCTGGCAGCAGTGGGGCTGGAGGCTCCCTCGATAACATATCCTCCCCCTGATCGTGGGCTCAGCGGTTGCCCTGGGAGCCTCACCACTGTGCAGTGGCCTTGTGCTTTCCTTTTGCTCTAGAAAGCTGTGAGGAATTTGTCTTCTGAGATAACTTCCATTTATAAGTTTATGAAACCACATTAAGAAAAACAACAGTTGCTTAATTACCCACGCAATTTCTTCCCTCCAGTAGGATTTTGCGGTTCATGTAGCATAACTGCACTGTCTTTCCTGAGAAGTACGTTGGAGAGAAAGCAAGAAATGTTGTGAAGAAGCTGGCCTACCTCATTAAAGGAAGAATAGCGACTTTTTCCATTAACTACATGATGAACGTGCACCATCTCTCACCTCTACTTTTGGGGTATTCCACGCAACCTCAGGTGATTTCTGGAATGTTTCCACTGGCCAGCAGATTGAATGCATTCAGCTTATAAGTAAGAAAAAGATGTTTTATAAGGCTGCCAGCCCCGCACACCCTCTCAGGGCTGTGAAAGACAAGCTGTGTTCTTCCTGGCACCAACCGCCTCATCCATAATCCCAGCCCAGCGAGATGCCTCGCAGGCGCATTTAAGGTGCAGCTGAGTGCTATGAGAGATGATTTGTGAGCCAGGTGCAGTTTAAGCACTGGCAGCTAGAAAAAACATCTTTTTTTTAATTTTTATTTTTAAATGAGCAGATCTGAGGTTTGAGTGACTGAGAACCAATAAATATGGATGTGTTTGTTTTTTTTTTTACAGAGTATCTTTTCAGAGGAAAGCTGAGTTGGAGCTCTTAACCTCAGAATTTGGGACAGAGCCATACCATATATGTTTATGTGGTAGTACAGGAAGAAAGGTTATCATGTTCTAGTTAGTTAAAAGAAGTTAAGTCTGAAATGTTAACTTTCTGCTAAAACCAAGCCTCAGCTCCCTCCCCTCCTCTTAGAATCTAAAGCATTTTCACACCATAAAAGCATATTTTGAAAACACAGCTGCTTGTCCTGACTTCGTGGTCAGAGTGAAACTGAGCAAAAATAAATCTGGAGGGATTTAAATGTTATCTTTCTTCCTACCGAAAATTTCACTGGATAGTCTACAAGAATCCTGACTGACCACTACATCCACGGGCTATACGTGGCGATCCACTTGTCCCTCTCACTCTCTGTGTTACTGGAGGCATCATTTTCACAATCATCTCCTTTGGCTTACAGAGATCACTGGTAATGCTGCTCTGGGAACTGCACATCTCTGACAGCAAATCCATGAGCGGCTTTTATCTGGACACACATGTCTTCCTCCCCAGCTACTTACAGAATCCCAAGAAGTGTTAATCAGGAAGCTTCAAATAATATTTTCAGCTAACAGCAACCTTGCCCTGAGGGGTGACTATTCCTACTTTGGGAGCATCAACCTGCAAGCTCAGTGTGCGAGTGAGCAGAAATAACCTGTTAGCACATTTAGATCATCTTTGTCATCCTCAAAACTCAGTGGTGTGGGATCTTTTAAAAAGAACACATTTTCAGATTGTACCAAGATCTTGTAAGATAAAGATTATTAAAACAGAGATCTGATTCTTGTGGTAGCTTGTTACAGTTCAACTGTTTTGGGCTATCGAGTTTATGTTTTATCTGAAGGTCTTTCAAATTCCATAGGGTATGGAGTTCCATAATATCAAGTCTCATATAATAGATTTTATATATTTAGTCCTTATTTCTGGATGAATTGTCTGTTTGTATCACAGTTTTACAGATTACTTGGTGTAAAATTCCTTCTTGCTTATCTTTCTGAATGAGCTATGCAGAAATAATCCAGCTGATGAGAGGAGTTGAAGGCAAGTTGTGTTGTGGTTCCTCATGTACAAATTTTTGCATCAGCTCAGCTTTGACAAGTGCTTTCCTGAGCATTGAAAAGTGCAGGACTTTAAGATGCAAGTGTGTTGTTCAGAGAACAATAACTGAAATATAAACGCTACAGGACAAAGTTTGTCTGGCATCTATTCTGATGCTGGCAGTTTGAGCAGTAATTTCCTCCCCAGATGCTGTGCAGTTTGAGAGAGTTTGGCTCAAGAGGTTAAAAAAATAATGGACTGGCAGTAAACAGCTTTTCAGAAATGTTATTTGGAGACTTAACTTGTGCAATGATTTGTCTACAGTAACAGGAATTGCAGAAAGTAACGGTATTAGATATACAGTAAGTATCACTAAATAGTATACCTGAAAGAGAGAGCCCTCCTGGACTTAAACTTCCTCTTAGGATGTAACTTTTTCAGCTTCTTTCTTTTTATATTGCCTGAATCAGTGGATAAGTTGAACACCACAGACTTTGGGAAAACTTGAATCTGGGTTTAAATGTCAAGTTTTGGTTCTGTTCTACAGATCTGTGAATTTATTTGCCTATAAAGAAATCTCACAGCTAATAAATACAAGAACGAACTGTTTAATGATTCTCAGAGCGGTAAACATCAGCCAGCAGCATTTCTTTCATATCAATTCAGTCCATTATTCAGTCCACTATTTAAAAACTGGTTTCTTAAAAGTCAATCAGTAAGAGGCAGATTTTTCCCCTCATGAAGATGAACCATGACTTAGCCTGTGCATCCTGATATTTAGCTTAATGCTTGGCCTTAGCTGCTCCGCATTTCAGAGGCGACAGCAGGGGAATGAAGCATTCTTCGGCTCCTCAAGGGGTCGAAACCACTGAAAAGGTCAAACAAACAAAGTTAAAATAACCATGAGCCTTGTTGGCCAGCCAGTGCTCTAGATCCAAGATCAGCGGTACTGCTGCTTGGTGAGTAATGCAATTAAATCAGCTCTTGGTCCTGTACTGCAGAAACAAATCTTATAGTGTTGTGTGCTGCTGCCAGAAGGATTGCTCAAGCTTGGAAAGCTCCCTCATGTGCACATACTTAATCACGATAGGCCCCGTTTGCGAAAAACATGGCAGAGGGATTTTTAGCCACTTTGCTGTAGAAAACAATGGCCGGGAGCAGATTTCAATGTGCAGGCTGCAGGGGGTGAAGGTGGGCTTTGTGGGTTGCAAAGAGATGTTTATTTGTTGGGAATGGCAGTGTAGCAGATCCCGGAGGAGCATGTGCTGGGAAGATTTGCTGGAGCACAGGCCAGCAAGCACTGCAGAATGACGCCAGGGATGCTCTGCCAGCCTCCCACCCCTGGAGCAGTGGCAGCCCCCAGCCTCTCCTAGAGACAGGCACTGCAGGTCTGGTTGTGGCTGCCATGCTTGTTTGAGTTGTGCGCTTGCTTTGATCCTGAAAAATTAGTAATTGGAATAACAGTGAGAAAGTAAATGTCTGGAATGTGTCTGGACTAAACGGGATGGCTAGTTTCTCTGCTTCCCACTTTGTAAGACATTAGTGGAAGGAAAGGATGAGAGCACAAAGACAGCATCCAAGCCACGTTTATGTCACCTACTGCACAGCTGCTTAATTCACTAAAGTCTCCCCATGGTCACCCTTGCAATGAAAAAAACACTTCTGCTTCCTTTCCTTCTCATCAGGTACTCCTGGGTTTATCACAAGCTTCTTTGTCACTGGAACTGTTTAAGGACATGTATTAACACTAAGCTCCACAAATTGCATATGAAAATGGAGTGTCAGCCAGGAGAGATCATTCCTCAGCTGCTGCTCCTAGCATTAGCTGAAATTTGAAAGTCCTATGAAATAACATAGTAATGAACTACTCAGTTTTTAATGGAAATGGCCTTTCCTATTTCATTTAAATTCTTACAGACTTCTGTGCAATTAAACTGGTGTTTGAGATACTGTAGATTGCTCTTGGCTAAAAGAAAAGCAAGCTCATATTTGACCACTTTGGCTAAATCCACATTGTTACCACTAGTCTGAACTATTGAAAAAATAAGATACAAGGAGGAAAGCACAAGCTGCACCTTCCAGTCTACCAGTAAGTTTCCCAAATGCATCAACATAGGAACAGTTGTGTTAGGTCAGACTAAGGGTTTGTTCATCTTGCTATCTTTCCTTAGATGCATCCGAAACTATATCTATGGAAAGAGCGTCAGACCTTTTCCCTTGTACACACTCTCAGCTCTCTGTGATTTAACTGTGTCCTGATGTCAAGCCTGCATTCACACCATAATCTTTCAGCAGCCATAAAGAAGCCACAATCTCTCCAGCTCCTTAATTCTTGTGGCTTCTGAAGCAGCTTGCTGTAAGGAATGCCACAATTTATCTACACTGTTATGAACAATTATTTCCTCTTGCTGATTTAATATCAGTGGTTCACTGTGTTGTGAAGATCCTGAGCGCTGTTCTGCATTCACATTTTCCCTGGCCATCATCATTTCCCTGGCCTTCATCCTATCCTGCCTCAGTGTCTCACTTCATACCTCAGAGCAACTTAGTCCCTCTTCATACGAAAGCTGTACTGCACTGAACATCCCTGACCTCATCCAGCACCACTTACGGCTCTAACATTGTTTTCTGTGATAGCAGTGACCTTAGGTAAGACACAGAGAAACATATAAACCCCACAGCTATTGTCAGGAAGGAAGTTATTCAATTAAATATTACTAAGATAATAACACTGAAAGAATAGAGTCCCCCTTGCTTCCCTGGAACTCACATTTGCCTTACAGGAAGTCCAGAAGTTTCCTCTTGGACTCTTCTAATTGCACCAAGGCACTCCTAGATGTGCTCTACTACAGAGTGACATTTGCCTAAAATATGTGCCACCCTAAAGAAGTGCCCCTCCCACAGCACGATTCAGGCAGGGGCAGCCTGCTTGATAGGACAAGCACTACGGAGGGGGAAGAAGAGGGGCAGTTATCAGGGGTACGAACTTTGGGTAGTTAATTTTTAAGTCAGTGGAGTCTAAAATAGGTTTAATATTGTGAAAGGAAAGTACTGAGAGTGGAGGCAATGACAGTAGAAGAAAAGAAAGTAGCTAGGGTTATTGGAGCCCCTGGAAGAATTAGATGAGGCCTGCGTCCAGGGAAGTACTGTGTTTGTGGATAAGGAGGGCTAAATATGCATATTTTGGCTAGGTAAAGTCTGTCTTTTTGTCCTCAAGACACACCACTGAAGGCAAACGATGCACAGAATAAAAAAAAAATATACAAAAACATATCTTAGGTGATTATATCAAGCTATATGCTAGACTTCATTATGGCACAGGGCCAGCAGTAGGTTGACTTATTTTGATGAATCAAGATGGGCAGAAGTAAGTGTCTTACTTCAGAGCAGCCCACGGAATTATATTGCAGAATTTGGCTACGTTATTGTAAAGAGAAAGTCACAAAACTTGAAGAAACAACATGTAAGCTTGGCTATAGTCTCTGAATAAGGTTATTAAACAGTTTTGCAAAAAAGAGTTCACAGATTTACCACTCTCTCACTCCATCTGCAAAAGACTTCAGCTTCCACAAGCTATAGCTGGATAATGGTTTCCCTATCCGTATCACAGATGGAGGTATGAGCTGACTCGGGATAAGAGAATGGGAACACGGACACTCATTTTCAGGCAAATGTAAAGTAGCCACTGGCAGCAAGACATAAAATCAAGACAGTGATAATTTGCTGTCAAGCTCAGGTTTCTAGCTCTG
The DNA here is from genome assembly GCA_013396935.1 of Baryphthengus martii. Lineage (NCBI taxonomy): Eukaryota > Metazoa > Chordata > Aves > Coraciiformes > Momotidae > Baryphthengus > Baryphthengus martii. The sequence goes on along the minus strand of VWZK01016863.1, from coordinate 136,805 downwards.
AGTAGAAGGAAGTGTTCAAGCAGACACGGGGTTTTCCCCAGTTTTACATCTGCACATCACACCTGACTGGGCTCTGGCTGAGCCATGAACACTGATGAGCAGAGGGAGAGATGCCAGCAGAGGCACAGCCTTCACCCAGACACCTGTCTGGGAGGNAATACTGTTCTTCGGACTGACTCTTACAAGGTGGTGGGGCTGTGGGGGTGCATAGCTGGCTGTCACATGGTAGTGGTTCTTCTGGGAGCTACATGAAGCATATAAAAGGGCACGGCACAGAGCTCCATGACATGTTCTTGAATAACAGTGAATTGCAGAGCTTCTTTGTTTTGATGCCGCTCAGAAAATTTATTGGACAAAAGAAATCCAGTATTTTTTTTCTTGCGTTTCTGTCTCTTGTGTACTGTCTCTCAAAGCTCTGCTTGGAAACTTTCCCAGCTCCCCACGCTGTTTGGCTTTTTTTCCTTTGTTTTTAAGAAATATAGTCTCATCAAATGGAAAAATATCCAAACTGCTGCACGGATAATTGAACCCATAGACTGATCTCCTGACTTGAAGCCTGGAGGATAACTGTACCGATAGCAAAGTTCCCTCTCAGTCATACATTGCTTAGCACTGAGATTTACCTCTGTCTTAAGGGTTGCTACAAAGTTGAATATGATCAAATTCAGATGGTGTTGTAGATTTTGTTCAAAGACATACAGCATACCCTGCATGAGAGGCAGAGAATAAAACCAATGTGTTTTGTTTTCAAGAAAAGGATATTAGCAGAAATGTACTTTCTCCTGAAAAACAAATCCCCAAATTAATGTGATAAAGAGTAGTCTAGTATTAGCGACCAGCCCTGAGAGTCTGGACTCACCTGGTTATATTACAGACATCTGTTTCCTCCCCTAAGAAAAAGCATTCAAAATAACATCATCAACAATAACCCCTCACTGTACCTATTCCTTTTTTTTCGTCACCGAGCACTTGCTGCCTTACTGCTTTAGGATCAGGGCTATTGGTAAAGTCTGGGTCTCTTCACTTCTGTGATTTTTATTTACTTGCTAAAATGTAATTGTTAAATGATGTGAAGATTGTTTTTATTTTGCACTGAAAATGGTCCAGCTTAAAGCAAGTGTTAAACCTGGCTGCAGCCTTGGTGCACCATGTGAATCTGTTCATCAGACTTGCTGTTAACACTGTAGGATCCAAACAGGGTGATCCCCAAAATTCCTTTCTCCTGCTGCTCCAGCAGAGCCTCAGCAGCCATGTCTTAAGTCATCTTGAGTGAAATACTCATGGCTATGGATCACAGAGCAGAGAGGAATAGGCTGGAACATGCACCTCAACAGATGATCTAATGACAAGGTAAACAAGGAGAAATGATGAGGAGAAAAGGAGGGGTGAAATATAGGACTGGTGCAGAAGAGATGCAAAGAAAGATGAGGAGAAGACAGGGGTGCAGGTGCAAGGAAGAAGGTGCAGGTGCACTCAGAAGAACTGTGGTGGCTGGAGCAGATTCATCCTGAAACACAGCCAACCCTTCCATACCCTTCATCTGTCTTTTAAGCAAAGTATCTGTTTTTTTTTCATAGTTTCTATGTTACAGGTGTAACTCAAACCAGCCTCAACTGACATAGCTACAAAACTGTACTTATTGTACAGACCTGCCTCATTTGACATCTGCCCCAAACTTCCTCAGTAATGCTGTCCCTAGTCCTGCACATTTATTTATTTTTCCTTCTTTTAAATCTGCTACTTGGACAGTCTTTCAATGCAGAGTCAGGTTCTGCAGCAATTGAGAGGAGCATTCAGTAGGAAATGTGCAGCTCATCCATGAAAGTTGCAGAGTACTTGGCAGGGTGAGCTGAAGCTGTACCATCCATTTTAATTCTTCTCTTTCCTATCTTCCAAGAATATTTGGCTCTATAGTCTTAAAAAAAAGTAACTGGAAGGTGGCAATTATGTATTAATAGGCTTAAACACACAGGTTCATTACACAGGCAAAATAAGATGGTGTTTTGTTAACTACATGCCCCAGCAAAAAGGACGCAGACATCAGCAGAAAACATATGTAGAGACTCACGCAGGTTTTGTTATCTATTTCTACAGACCCCAAAAATGATACACTATGGCCAACCACAGGGGGGACAAAGGAAGAAATAAACCCACTCACTGCAGGTGACACAACAGAAAAGGCAAACTGAGCCAAAAATACAATAACATAAGGGGACATCAACCATGCCCCATATCCCAACACAGCCAGGCACAAACCAATCCAACAAATACCGGAAAGATACATTACCCAATCTATTACCCTCATTGTCCTCGACTCCACAAAACTCCTCACAAACCCCTCCAGCAGCAGCTCCCTCCAGCAGCAGCTCCTCAATAAGGAGCTTTATTGGCCTTTTATCTCCACCCTCTAATCACCACCTAAATGGCAGCTGTTTCACATTTCTACTTAAGTTCTCATCATTTCAGGGTGTGCTTGGCCTGGCCTGGCCTCCCCTCCTAGATGGCACTCTTACAACAGAGGGGGCTATCTCTCACATCAAGGTCTGGTATGACACGTGTCCCCAGTGCTCAACACCTACTGGGTTGCAGCCAGCAGCAGAGCTAAAAGATCTCCTTGGTGGCAAACACAGAGGCCAAGTCAGTCTTGCCCTTGATTCCAACAGGAGGCACCTGGGCAGCCTTAGCCCCTTTGACCTGGTTGTGAAATTCATCCAGGTATCAAGTTCACTTCAGGGCTCGGGGTTCAGACCCCAGCACTTCAGATGGACACAGGGAGAAAGCTTTAGATATTTAATTTTAATTTGCCTTTGGTACAGATTCTGCTAGTAGTAATTTTATCTCCCAGTTACCAATATTCTTTTGCTATCTAGTAGCTGTCCCTATAACTGTTAGAACACAAACGTCACACAAATACAGAATTCAGGATTAAGAAAGCTTTAATCCTTAGCAACACTTTTTTTCCTGGCTGCTTATCTAATAATTCTAGCTCTGAATGAACCATATATGTTCATTTTGAAGGAACTTTTTTTTTAAGCTTTGAAAAGCCTCGCTCTAAAAGTAATATTCATGTGGTTTAACTTTGAAGATAGTGAAGACCAGAAGTCATTTACCATAACAGAGTAACAATTTTATAGGCCATCACCGATGTGAATTAATTGTATGGAAGCAGGGAAAGTTAAAGCTAAAAATGCACAGGCAACATAATGCCCTTACTATGGAGTATCTGTTGGATTTTATTTCTCTGCTTTCCAGTAGATGGCAATCCAGTACTTGGCCGACAAAACAATCATGTGAAGAGACTTCTCTATATACAAGTCCATGTGAGTTTTAGTTATCTATCTATCTATATATCTCTTAAGTGCAACTTTGGATTGTGATTGGTATCCAAGGGAATCATTTGATAAGTGTTTTATTGTATTGCTGGCCAGCATTAGACAAACGCCATAACAAATAAGACTTCAGAAGTGTGTGTGGAAATGGCAATGCCTTTCAGCAAAGGGGAGTATTTTTATGTCTTTAAAGGCTGCTGGTTGTTTTAGTGATGACAGTCTCTCACATTGATGTTTTCAGAAGACTTAGGAAGTGAAAATGTACATTTTGGTGTCTACTCATTTGGAATTTTACTTGCTCTTAGAATGGTGTAAATCCATTTCTTGTGTTTAAGAGAAAAATTGCACAGAACTCCCTGAATACTCTCCCTTATGTTTGACCTTCTCTCCAGAAGGCAGTTGTGTGCCATATGAGTGTCTCTGCCTCTTCTGCTTATTTACATTGCTCCAGGGCCATTTCTCTGGATTGTCACTGTAAGATCAAACACACAGAATATGTCAGATTCGTCATGGACTCTGCCTCAGCTGATAGCCCAGCCACTCACTATCCTACATGCCCAGGTCACCAGGCCTTCAGCGGAGTTTTAGGTGAGTGAGAGTGGTGGCATTTCCCTCCAGAGCAAGGAGCTGGCGGAGGTATGGATTTAGTGGCACCAGAAGGGAGGTCAGGGGGGTTGGCACCAGCTGTGTATTGAGTGACTCAGGGACGGCTGAAGTGCTCCTCATCATCCCACAGCTGTTTCCTAACTCAAGGCTTTCCAGGCAGGGAAAGCCATAGTCCATCTAGGTTATCTGAAGAGAGGTAGAACACATCCTTTGTGAAAAGGAGCAACAAGTCAGTAGGCAATAAAGTGAATGGAAAGCTGAAAAACAATAGAGATTCAAGTATATTTTACTAATATTAGATCTTTCCCATCTCTAAGTCCTCATAGGTTTTTCCCATCGTTTCATTCATTCATTGTTTTGAAACTGTGTGATTTCTAAAAGTAGGAATCAATAGAAGCAAAAAAGGGCCTCATGTCAAATATTTGACCCTTCTATAAGAGAGATGAAAGCAGCAGCACTTGCAGAGCAGTTCACATTTTTAGAGCCTTGTACCAACATCAGTTACTGTTTGTATTCCACTTTGGATCGAAGAGGAGCTGGAAGCAAGCTTCAGGTTTTCATGGGATGAAGATATTGGGCACCACATGGCAGAGTTTCTATGCAAATGTGATTCAGAGATGGTCACATTGTTTTTTGGCTAATTGGCTCATTATCAATGAGCGTGGGGTTGCCAATTTGGTGTGCTCTCATCATTTGGATTTTGCATGTTGTTTTTTAAAAAGCCCTTGGGTTTTAGAGGCAGTTGATGCAATGGTGATGACAAATGTTGTAGCTACCATTTTCTTTTTAAGTCAAGCCAGTGAGTAGAAACTATATGGCTGGGAAAACTAACAATCTGTTTTATCTTCCTACTGCTATGTATGAGAAAGGATGAATCAGATGCTGTTGGGATTCAGAGTTAGCAATAGCCTGCTCAGAACAACACAGAAACAGAAAACAGGGGTCTATAGTGAGTGCCTGATGTCTCACTTTATCCTGAGCCATAGGATACTTGTTCTGGTGGCTAACATCGTGTAGTTTACACAAGTGTTTAGAAATAATTGAGAACTTTCTTCTTTTCCTTCAATTCTTTATCTGTATTTTAGATAGTTCCTCTCTGAAAAACATCTTTAACTCATTAAATGCATGGCACAGCCTTGTCTAATACACACCAAATAAACAGCGAACAATGTGAGACCTGTGTGTTCCTAGAAGGTAGAAATGCTGCTTTTATTTTTATGATATTTATCAGCTTCCCACTAGTTTCTCCACCCAGTTCTTCCTTCTTTCCCTCCTTTCCCTCCCAGTAATCCTTACTACCACCTCAGCTGCTCCATGAGCTGCTTGATCCATTTTCCTTCCTCCTGTGCCCTTAACACAACCGGAGCAAACACATGTCAGGAGAGCTCTGGAGATAGTTGTTTTGCCTGGGCTGCCTGGAGGGGCTGCTGTGCTTGGGTATCTCAGGCACACCCTGAGAGGGCAGGAAGGAAGAAGAGAGACACAGCCCATAAATGTTATTCCCACAACACATTCAGGACTGAACAGAGGTAAGGAACACTATTGGGAACGGTATTCAAAATAACAGAAAACAAATAACAGAAATCAAATGTTTCCTACTCTTGACACTGTGCAAACCTTGCATAAGCCACTGGGTGCAATCTGGCAGATCTTTGCAGTGTGCTTTCAATAGGATTTATCTAGATTCACTTCACTTATATCAAGAAGATGGTGCCTGTAGGATCTCACTGTTATCCATTGTACCTTCCTGCTCTCCTGGGCCTCTCATTGCTAGTGCCTCAATGCTCTTGGTAAAAGCAACATTACTCAGAATTAAAGAGTGCATCTGGCCTGGATGCTTCTCTCACATGATTGAACTGAATTTCTCTTCTCCAAACAGCATCTTGACTTTAACAGAACTTTACACAAGCACTCAGGAAAGTAGATAGACTTGGAAAAATGAGCAGAAATAATTACAAGCTTGAAAGACCACTGGCCGGTTGATTCATTTTCTCACCTCTGTTTCCCATTTGAATGTGGGATTTTTGTGAGGTCCTGACGAGGTATTCACCAGATCAGCATCACATTAGCTGTATTTTCCCCGTGATACTTCACACCTCTGGTGCTGGTTGCACAAGGGATCAAAAAACCACTTTTCTTCTTGTATACACCTAAGAGAACACTGAATGATGAGCTGGAAACCAGAACTTGGTAAAACCTTGGCTCTGGTCTTCTCACGGGCTGAACAACTAACTCCACAGTAGGATGCAGTAGAATGCAGCTTGCAAAGCTGCAAGGCTGAATCTTGGCCTAGTATCTATTCAGGCAAGCATGGACAAACGTGTCTTATGCGATCCTGGACATGAAACATCTATGGTTGGGAAGCTTTGCCTGCAAGGTTAAGTACTGTACGTTGCAGACACTTGTCTGCTCCAGACGAGGTGTAGCTACACACTGATGAGTGGGAGCTTGGGCCATTGCTTTTACTGTTAATTTGCAGGAATGTGGACTCAGGTAAAGCATCCCATATTCCTGAAGCGAGACACAAGTGACCAAATTGCTCACATACACACAAAATTTTAAAAACATATTTTGAGTACCTTCCAGAGGTTTTACTATGTGCCAAAAGGCAATTGTTGATTCAGACTTGCAAGCAGCCTGAAACCCTCTTCTGCTTTATCATCAGATTGCAGGGGAGAAAACTGAGAAAGCAGCAATTGGTCCCAAGGCATGTTCTAAACCTAACCCTTGGGGGATGAAAAAAGTCTCTTGAAAGGAAGAGGCTTAATAAATTGAGAGCGCCTCTCATCTCTCATCTCATTTCATCAGACGACTTTATTAAGCACAGAAGTGCTTATTTGTGTAAGTGATTAATCTAAGCCATTCTTCTGCTCTTCAGAAGCTGCACTGCTCCAAATCCAAAGCACCTTCTGTGCTGCTCATAAGCAAGTGCAGCCTGTGCTGCTCTGTAACAGCAACAGACCTGAGAAGTCATGAGCGGGCATTGCAGTGGGAGGTGGTAGAGGAGCAATCCTGTTTGTCACTATCAGCAAATATAGTCTTCCTCGTGCAGCAGCTCCTGTGGATGGCAGGAAATTCAGTGCTGCTAAAAGAAAACAAAAAGGTGTACAGTCTTTGCCTATAGTTTTAATGTACTCAGCAACATCACTAATCTTGCTTTCAGACAGCCATTATAACCTATGAAATTGCTCACACCTTAGAGTGTATTGTGTGGTGCACAATATTGCCAATTCTTTTCTTTTTTTTTTTTCGTCTTTGCAGAATTGCTAAGACCTGAACAGACCTGGAAGCTGAACCAACCCCAGCTCTTGGTACCAACCCAGTTCCAGTGGGGACCCTGGCATATGGACATCAGGATGAAAGACAGGTTACTGTGACACTGCTAGTACAGCAATGGCTCACCATAGGGCTGCATTTGGGTTTTAATCAACATTAAACGTGCAGGAGGGGCAATTCAGTTTCACCCTTCGGGCAGAGAACGGATGGTGGGGGTTTTGTTTGGTTAACTGAAAATGAGCCACGTAAATCACAATTTTAAAAGCGAATGCTAGTATTAGATAACATAATTGGTAAAACGGAAAAAAATTGTAACTTCAATTTTTAGTACCTGGTGAGTATATATTCAGTATCATAGGAGTAAGCGGAACCAAAAAGCAAAAGAAATAGCAGCAGATTGATAGTCTAATTCTCAAGTGTGTCCCCTTAAGGCAGAATTTGTGGACACAAACACAGGTCTTGTTTTCATAAACTTTCAAAGCTGTAAATGCATTTTGTGGCTAAACAGAGAAACACAACTTGTAGGACTTTCAGAATAGCATCTGCCAATATAACAAATACAGAATTTGTCAGAGACGTGAAGCACTCTGCTTACCTGGGATGGGATCCACCTTGGAAGAGCAAAGTTTAGAACCTTCAAGCCAATGCAGGACTTGTCTCAGGGATGGTGAAAGTAAAAGATTGGATTCAATGAACAACAAAGCTGTTTGAAGTGCAAAACTGCAATCCCAACTCAATTCGCTTTTACTCAAACCTGTCTAGTTTTGGAAGCAACTAATCCCACCAGGTGTCCTTCTATTTGACCATAGGCATCCAGTGTTTTTATAAACTCTAACACCAGCAGCCTAAGCAACGAGGTACCCTTTAAATAAGACCCATAGCTTTGTTCTAGTCTGACTATTTTTAGTAGTATTCCAGAGATGTCCTAAAAAGTTTTTAAAGAGTTGTTTTGTTGGGGATTTTTTTGGTGTAGAGTATTATAAGTTCATTTACATATGTAAAAATTCTTCTGCACAGAGCCAGGCTCAAAAACACTGGAAATGATAGAACCTCAGTAATATCAGAGCTTTGAGGCCAGGAGATGCATGTCACCAGTACGCTTACATCTGTAAGCACAGTCATACAGACATAAGTTCAGCACAAAACAAATTGTGTTGTAGAACTGAAGGAAAAAATAATTATGTTGATTCATGCAATGAAAGACCGCAGTTCCTGCAAAAGAGCAAGCTTAAGACCTAAGAAGACCTTTGCTTTATATTACTTCCTGAATGTTAAATGATTAACCTTTAGTAGTCTCATGAGGTAGCACTGGTGGTATATGTAGCGTTACATGCATAGTTTTTAAGTCTCCCTGGGCTTATATGTGAACCCTCTGCTCAGGCACAAAGTTTCTAAGTATTAGCGGCAAGAATTTTACCACGTTTCTCTAATGCCTCTTTTTCTGGTGCAAACACTTCATTGTGGAAATAGAGCCCTTTGAGAATAAAGATAGGGGTGTATGTGTCCAGGGGTGGCGGCATTTGGTTTTGGCAATGGCCGGGGTGGTTAGCACACATTTGGAGCAAACACTAGCAAAATGCTGAGAGCATTAGATAGGGACTTTGTGTTTCTGCTGTTCCCCAAGGAATCCTGGCCCACAGCAGCCTTGGAAGGGAAGCAACACTCCTTCCAGCTGCAGAAATGGCAAGCGCTCCAGCTTTTCATGTTGTGCAGTGTTTGTTTTGGTTGTATTTCTGTTTTGTTACTTGAGAGATTCTCGGAGGCTGCCTGCACTGGAGCTCTCCTCCAGCCAGCCAGAGGAGTGGTGCCCTCTGGTGCACAAGCCCAGCAGCGGCTGGCTCTCCAGAGGGACCCAAAGATACTTCATAGAGAGGAGAAAAATTAAAAGTTCGTATCTGACACGCTACCTCATTCCCATGAACTGTTTGCCACGTTGTACAGTTCAGATGGGAGCACTGCCTGAGGGGAACCGAAGATTCAGCTGTCTGGATCCAACCCAACCGATGGATTCTGTTTGTTTTCTCTTTAGGTCATTTCCAGAGTTAAGCTTCTCGTTAACAACAGCTAATGCAGGAACAGTCCACTCTTGTTACTTAGGACTAAATCCACAAAGGATTAACTTCCAGCTATGGTGCCCTGTTGCCGTGTGGACTTGCCAGCGCTCTTAGGCTGCTAAGTATACCCATTAATTACACAGCAAATTTAACTTGACCAACAAATGCAGCACACTAAGCAAGAAGTCACTTAAGCGAACTAGAAGGAAGTGACAAGACTCATGTCCTAAGGCTCTTTTGCCCTAAAACCTGGACACAGGCACCTTATTGCAGACTGCAGAGATTACCTGACCGCTCAGGAGTCACAGCCACCCTCCTCTCATGTCCTAAGGCTCTTTTGCCCTAAAACCTGGACACAGGCACCTTATTGCAGACTGCAGAGATTACCTGACCGCTCAGGAGTCACAGCCACCCTCCTCTCCAGGCTGAGGCACCTCACCAGCCCAACAAAGGGGACTCGCATTTGAAAACCAGGCCTGAAATCCCTTCTTGTAAGCAAGAGCTGTAACTACAACTCCAGAACATTGTACTCGTATACTCTTCCTCTGATTCCACCAGTTTTTAATTACTCCATTGTCAAGTGGGCAAGCTCCCAAGAGGAGACCTGGGAGAGCTCTCATACACATCTCCCTGAGCCCACCAGCTGGACATTCAAAGGATATAAAAGATAAAGTTTGGACAGTGATGATCCACATATCACACAATCACATTTTGAGGGCTGCTTCTAGTCCTGAATTATCCAGGGGTTTTAATCTTTGGGGTTTTTTTAAATCCTTTCCTCCTGTTGATACGTGTCGAGCATGCTCGCAAGGTGAGGAACTACAGGCTTAGTAAGCTGGAGGGAAAGTGTCTGGGATACAAAAAAAAAAAAAAGAAATTAAATAGCTGGACACTGCTACCGGACCAGTAAATAGAAGATGTGTTTGCTAAATTAAAAACAAACAAAAAAAGAGAGAGACCAAGGAAATTTATTTACTTTTTATCTATGAACAGTATGACATATAATTATAGACAGGTTTTGATACACAGGAAAACCCTTTTGTCAACCATTTTTTTTGCTAAATGAAACAGCACAATAATCTTTACACATTCATATTTTGTTGGTTTTTTTTTCTTTTTTTTTTTCTTTACAATACACAGCTTTCTTGGGTTGAAGCAAACTGCAGGACATATTGAGTACTGGTATATTACAGCTACTTACATCATTTAAGAACAGCAAATGGAGAAAAATAAGTTATTTAAATATTGATTTCATATACAGAAAGTGCAACTTTGTTAGTTGTTACATAACTTGCTTGACAGTTTTGATTCCCCAGAGGGTGTCAATTAAAGACAGAAGTATCTTGGACCAAAAGTATTATTTATTCTAAAAATAATACAGTACAACCGCACAGCTGTGACTTGGTGAATCGACCACTATTGCTGCTCTTAGAGATGATGACCTATTTGAATAATGAAATGTTTAATGCTTCTGATCATGCTCCCAGCCTGCTTTCGAACCTAGGCTCATAAGAGAGCAGAAGGAGCTATGGGCATCACTGTCACCGGCGTTGTGACAGAGGGTTATCAATCAAAGCCTATGGTTAAGATGGTGTTGGGTAATATTTTGGGCTTGCTGCTTCTATTGTTAAATAGCTGTTTGAGTTACAATGGTACAATGGATAGATACTTAACATCATTAGCCTGAGCACAGCAGATTAGGATTCCAGCAGCAGGTTTCTTTCATGCTTCCCAAGAGTTAAGGAGCAAACTTTTGCTTAGAGCACTGATTGGTTGCAAGAAAACATAAGAGGTTATGGCTCTCATACCGCACTGCCTCACCTGCTCGGGGAACACCACAGGTCACTGAAACCACAGCAGGGAAGCTCGAACACTGAGAAGCTTAAGGCTTTTTCAGATTAAAATATAAACTAAAATTGTAATTCAAGTAAGACCATGGAGCACAGTCTTAAAAATAAAAACAAAGCAACTATTAAAACTCACACATCTCAAACTGCTCACTCTAGTCCTGATGGCTGTGATTTGGTTTCCCTGGGCTACATAGTCATTTAAAAATTACGGATTTACAAAAAGTGTTTGGCATACAGGTTCAGCTCATTCCCATAGTTCTCCTTATGTAATTAAGAGAGGGGAAAGTAATTAATACAGGATAGCTTAATTATGTGACTTGCCTTCCCTGAAACATAAGGAAATTTGTTCCGTTTTTATTGCATATAGCCAGCTTGGACTATTCCCTTGCTCCAATACAGCTGCTGTCTAGTTATTCTATTCATTCTGACCCCTGCCAGCAATCCCAGGAAGTCTCAATACTCTTTCCATTCACTGCTTACTGATAGTTGCCATGTAAGCCTCGGAGAGGAACAACAGACAAATATTCATTATTAAAAAGACACTTAATTTTTTTTCTAGGGTTTTTTTCTTTCCTTTTTAGATTTTCCCCAGCTGTGCAAAATGCCTTATGCTGTATGTTTCCTGATGATATCACATTAGAACATGCTGATTATCCACACACCAAGGAGAACGCTACAGAAACAGATCCGGAGGAGCTTCGCTCGAGAACAATTTCAAGTTACATCAGTGAATTAGTTGCCTTTACATGGCAGTAGACAGGTGGTGAAATATGAAACAAGGAAAGTAAAGCTAACGCACATCAGTTCTACCAGAAGCCAAATCAATTATCATTTGTAGCAAAACGCATATTTCCTCTGACTTAAAACACGACCATGAAAGGACTATATATAGTAAGGAATCATGGAGTAACAACAATTTTTCATTCATCAGTCTAAAAGCATTTTATGAAGAAGTGTCATTAGCTCAATATGAGGTGGGGATAACAAAGGCACCAAATAGTGAAGTGCCTCGTTTGGTTCATACAGTAAGCTGATGTCAAAACTGATGTTGGAAATAGCCACATATCCTGTGCTCAGGTTTCTACACTACCTCCCCTTACCTGCCAGAATATCTTGCTCTGTCTTCACGGAGTGCTTGCGGAGCTGAAGAGGACACCATATATAGACTCCAAAGAAAAAGCTAGTTATGTGCTATTCACAATAATCTGTATTTGGTATACAATTGCGTACCCATATAGAAAAATAAAATCTGTCATTAGCCACATAGGCGAATGGAACATTTTACATGGGTTTGGGCAGAAAAATATCATTATACCATGGAAAAATGGTGCACCACACATGCCAGAACAATGCTCTCTTCCAGTGAGAGGTAGCATTAACACAGTTGTGAGGGACATCAACCGTTGTAAAATCACAGTGTAATTTGTAAGACTATACAGGATTTTTTTTTTTTCGTCCCTGTAATGGAATTACTGGATCTGAGGATTTCTATGGGACACGACTTGCTTTTTGTTTTGATGTGTTTTATCTCCCACAAGTGAATTTTCAATTGCAGAAACCCACTGTTTGGAATCGATATATGGTCAGGATACCAAGTCAGAGCTGCAGCATAATGATTGACAAAATAACACAGTACACAGAATATGATTAAAATGAAAAGCAGTTACATATATACAAGGCAGTATATCTTGGAACAGTTTAGTAACAACAATAAATGCAGATGGTAGTGAACAAGAAGCTAGCCTGACAACCGAAACCTAGCATAACCCTGCATCTGTAAAAGCATCTCTACAACACAGAAGGTGTTATGATGAGGCATTTTATAGAAGCTACTTCAGCTGGAAACCACCTCAAGTGCAGCTTAAAGGTGACAGGTTGAAACAAGGCTTGGGAAACATGAGTACAGGTAAGTGAACACTAGGTAGCTGCTTGAAAGCTTACTTTAAGGCAAATAAAAAGCTGATTGCTAGAAAGCAGTTATAAAAACAACCTCAGCTCTGTACAAATAAAAAGAAGCTTTCTGACTCTCCGTGGGTTAGTTGCATTGGAGTGACAGAGGTGGATCACACTGAAAACTAATTCCAGTCCATTAACTTTGGCCTAGCTAAAGGCTTTGTGGTGTATTGGGACCTATACCAAGCAACAGCAAAGATGACTGGGGAGGGTTGTGTTTAGCTCTAGACTGCTAAAATAAACAAAAGGCAATTGCCAAACAGCTTCTACTGGAATATGCGTCTTGGCTTGTACCTGGTCTTTAGGACTGACTTCAGGTACCTGGAACCCCCAACTTAAGGAGCTCTCCCTAGAAACAGGGCCTATTAGTAGCATTACTTTCACAAACTTGAGGAAAACATGCAAGGGTCCCTTAATTCTGTGAAGCTGTCTGGTTCTCAGGCCAACCCTGTGCACTTTATGACATAGGAATACTTTACAGGGGAGTGAGGGGGGAGGGAAGTACCACATCTATGTTACCTGGTGGTTGCTTCTCTTCTCCTTCAGTTGCCAAAGACAGCAAAAGAAACATCTCATATTCTTTGAAGAAGGTATCTGCCTGTCCTTGGGAGCCACTTCCTTGATCCCTTTAGCTATGTGAAGTAATTAGAGCAATATTGGTGCAGGAAGAAGCAGTGGAGTCTCGATTGGGCAATGCCACTCTACGGAGCATGTTAAATTGCCTCCGGATCAAGAGGCTTGAAGAGTCTTGCCGCAGCCAGGAGCTTGCTTATGTGCCTTTCATCTGTGATGCCAGATTCTTGAAGGCAAGTTTGTGACAGAGAAGGCACTTTGCTCAGTGTGTTGAATCCTGCTTCTATGAGCAGGCTGGAATACATAGGTAGACCAATGGAAATCAGCCAGTCAGATACGGAGGTGATAAGTCCTGGGGATACAGGTTTCCGGCAAATTTCAGTGAGCCCTCCACTTGGAATCTGGACAGTAAAGAAAAAAATAAAAGAAAGAACCCTTAATGTTAAACGTAAGTGCCTGTTTTACAACAAGTTGGTTTGGATTTGGTTTTGTTTTCTTCCAAACTGGCAGAATTTCATAGCAGATATTTCAACTTCTCTCATGTAACATTCATCTGCATGAAAGTGTTGTGAGTTGAAAGGCAAAGATCACTTGGCACAGGATCAACAGCAACAATTTTGGCAATGCAGATACAGCGGGCAGTACCCAGCTACATGAGCAACCATCATATGCCATTCTGAATTAGTTTGAGATCAGTAAAAAGCACCCAAGTGACAAGACTTTCCAGGATGATCCATTTAATTTCTCAGTAAGGCAAGAGAATACAAATTTTGCCTATCACCTCCTCAGACAGACCAAGTTCTCCTATAACAGGCCATGAATGCTTTTAACTGTTTTCCCTTCCTGCTTCTGCTAAGGAGGAATGGAGAATAGTATAGTTTAAGAAATACAAAAAGGAGTGTAAAACCCTTCAGATTTCAACACAGAAGTTTAATACATGCCGCTCTTACCACGTCTCTGCTATCACTGCTTGCAATCTACTTAGACTTTCAAGACTAGTATCTAGGCAAGAGAGTGGGCTATTTGCTCCCCTTTCAACTACTGACTGTCTTCCTTTGGGACAGGGGGAGATACCTCCTGCCACTGTAGTACCCCTACCTACGTTGTACCTGCTGCATGAACACAGGGAGAACTTTTGTACCAGGACTTCACAGGTATCTCCTTTTACCAGTAGACAGTCCTTTTTAAAAGTATGTTCATAAAAAAAACAACTGAGTTTAGGGAAATACTCACTGCCATGCGATGCTGCTTCCTCAGCTGCTTTACCCGGATTTGGTCCATGTTTGTGGCAACATCCTTTTCAGGCTGGTCTAAGTCTTCGGAGTACCTCTGTACCAAAGCCTCAGGAATGCCACACCGACCATGCTGAATGATCCCAGCCAGATTACAAAGAAGAGAGGACAGATGAAAAAAGTGTATCAATACAGACCCATCAAAGCAAACATAGAGAGAAGTGCAGCATGGGAGCAAGAAGGAGCTTCCAAGATTCCATGAAACGGTAAGAGTGGTCTCTCAGTGACCCCACAACAGAAGAGTTACTTTAGGCATAAGGCCTGATAGCAAAGACAAATATAGTTATAGAGTGTCTAACATCCCAATGACATACGGTTTATTTACGTTGGTTGCTTACAAAAATACAACAGATACAATGAATGAAAAATTATCCCTTGGAATGCTAGTAGAATAAAAATGTCGAAGCGATGCCCTCCACTTACCTTGTCAGAGTATGGTTCTTCAGTGAGATCAATGTCTTCAGACTGCAACTTGTTTTCTATTACCGTTTCTAGATCCATTCCCCTGCTACAAGAGACCTTTCTAACTGAAGCAGGACCAAGCTTTATCACGTGCTGCTGAACACTAGCAGTCTCTGGGAGCTCCGCTAGCCAGGGTGGCAGTGGGCTAGGAGGAGAACTGGGCTCCTGTTCAGAAGATGCCCTATGGACAGATACTCCGTGACAATCCATGTGAGTTGATGAGCTGGTCTTTTTTACTGGCAAACACGGTGCTTCTAGACTTGAGTGGTTCCCACTTGCAGTTGTGGAAGGATGATATAATCCATTAGAAAGGCGTTCTCGGCATTTTTTGGCAGGGACAGGTGGCGGCTGAGAAGGATGTTTTGGTTGCATTCTTGCCTCATTTGTGCCTTTATGCTCAGCTTCTAGACCTCCCTTGAGGACTGGAGCATAATTGGCCCGTGTAAGGTCATGGAAGCCTTTACTTTGTATTTCCAGAGGCATCCTCGTTGCAAGATGCGTCACTAAAGCAGGCTGAGCTTCACAGTTTTTCAGGGGGAACAGAGCAGGCTTTCCACCTGCAGTCTCCTTTACAGAGCAGTCCAATTCCTTAGCTCTTCCCTTCTGAGAACTAGCAACTCCTTTATCCTGCTTAGCAACCGAGTCATCTACCATACAGCTGCCTCCGTGAGACTGAGGTGGCAGGGCAGAGCCAGTTGCCTTATTTGCTATATCCAGTGAATCCTGAGGAAAAGAACCTACTTCCTTGCTAGCGTCCTGTAGGTTAGCATTGGATTCTCCCTGGAGATCATCCAGCGAGTGAGATCTTGGCCACGTATCTACACTCTGGGGGCCATCCAGAGTTTCATAGCTCCGACAGACAGCAACTGGTAAACTTCTACGGTTCTTCTTCAGACCCGTAACAGCGGGAGGTTTGACAGAGCTCTTCAGAGCGCGATGTGCACAACTCAACCGGCTTTCTTTTTCCCCTTGCTGTAGAGTTTCTATTGACTTGGTCAGTGGAAGCGTAGGGTAATTTGGTAGCTGGTTTCTGCTAAAGTCCTTAAAGCTATGCTCACTTGCTGATTTTGTGGGCAGAAGACAGGTCCTTCGAGATTTACCTAGAAGTAAATAAATCACAGTCCACCATTAAAAAAAAAAAATTAAAAAATTCTGTAGTGTAAAAAACGATCACTTCTAAATGCCTTTGAAATTATCTACTCTCATTTTGTTAACTCTAAACGTGCAAGTACTCAGTGCCATTTTAAGCATAAGAGTTTGTGAGCTTCGGCTTTATTTATGAAGAACTGGTAAATGTGACCACATAAGAAAAATACATTTAATGTGCTACTTAACCTTTCTATCCCCTACTTTGCAGAGATTTGAGGTTTAGTTCAATTCAGCGTAGAAATACTCTACAGTTAGAATGGATATACCCATTATATGGACTGGTTTCATTCGACACAGAAATAACTCAAAAGATGTACCATCTTTTTCTACTTTTCTAATGTCTTTAGGATATCAATAATTATGTTCATCTTCTAATGAAGTCTACTAGATTGTTCAGGAGAGCTTTTTATTTATTTTTTTTTTTAATCGTATTTATTAATTTTAATTACAAAGTCTGCCAATAGTGTTATTTCATCTTTTAAATGAGCAGCAAACTATTTGCAATGGCAAACTAGAGAGAAAAAAAGATGTGTTGAAAGACTAGCTTTGTATCAGTCCCTTTGTAAAGTTACTTGTAGGAACAGTAGTGTTCTATGGAACAAGGCCTTACACAATGAGATGGAGAAGTGTTTCAAAAGGGAGTTTCAAATGTGACTGATCTTAGCGTTATTCTCATGTGATAGTGTTTTATTGAAGTGGAAGGTCTTAGAGATGTGGTGTATTATTATAATCACTTAGGATGAGATGACATGAATTTCTATGAACCGCATGTTCTTTGTAAGCTTTATTTTATACTTGTATGAGATATACACCACTGATTTTAAACAGTGAAGTCCATCGAATCTGTTTGACAGATCAAAGGGACTGAGCTCCTAAGGGTATTCATTAGTATGAAATACAAGGTCATTTCTCAGATATTGCATAGGTTATTCTTTTTCTTTTTTTTTTTGATTTTCTTTTTAACAAGACAGAAGTAAAATTTTCTCAAAGCAGATGACCTCTCAGAATGACAGGATATCTGGAACAGCTACTGTTTTCAGGGTGACAGGGATACTTTCTTTCATGTACAATAAGCTTTCTAAAATCAAGACAGATAGATAAAGCTCAACATTCCTTTTTCCAATGCAAAAAAAAACCCAAACCAACCAAACAAAAAACCAAACTACCAAACTCCAAAACCCACAAACCAACACATTTGGCTAAATGGTATCAAAAGTCTGTAATAATAGGCAATTAATCACTGTCAATAATAGAAGTCGTTAATTTTAGAAATGTGAGAAGCTTTCTAACTTCAATGAAACTAAGTTTGGTGTACTTTTAAGTAATAGATGCTTACTTCTATACAGCTTGGATTCAAAGCTTTATCCAGAAAGAAGCTCAGTGCTTAGCTTTTGAATAATCTATAACGCTTGGTTTGAATATGAATGAAATTACCCATTTAACCTGAAAGAGAAATAGCTTGCTTTCTCTCTTTCTCTTGTAAAAGTACCCAGAAAACTAGAAAAGAAAATAGAGGTTACATGTAGAGACGACATTCCCATCAAAATTAAGTTGGATGCATTTACTGGTATGCCAGCAGGGTTATTCTATCTAAAATCAAGGTGTGCCTACACAGATGAATGGAAGCATACAGGAACTCCTTTCTCAGAAGCGCTACAGTTCACAGTTCAGCTCAAGCTAAAAACTACCATTTCCTCAGAATGCTAATAAAGACACATTGCACATTACGTTGCCTGCCTTGAGTTCAGGTAGCTCAGAGAAGCAGCAGAGACACGTCTCTGTCTGTACCTTTCCGTGGAGCTAGGCCACCACCTTCTGAAAATAACTTACAACCGCATTAAAAAGACATGTGTAAGAAATGTTACATTCATTTTTTAGCGCCTTCAGACACTAATGTCAATATGTAATGAATATGGAAAGGAGCATTCTCTTTTCATTATTCATATTTGTTAGTATATGGCTGACTTGTGTGGTAATTCACCATATTGTCGGGGCTTGCTGTCACAGCTCACCTAAAAAAAATCCTTGCACCTTTAGGAAAGCACACTCAGGAACCTCAACGCTGAAAGAAAAGTTGTGAGAAATGCTGCTACCGTGCAACATAAGCTCTTACTGAGGCTATAAGAGTATCTAGTAAACATGTAATTTCTTTAGAAATGGCATATAGCTGTGCGAAGCCAGTAGCCTGGGAATAGAAAAAACAAGAAATAGGGAATAGGGAAAGGAAGAAGCAAAACCCAAGAAAAATGAGAAAAGAAAAATCTTTGGAAAGCAAAATCAAAACTTTAGTTCATTCCAGCCCTGTTTTATATATAAATAGAAATGTGGAGAGAATGGGAGGAAGTTCAGAACATGTTGTCTATAAAATATATAACCAAACATATAATCTTCAAGCTCTCTGCTTCAAAATTATTTTTAAAAAGTGCTGGGGTTCAATGCTACTGTTTTGTAATAAGGACAGGATTTCAGAATGTAATTTATCTTACATAGATTTAAGTGGAGAGCAGTATCAGGGTAGTTGTGATTTCTCTTTTTCTAGATATTCCTTCCCTCCTCCTGACTGCCAAGTCTGACACCATTATGCTTTCGAGACATTAAGAAAGGAAGGCAGTATTTCCTGAAAACAGACTTTAAAATATGTTTTTAAGCTGTTTCCATGAATGGAGAGCTATATAAACAACGTCCACAATCATAACATTCCCTATCTCAGAAAAAAACCCCAACAACCTACAAGAGTAAAGTGTATAGTTAATGAGGTTTAGAACACATTTTTAATGTTACCATTTTGGATAATAATTCATTCTTACGATTCCCTGGTAGAGTTAAGCAGTCTAACGCCTTTCATAGCGTTGTCAACCACAGTAGCATCTCTGATATAAATGTGTGCAGAAGGATGCAAGGGTCTGAGTGAAAACTAAGATAGCAAAGGTGGTCATTATGCAAAACAAACAAAGTTTATATCGTTTCCCGGTTCAGTTCAAGCTACAGCCATATTTCAACTCTTTTGTTTAATGTTATGGTGCAGTTTTTTTTAGACAAAGCACCGTCCACCTCTCATGATACTTCCTCTTACTACAATACAGAGAAGGAACTTTTCAATTTTTCGTCTGCCTTAGAAAAACATCTTGTGGAATATTTCCAGAAGTACCAGAGCTACAGCAACAAATTTTCAGTGTTTCTCTTAATACTATTTTTTTTTTTTTTTGTATGGAAGATCATCCTCAGACACGTAAGTATTCAAAATCAGATACAGAATGCATTCAGTGGCTTGTCTAGATCCCAGACTTCATGAACTTCATTTAGGTATTGCTGTATGTGGCTAGATTTTGCACGCATTTCAAACAGCTCTGTTGACACAACAAAGATGATGGCCCAGTAGACAATTCTAGCCTAATTGCTTTCTTTATTGATTACAAACTCGTAGAAATGCAAATTACATTAGCCAATGTGGCCACCTGTTCTGTTGCTTCTTTTTCTGCCTAATCAGCACTGTGTGCTTAAGTGCTTAGGATGTCTCTTTGGCACTATGGAAATCTGGGCCTCAGTTTCTGAAGAAAGCAGAGAACACCCCTTTTCCAACTGATGAAGCCATGGTTTGTCATCTTCTTCAGCTCTGCACATTGCATTTCTAATTCTGAACTCTTCAAATCTCCCCTCTCCTTAAAAAAAAGCTATACAGCAGAACAAGAAAAGGTTCACAGAGGCCAGACATGATCAGGGATGTGAATGACCTATACGGAATAATTAACAGGCCTTCTCAGACTAGAAAAGAGATGCCTCAGGAAGGAGTATGACAGAAGTCTATACACAGACACTGTCAGGTATGAAGGTTCTAAGGAAGACCAGGGATCTTCATAAAGAGAAACAGTTTCAGGAAAATGGATGAATGCCAGGAAGCGGTACCAGTTTTTGAAGTCCTTAAATGATTCATTCCCCAAGAGTACCCTGGGAAGCATCAAATATGCTTGTTCCGTTCCTGTGCTGTTTTCTAACTATGTCCTTTTGGCCAGTCCTCTGAGAACTAGATTCCCAATATAATTTCCAAATGCATCTCAGAGAGATGACGCTTGCACACCAAACAAAGCCACTAACTGCACCGTTGTCAGAAGTGTGCGGGAGAGCTTGCTCTATCTTGTTGCAAACTGAGGACAGTACAGAGTAATGGTCTCAACTGTGGATGGACGCTTTCTGCTCTTACATTTCTTCCTGTCGAACACTGAATAGGTCACAAACCATATGTTCCTGGCTCTCTGTAAACTGGAATAAAAATCACACTATGAAAACAGCCAAATATTTCTGCGGTGGAACACTGAGAAGTACTTATCAAAGATACATCTGTACCACCGTAATACTACATAGCAAATCGTTCTCTAGCCAAAACATAAGAGCAGCTCTGAAATCCTGAACTGATGCCAAAAGGTCCAATATCAGCCCCAAACAGGGCACTACACTAATCATAAAAATGCTGTGTTTAACCATTCCCCCGAAAATCTGAAGACCAGTTTCTTCTCAGAATGCATTTCCCCTTTATGAAATGCAGTTTATTATTGCTGATCTGCACATTATGATGTTTACACTAGACAAATTATTATCTGTATTTTAACAGATGAGAATCCAACACATTTTGAAAACAATACGCATCTAAACAACTATGGCCCATGAACTTTGCAAAGAAGGTGGAGCACATTTCAGATTAACCAGCCTTGACAAAGTCTCTGAATGAATCCCATACCAAATGTTCTTTTCATAACGGTTTTCAAAACAAGCACTAAATGCATTTCTGAGCAAAAATGCTGCAGAAATGTAGCAAGCCATACAGAGAAAGCAATATAAAAATCATCAGTGGTACTTCACATTCTGCAAAACTCAGATAAAATATTAGTTTAAATGTAATAGTAAGTATCTAAGCAGACAGGCAATGACAATTGCTTTCTAAGGATTTTATTATATTGTTAAAATAAGGAAAATGTACAGGCAGCAATTTAACTTCAGTGCTACAGCTATTATTATGATGGCACTTAGAGATAAAAAGGAAATAAAATTGTCACATACGCCATATATTTAGCTATGATTATATTCCAGTGTGCCTACTGTACGGGAATTCACATTGAAAGAAAAAAAAATATCTCTGCTTTCAGGAATTTAGTGTACTGTCAATTTTGGGCATTCAGCTTCAAAGCAAATTGCAATTTTCTTCAATAAATGGTTATTTCTGAGTGGCAGACTGACAGAAGATGCACATACTAAGAGAAAGATCTTCAGCTCATACTTTAAATTGGAAAAAACTGCCACTACAGAGGCATACGTATCTCTGTTAATTCTGTTCTTGGTTTCCTGTTTATGATGGATGTTACCAATGAAATCAGGCAGTCTGAGGCCAAGCCGTGGTTCAAATGCTTGGAGTGATAATGCCAAATTCAAACCAGTTTAATCTATCTTAATATTTCATCCTTAATGACAGGTTTACACCATCCCTCAAGTAAAGCATCCTCAGTCAGCACAACCTGATTTCTTCAGAACAGAGAGCACAATCTCTATTACCACCTGCCTCAGTAATTTTTCAGTGCATCATCTTGCACTCATGCAAGATAAAGTAACAGGAATTGGTATCATATGCCTTTTTTTTTTAAAATAGTTTAATTCCTTGCCAAGTTCTCAATTAATTAAACTTGCTAGTGTTCATACACTAAGAAGTCCTAAATCTCTGGCTTCTGATCAGAGAATGCAACATGCAACTTAAGCAAGCAAAAAAGTACAGCCTAAAACAGAGAACATTTTTTCGAAACAGATTTTGTATGGGTTTAAAAGAAATCTTCTAATCTCGATGGAGTTCAGTGACTTTTCAATTGCCAGTGGTCCCTTAGACACAGGCTGTTGAAGTGTAAGTAGCGCAAGCCTCATGAGGCACGACTGCACGAGCATATGATACGGAGTAGAGAAGGCAGGGAACGGCAGTGAGAGTGCCTATTCCTTTAGGATCACACAAGAAAGATGATTTGTAAAATGTGATCTGTTTCCTACCAATGCAAATAAATAAATTAGAAACAGTAGCAATGAAAACCAGTGGCTTAAGGCAAGAGGGAAAGTGGCAGAGTCAGAGCAAAGGAGAAAGTCAAGTGTAAAGTAGCTTGTGCTAGGTAGGGGCAGGAGCAGAAAGTATGTGAAGTAATTTTGAAGTAATTTACTGAAAAAAGGCTGCAAGGATTACAAGGCTCATTGCTGTCACCATTACCATTCTCCAGGTTTTCGCTGCTTTCATAGCAGCCAGAATCCCGAGGAGAGCATCCAGTTAGGCCCTGGCCTTCAATGAGAAGTTTCTCCTGAGATCCCGACTGGTCGCTGTTACCTAGAGGACACAAGAATACAGTGAAAAACAGGCAAACAGAAAACCTAGCTGAACTTCTCAACCTTCCATTTTCAACACCATAATCCTGTGTGTCCAAAGAAGGGTAATGAGGCCGGTGAAGAGTCTGGTCTTATGAGGAGTGGCTGAGGGAACCGGATTGTTTAGCCCGGAGAAAAGGAGGCTAAAGGGGGACCTTATTGGTCTCTACAACTGCCTGAGATGAGGTTGTAGTGAGGTAGGGGTTGGTCTCTTCTCCCAGGTAACAAGTGATAGGACAAGAGAAAATGGCCTCAAGGTGTACCAAGAAGTTTTGATTGGATATTAGGAAAAATTTCTTCACCAAAAGGGTTGTCAAACACTGGAACAGGCTGCTCGGGGAATTGGTCACCATCCCTGGAAGTATTTAAAAGACATGTAGATGTGGTGCTTAGTGGCATAGTTTAGTGGTGGACTTGGCAGTGTTAGGCTAATGGTTGGGCTAATGGTTGGACTTGATGATCTTAAGGGTCTTTTCCAACATAAGTAAATCTATGATCTTCCCTGTTGTATTGATTGTATCACATCACTGTTTTAGAAAAGAGTAAGCATTAGGAACAGCCATGACTAATGTTGGAAACATTCATCCCATTTGGTAAAGAATTAAGCAATACCCTCAGTGTGAGTGTGAGGGAGCAGTGTGATACATAATCAAAGTAGAAGGGACCACATGTTGCCTCAGTTGCCTTGAGGCCAAGTCCTGCAAGTTACAACCATGGAAATGTGTTTAAAATCATGGTGTCAAAGCTCTTTGTAAGACTTAAAAAAACATCAACACCCAAAACAAAAGAAAAAAGCACTGAAAACAACCAAATCAAGTAAACATGAATAAAATGCTAACTCTGACCTACTTTTCAGAAGGCAACAAGAAGAAGGATCATGAGTGGGTCTGGCAAGATTAGATACTGTCCCCTAACAAAGAGGGAAGGGACATGGGAGAGACTAGTGGCAAAAAGTCTGTGCAAAGAACCAGCACTCAAGTATGGTCCATCCATGCTGCATAGGCTGGATTCCAGGAATTTAACGAGAATGTTTGGTCAAAAATCGTATTTTGTAAAGAAACTAAATCTGCAGCTAAATACATAGAAAACCAACATCATGATACAAGGATGCAGTTTATGTTACATTCTTTTTTCCCCTGCAATAAAATATCAGAAATGGCTATTCCGATTCTTATTCTCAGCACATGAAAGGTAATTATAGAGTGGAACTATGTGCTGTTGTCCCTCCTAGGTTCCAGCTGTCTGGTTCCTGCTTCTCTTCCTCCTCATCACTCCAACTTGGAGCTGGAATTGATACTTTCCAACCACCACATCACATAGTTCTTCAAGCTTTCAAACCAAAAATGAAGGGCCATTAAAAAAAAAAAAATTAAAAAATTACTTCAGGGAAGTGAGTGTTCTAAATAGGTCTGCACATAACAAGAAGCTCATATTAGGTGATGAAAAGCTCCTCTGATACAAGTGAAACTAATCTAATTCTGCAACTGCAGTTTTACGGGGGGTAGAGGAGGACAGAGGAAGTGTGGATGCCTCTTTGCAAAATGAACAAGCTACATGTCAGTGAAAGCTCAGGCCACACAGCACTGTCTAGCATTACTAACCACATATCTCTGTCTAACAGAATTAAGTATTGCCTACTTAGTAAGCAGCTGTCTAAATTGTTGCTATGGTAGTTTAAGGTAAACCACAGGATTTTCCACAGAAGCAGCTGTGAAAGCCCTCACACAATGCATCCCACTGATTCTGCTCAGTGGGGGATATGAAACTTCTGCTGACACTTAGGGAGGAAGGGGGAATTAGTAGTGTCTGAGGTTGCTGCAACCAGGTATGGAGCGCATCTAAATTCCTGTCTTAAGCTTGCACTTCAAATGATTCTACTCCACCATGCCTACTGTGTGGATCCTACAGCCCTGCTTCCTCCTGTGTGGTAAAGATGCCATTGAATTTGACCACCATGGCATACTCTGCTTTCCCTGAGCTTTGCAACCACTTGCCTAAGATGGTCTGTACAACAGGCAGAATTGCCCTGCTGCACCTCAGACAGTTAGGTCACTGTCTTTCACTTTTCGCACTTGACTGATGGATTTTCTCCCTTTGAAAGCTGCTGTGTTGTCATGAGTATAACCTGAAGCTACCTTTAAAATCCTGCAATTCACAGTCCAAGAATTGTATGCATGTGCAGATAAAAGAAGGTTTAATTCACATTACCACTCCTCACAGCCCTCTGGGCTTTGACATTTTTCTTACCCTTGATAATCTCAGTCTCCTCCCTCTAGTCTAGAAGTTGCATCTTTCATATTCTCTGTGCCTCACCTTCTTATTTTGAGTAGGCTATCTCAGGATTTATTTCTGAATGTCAGTATTCTTAAAGAGTATATGTTGTATAAGTGACATCACTTGAATAAGTTTGGTAAAAGGGCTTACATGAACCAAAGAATTCTGGCAGAACAAATGCAAGTGTTAGGTCACTCCTCAAAAATCTACATGGTGTTACACAGGATTACCCTGGAAATAACTCGATTAGGAAAAGAAAAGATCAGAATCCTGGAACCAGTTTTCTGCTTTAAGAGGTTCACAGGGTTCTTGGCAGAGCTCTAGTAAAACTGAAAACCTCAAACATCCCACATACTATCATACTCCTGTAGAAGTTCCACTGCTGTGAGGAGAACAGCTCTGTGCTCAGGATCTCGGATGTTCAGTTCATCCAAATCTTCTTCTTCCAAAAGCTTAAAGGTATCCAGATCTTCATAACCATTGAACAAAAAAGTGGGCATGTGCTCCTGCATTAAAAAAAGAGCAGCATCTGTAAGACCACATATTTATTAAACTTACTCTGTCAATAAAGATACTGTAAGAGATTTTCACAACAAACAAAAAAAAGCAGTAGCTTAGTGAATGCAAACCACTGTATAACAGCGAAGCTACGCGATTATAGCTTGTGTAAACATTGCTCAGAGTTCAGGGAGATAGCTGTGCCAGAACTAGAATGCTGCACATATTTTTGTATTTGGAATGCACTGTATTAAACGGCCTGGGTATCACGTCACCTGGATGCACAATATGGTACATATCTCTATATGAAGGGAGAAGTACAAAGGATGAACGACAGCCATACCAGCTTATCCCTAGCTCTTCTGAACAGAAACATTGAAAAATCCAAAACTTCCTCTTTAAAGACAGGGTAACTATTGTTATTTTACACTTTCTGCTTGCTTTTGAAGTGTGTTAGCTAGCAGTCACACTATGCAATGATTTACTGTCTCTAAGTGCATACAACTTGCAGCCCGCAGCATTTCATCAAGCCTGACAGGCAGCTCTGCCTGGACTCAGCTATTTTCACTCTGCAGCTAAGACTTGATTCTGCTAAGTGGTGTCATGATCCTTAGGATTATGAATCTGCTGTGCAGCTTTCAAAACTAACAGCTCCAAAGGTGTTGCCTGCTTCCCACGAGCAAAGCTAAAGGCTAAACAGAAAGAGAGAATTTGGACCTTTAAGTTGATGCGATCCAAGAGATCCTCAACAGACTTGGGCTGGGGCGGCCTGCTTTTCCGGCGTCTCCTGGTGGGCCGTTTCGGCTTCTCCTCCTCTTCATTTAACACATCCACGTAGATAAATTTGAAGGTGCCAACTTTGTTATTCAACAGGCCCATCCAAGTGCCCATGGGGGGTTTGCTGATTATATCAATGATGTCACCTTTCTGTGGACCAAAGAAGCAAGAAAGCCATTTAGGCATGCTTTCTGATGGATATTCAAGCAAACACACCCACTTTCTCTTAGATTTTCATGTACGCAGAATGGACAACTCTCTTCAGTTTTTAGAAAGGTAATTTAAACACAGCTCTTGCAAAAATGTCTGATTATACTTGTTTTAGAAATGGAAGAAAACGGAATTAAGTGACACGCTCAGGACCACGGAGCAAGTTCAACAAAAGAACCTGGAATGGATCTCGACTGTCCCGATTCACAAACCTGCTTGCACCTCAGCAGGGCATCACTGCTGTTATGTACAAATGTTGCTCAAGCTGTGCAACTACCTGAAACTGGTGCAAATAAGAACATGCCCAGTGTATACAGGCATAATCTCACATCAGATCTCCCAAGAAAAGGAGGCATATGCAGAAGGAACCATGCAACACTGTGGCTTTTCCTCATGTGCTCCTGACCATAACAGAGAAATGGACGCACAACTGGTTTTGCATCCTTAAAGAGATTACCTGACATACAGCTGCTTCAATAGGAAGCAGCTGCCCTTGGGAGTTTAAGTAATTAATGTAAGGAGTCAGACAGTTTGAATGGAATACAGCACAACTGAAAATAATAAAAGCTCATATCCAGTTAAATAAAAGGAGGGTGACAACTCACAGTCAGAAAAGTAATTAAAAATTAACTCAAAACAAGTTATATTAACTAAAATGCCTTTAAGAGACACTATATGCAGGCACATCCACATTTCTTCCAAGAATTCTGAAATTTTTTCCATTGATGGACTAATTCATTGAGGCAGACAAAGTATTTTTCCAATCTTTCAAACAAAATTCTTGCAAAATGGAAATGAATTTGTAGCACATTTTTATTTTTCCAGAAACTAAAGATGCAAGTGTCTTTCCCTGGACACGGAGAAATACTAATACTTACTTATGTTCTATAACATTTTGATATAATACAAGCAAATCTTAAATGTATCAGAATAAGACAGGTTTAAGGGCTTCAAAAGACAAATGTAAACTCTTTAAAGGCTAAGAATTATACAGCTCTTGCAAAAAGCTCTTAACTAAGAATTTTACCAGAATAAATGTTTGACCCCTTAAAACCAGATACAGCTGGTACCTTGAGCTTCAGAGAGTCTGTATCATAAGGACTTGGAGTAAAATCAGTGTGAACCCTGGCTCTCCCACAAAAAGGTCCTCTGTAAGGAGGCTCTTCATCATCACCATCTTCTGATTTCACACTCTCCCTGTTGCTGGTTGAGGAATCTGTTGTGCTCACTGTCTGACCACCTGTGTGAGAGACATAGTATCAGTCCACAAAAAAGAATCTCTTTGTGAAGAAGGTTTGGAAACAGAGGCAAGACAGAAAATGGGTCTTTCTTTTCTACAAAACATGGTAATCAAAGCTAAAAGTCCTTAAATGCTGCTATTTCTAATATACACACGACAGGAGAGTTAACCTACTTTGCACTCTCTTTTTCCCATATTCAGCTCCTCAGTATTTAACTAGTGTCTCATCTACAGTACGTAACAGGTGGTGTCATCTTTCTGGGAAGTTTTGCCCACAAAAAAAGCATAGTGATGTAATGAAAATAAGCTCCAAATCCTGCGTGAGGGTTCCAGAATCCCAATCATGTCCAGAAACTTGGTTTTATGGCAACACTTTGTACTGATATTACAAAAAAAAAATAAAAATAACCCAAACAAACAAAAAAACTCCAAAACGAACCCACAAAACCCAGATGATTTTCAGAACATACTTCTAGTTATTTAAAAATAGAACTTTATTTATTTTCCCCAGTATTTTCTTGGTTTCTAATGGTCAGTAATTCATAATGAAGCAAGTTCACACCATAGGTGTCCCACTTAAACTCTGCTTAGTGTAGAGACAATGTTAAACATACATTTTAGATAATACTCCTTTAAGTAGTTAATGAGAGAACCTTAAGGTCTCTCTGCAGGGGGTGGGTGGGGGTGGGAAGCCCTTCAGAAGTGCCCAGGAGAAATCCAAGATTTCTGAAGATGAGTCTGTTTACTACTGGCCAAGGATTATAACTATTTTCACTCCAATCATTTGTATTATAATAGCAGGACCCAGCAGACCCAGCCAGAAAGTAGGATTTCACTTTTTCAGGGCTCTCTATAAACACAAAGCAAAATTACTGTTTCTGCTCCAAAGAGTTTAGAGTTCCTTGTAAACCCTCAATGACTAAGCCATCAGACTTTCTATTTTTTAACCACCGCTTCGACTTTCTCCGATTCTGCTTACTGTGGAGATCTCTGCTCCCTGAAGCCACAGAAATGGAGAAATGCAATTACAACTGAACTTACTCATTGAGCTCTGACCGCTTAAGGAACTCCTCAGGCTCTCTACTGAGCCACCGGCTTTCAGCTTGGGTTTGTCCAGGGAGTCAGTGTCTGGCGGCGGCGACTGCGGAGAACCTGGCATGACCCCGGTGCTGGACTCCTGAAAGGGATTGAGCCACTTCAGTTTGGTAAATGAACACAGGCACTGACAGGAGCTGCTTGCTCATCTCCAAGGAAAGAGATTCTGTTTTCCTGATCTTTATCAGACAGGATGAAACCTTCTGCTTTTATCTACTTATTTAGTGGTGGTAGCTGTGGCAGAAATCGCACTTTATTAGGCATGATAACAGGGACAGGAGCAAACAGTCCAGTCTGAAAAAGCTAGCGTTACGAGTAGAAAGAAACATTACACAAAACTCCCAGTTACATGGTTCTAAGGACACATGATGTTTTTGCCAGTAGTCCTTTCAAAAGAGCTAAAGCCAAATTCAGCTTTCTGAATCAGGATTTTGTAAGAAGATGAATAGAAACAAATCAGATAAGGCCAGTGACACACAGTCATTGGCATTTTTTTTTTCAGTGAATTACTGATATCTTTGCTCATTTACTTTGAAGAAAAAAAATAATCAGAAAGTGTAGCCTGTGCATAGTATAAATACTCATAAAGATAAAAGAAATTGCTACATGTGCAATAGGTGAGGCAATTTCTCTTTCCATTCAGCCAAGCATTACAGGAAATCAAAAAGGCTCTTTCCCAAACCAGAATTCTGTCAGCCTCTGTGAAGCACTGTTAAAGCAAAGCAGCAGATACTTGTGGTCAGAACCACTTTTGCTTGGACTTTTGAAGGCAAAAAGAGATGCTGGCACAGAGTTTGAGTCATGATGCCAAAAAGATACATATTATAAAATGACTGTGCCAAAAAGTTTGAAAACAAAAGAACTGTAGCTTGCATACAAGAAGAGTATTTTGTGGAGAAGTGTGGTCATAAAACCTAGATGACAGCAATTATTTGCATGCTGCAGAATCATCAGAAAAATAAAACTCATCCCAGCATATGACTTCAGAGGTCAAGTCAATCTTGGAGAGGGCTAGAGAGCAGAAGGTATTGCTAACTCACTGTAATTCGATTTCTCCAAGCATCCCTTTCTTAGGCAGACTTTGCAGAGGAGCACTGTAAGGCCAGTCAGACACCAAAGCATCTTCTCAAAATGTTTTAATTGTAAATTTAAATTAAACAACCTTAACTGTAAGCACTGCCCCTGGTTGTGAATCAGTATAGCTAATAGTCCTACAGGAAAGGGATTCCAATGTTGCAGAGCACTGCATAAAACTGATCACGTTTCTGCCTCTCTGTGCCGTCTCCAGGTACTGGAGCTCAGGGTTGTTACTTTGAATGTTAGGAACTGCTCCTTTTACAGGCACCAACGCTTTGCATTAATACCAAAAAGCAGATCTGGTGGGGCAGGACTCCCTCCCCACTTCCATCTCTGGAATGTTGCAGCCATCCCCGGCCAGCCAAGGCCACTTGGGGGCGATGTCAGCCAGAGAGAGCTCTGCTTCTCCCCCCCACCCCCCGCCTTCTTTCTAAACTATTACTTGCACATTTCAAAGGCCAAGACTGGTTTTAAACAAATGCCGAAGAATTTTTGACATGCCACCAAAGCAAGAAACCCAAAGTATATCTAAAGGTAATAAAAAGACAGCAATTGTTTCTAGGTCACTGAAATGCAAAGCCTAATTTACAACTAATGTACTTCAGGTTTGTCTTTAAGAATAAGCTCTACAAATCTGTAATGAAAGAATAACAGGAAAATCTTCTGCGGGTTGCCCCTTCCTGACTACATTGTGCATCTGTTTTAACGGGCTGCTGCAGAGGGCAAGCTATGATGGAGAAAAGATCTGTAATAGCAGAGAACCGTGTACGTGAAGTTATGCTGGAATTTAAACTAAGATGTAAATTGTAGCTTAAATCTATTACTGTGACCCTGTGTCACAGACAGGTTTCCTTAATAAATAATGATGATAGTTAAAGAAATGGAAAAAGAGAGCGAGACATGTAATGTCATCAACAACAGGCATCTGCTGATGAGCTACTGGAATGAAAATCTGAAAACGCCTTTTCATGGTTTAGCATCTATAGGAAGCCATTTCACAATGAGGGATTTGGTAAGAACATAGGAATAAGCCACGCCACATAGTCTTGTTAGAAATTTCCTCAGAGATGCCTTGAAGCATGAGAATCAATATTGGTTATCACTTCTACACTATTAAGTGGATCCCATTGCAGACCTTACATACCTGCTCAGACAGAGAACCGCTGTATTTTTTAGACATCCTTTTCTTCATGGTTTCTTTTACAGACTTCACCTTTTTGCCCAGAGATATACGGGAGGCAGAGGGTGATTTGATCACTTCTTTATAAACAAAGTCTCCTTCTTTGCCCTGTAAAATAAAACAGTGTTTAAGCCTATAAAACACAACAGTATTTTTCTTCCCCAGTCAGCAGTCATTGCAGAGGTATCCAGGCAGACGGAGGACGGCAGCACGGTGTCCTGTTTAATGAGTTAAGATTCACTGTTGAGACCTTGTGCAAACTACTGTAGCAGTGCATCGCACCTTACTCCTAAGGCCTGATCACAGAATGCTGATGTGTAACCTTTACTGCCGGTACTGGGTGTAACTATGCTGGGGTCTGTTCAGATGCCTTTATCCCTTTAAGTTTCAGGTAGGTATTTGACCTGACAGAAATCTCCACAGTTTCAGGCTGAGCCCTCCTGACAGGATATACATACAACAGTAGTTGTGGCTCATGTTGGTCGATACTATATACAGCTTAGTGGAGCAAAGGTACCCCTGAGATCCTAGCCAAATATATATCTGTGTGTGTGTGTGTGTGTATATATATATATATGGATACCAACATTTAGCTACCCAAATTTAAATTTTATTTTTAGATGGACATTCACTTAACCTCTCTTGATGACTGTCTTTGTGGTTTCACTGTGGATTGTTTATAAAATAAAAATAAAAACAACAAAAAAAGCGCTACTAAATCCATCAACTACAGTAGAAGGTCACACTTGCACAGCTATTCTTAAGACACACAACAGGGTACTGCTGATCTAAATTAGCTTGTCCATATATAGTGGATGACAAAGGCCAGCTGCTTTGAATGCTTTTAACCTTTTCTAAACCAGCTTAAGATACCTAGCAGTGACTTATGCCACAAGCACACACAAAGCATTTACATGCATCAGTTGACATGTCACCAAACTTATTTGTATGACTCAGCCCTTATTCAGATTGTCCAGACCAAAATCTCTTTGGCCAAACAGATTGACTACTGAATGTGGGGTTTGTGACTTGGTTCGGTAATCCTTCTGAGGACAATTTAGGTACATAAGATGACAAACTCTAAAATATGTGCACACTGTTTTCTACATAAAAGTGTTATCTTTTTTTCTAAATTTATGTATGTTTGCTACTTTACCAATGATGTCCCAAAAAGTTTCTCTGAAATTCAGCTGATACTTCATTTCTGACAAATTTATATTTTTTCCTTTACAAGTTGTTTATGATTACAACTTCTTTGGGAACTTTTGGTCTTTTAACAGAAATGAAGGACAGCCCTCACGTAATAGACTTAAATGTTTTTGAGGAAAAAACTTGACCTGCATACATTATTTTAGTATACCGCATCTCTTCCACTACTGCTTTTAGCAGGGAAAAATGTAACATTTATATTTCATACTTTCCTTTATCAAAATCACTATGAACAAAATATGACAAAGTATTTATGTTTAAAGATACACATTGCATGTTTGGAAGTTAACTTTCTTGCTGAGTTGAAAATTGATGAATAAAATAACCACTCACTGCTTTGGCCAATTTAGCAGTTATTTATGATGTCAAAAAAAGTAATCAGAAAAAAACAAAAACAACCCCCAAAATCCCAGCTGACATAAAAAATTATATAATGGTGGCATATAAAATGTTTCACAATTTAAACTTGATTTAAGTGAACAGAGACGGTATCAGAGCCAATGTTGAAACAGAAAAGAAAAACATATACAGCGAAAAGGAAAAAATATGTTGGCAATTTCATTTGATACAATGTTCTGGTTCATTTCTGTTCTGTTATTTTTGGCTGCAGGCTTACCAACAGTAACACTGGGATCAACATGAATAACATAGAATGGAATTAATTCTCTGGGGAGATGTATTTTTTTTTTTTTTCAGACACAGAGCTCTGAGATCAATTGTGCAGCACCCAGCACAACAGGATCCTGGTCTACTCCAGAGCTCTTGGATACAATAGAAAACAAATAATAAATGTCTTATGTAATGACTTCCACCCAAATAACTTGCAGATCTTCAGTCAGTGGAGGTTTGCCTCATCATTCCAAATAGTAAGTAATTTTACCAAGAAAGTATAGTAATCATATGTTTTGCCTGGTGTGATGTTCTGAAGAAGCCAGATATAAGAATAGCCCACAGATGTGCGCCCCAGATCTATGCTTGTTCCTGCCTCTTTACACACACAGTATATCAATATTTATATACCCATGAATATGGGTGGGTATGTTATTCTCAAAGCTAAGGAAGTTTGAGGTTAACGAAGATACTTTGCCTTCTTGGATCGCCACACTGTTATTATAGATCTAAATTACACTTCAGTCTATTATAACTCTACCGTACATTTCATTTTATACTATTTCAAGTATATGCCTTCTCGTCTTAAACTCACCAGTTGGTCAGAACTATTTCCAATATGAAGGGAACGATTTGTCAAGTCAAATCCTCCAAAACTACAGGTTCTCTGAAAAAAAAAATATAAAAAAACCCCATGGATACAGTTCTATCACAATGATTAGCTCACTTCAGAACATCTGTGATTTGGAGAACACCAGTGAAAACACAAATGTCTGTAAAAACAGAAAGAAACAAATAAACAAAAGGATGGGAGATTATAAATCAAGAAATCTGTTATAAAGCCATTTGAGTCATTTGTCTTTTCCAGAGACAACTCCCTGGCCTAAGGTCTGCTGCTCTTGAGTCATCTATTGCCTATCCTTCCTTTTAAAAAGAAAAAAAAGGCTTTTCGGTCTGAGGAAACTGTTGATCTTACGCATCAAGTTTTCCAGGGTGCTGGCAATTCCACCTCAGCACTCCCATCTGCCTTCATAAATAAGTCCACGGTAGCACTGAAATAGAGAAGCACCAATCTTTAAAAGCACTGAATAACCTACCTTGTGGGAATAGCTGCATAGACTCCATTTCCACTGAAATACAGGGAAATGCTAGAGGCCTTGTAGGGCAAGGCCTTGGTAAAAGGAAGGAAAAAACAGTCCAGCTGTCCATAAGCGCTGTATCCCCAGACACTCGTCAAGCCCTGATCCCAGATTAGGTATTTACTGTCACCCCTGTGGTGATATGTGGCAGCTCTGCTACTTCTGGGAGAAAGTATGTTATGTCCTCTGTGCCACAATCACCTAGCGGAGTGACTCCATTTTGGCTGAATGCACAGATGCAGTTTATCATAATCGTTCTGAAGGAAAAAAGAAAATCAGCACTATGACTTTGCTTCCCTCCCAAGAGCAGAGGGCAACCAAACTCGGTACAGTTGCATTTCCACAGCCAATTATAGTTTAATCATGGGAGACGAGCCTCTGCTAAAGCATTGGTATCGCTTGAAAACAGACCAGACAATTAGGGGGCTCAGAGAGAACCCAGCTTTTGCTTTGCAATCCAAAAGGTAAAACCTTTAACGTTTTATTTGGCCACTGAACAACTAGATACACAGTACTCAGGTACCTGGCCCTGCCAGAAGCCTCACAAGGCAATCCAGGGAAACAAAGGCATGGCAGTCACACAGCTTCAACTCTGGGCTGTGAGTGTGGTTGTGACATAGGCAGATGTTCATTCTAAGTATTCTCTTCAAAGTTAGAGTTGAGACAAACAGGAGGTAGAAGATCGACCACTTGCAAACCAAAAATTCTTAGGGCCTGAACTACCCAACGGAGTAACTTCAAAGGTACCTTAAGACTCAGCAAAGCATCAGATCAGACCTACAAAGCATTGGCCAGTCAGTACCATGAGTGTGCACTTAGGAGTCAGTGGAGACCCATCACTTCAGAACTATGAGTAATCTGCATTAACACTCTATTAGGAAGAAGCAAGCTTCATAGACTGTGCCACTTAATAAACAATTATATAAATTAGTAAACATTCTTCCTGCCTTGTTCACTGCTAATCAGCAAACATATTAACAGCTTTAAAAGTTTTATTTTCTAGCTTTTATTTAGGTGCCGAATACCTACAGTGTTTGGATGACAGCTTTTGTACCCACCACAACTCTACTAGAACTCAAAGCCAGCTTTGTCTAGGCCCCACACACATAAAAAAGAGTGCTGTGATGTAGAATTTTTTTAAGTGTGTTTTTTTTTTTCCAGAAGGCAGTATGACTATGGCATAGCTTTTAAAAATTGTTTTTGGAAAGCATTTGAGAGCAACCACAAGTAATAAGATCAGCTTCTAAAGCATAGCACATTTGGCTATGAGTAATGTCCTTTGGTAAAGAGTCCATTCTAACTAATCCTACAGTGTATGGTAATCCCAGCAATGAAGAGAGGACATCTGGGATTCCTCTGAGCAAAGCTAATTGTCTGCTGGTTAAAAGCTTCTGAATAAATGTAGCATATTAACAATGCTTATTGTTTCATTATGGACCTCCTCATATATTTAACATTTGACCTCCACCTTCAGATTCCAGTAGCGACCCTCACAATACTGTACCAAACAAAAGGTCTGTGGATGAGGAGGGGGATATTCAATGGAAAGGCCATGCAATCAAAAGTATTATCATTTTGGGAGAAAAGAAAAACTGATGCGATTTGAAAATTCCATGCATGTCCAGGTCACTGAAACAAATATAAATGACAAAAATGAATGGTAAGGCAAGACAGAGTGACCAGTTCCACTGAATACATAGGCATTGCAATTTCCCTGAGGTTGCAGCAAACATTATTTCTAGGAAGGAGTGGCATTACTTGAAGTTTGCCAGCTTCTTGCAGTTTCTATTTTGTGGCCAAAGAGCAAAAAGTGAACTATGAAGGCTTGGTCACCTCCCACAGGTTATTCAAGGAGACCAAGGCTGTGACTCTCATACTGAGAATACCTCACACCTGAGGAAATGAAGCAGAGACCTCTCAAAATAAAATCTGTAATTAAGATGAAAAGCTGTTTCTACTGTATTATT
Source organism: Baryphthengus martii (assembly GCA_013396935.1). Classification (NCBI taxonomy): domain Eukaryota; kingdom Metazoa; phylum Chordata; class Aves; order Coraciiformes; family Momotidae; genus Baryphthengus; species Baryphthengus martii. Next base: position 100,602 of record VWZK01016863.1, on the reverse strand, counting down.
CACTGGAATGTCTTGCTTAACGTTATGGGTGCCCTGCTGTTTCCACCCACTGAAGTAGGGAATATATCTATGTTGTCACCTAGACAACAGAGCAGCTGGGACAGCTTTGAAGGGCTGGCTGGCCTCAAAGGCAAGTACCTAGGAAACTCAGCATCATGGTTAAGGGAACTGTCCAAACTAGGTCATATAGTCAGGAAGTAGCTTTGGATCTCTCTGGAGTGCTCAAATCATTTAATTTCCCTTGGTACAGCACACCTTTGTTTTTTGGTCACCCCTTGTTCCCTTTCCACAATGTTCTGAGGTAAGGTGCTACCTTCACCCCAAGCTAGAAAGAAGCAGTAGTGGCCAGGGACAGATCACAAAGGGCACTTCTGGTGGTGGTGAGCAGCAAGCAGGAGGGCAGTGTCTATTTAATGTAAAACTCCCTGTCTTTCTGCAGCTGTGTGGGTAACAGAGAATACAGAGCTGGGTGGGTGAATTGATGAGATGCAAACTGAGAAGGGGAGGGCCAATATGAGGCAATAACAGCAGCAGAGAACCAGAGCACAGTTAGCTAAGGGTACTCTAATCCTTGGAAAATTTTGTTCGTCTCTCTGCATCCCTTTAAGAGAATACCAACTCCCAAAGCATCACAAAGAACAGGTTTATAGCATCTCAAAGCTCCTCTATTCACCAGTGATCTCAATTTCTGCATTAGGTGAATTTAAAAAGCAGCACTTTGTCATCTTTGTGCTCATTGAATTATTCTGTACACAGACTCAACAAAACTCTGATGGGATTCTATCAAACTCTTCCCTTACAGCTCAGTCAGAGCTTAAGAGTTGCTAACAGCAAGGAAAGCAGAAGCACTGAATTTTACTTAAAAGCGTAAAGCAGAAAGTGTTGACTGCAACCTCACAGAAATTGGAAGGCCACCTTCATGACAACTCTTTGACTCACAGACTTTTGGTGGATTCTCAAGAGAACCCTTTTAGTACAACGATCCACTGTGGCAGCCCACTTCCTCTTGGCCTCCTCATCCTCCTCCAGCAGGCATCTCCTCAGGTCCTGCCTGTCGGCCTTGCTCAGGGTCCTGTCAGTAACGGGACGCACCAGCTGTGAGAGGTTGAGGTGACTGTACAGACTTCTTTCCACCACATAGGTAATATTGAACTCGCTGACAGAAGAGCGCCCTCGTAGCCTTCTGTTAGGGAAGCCACAACCTCCACCCCCTTTCGTTTTGTGCCGTAGTAACTGTAGGTCGCAAGTGGTGGGGGATGCTCCTTTCCTAGCAGGGCGCTGGCAAAGAAAAGCTCTGGAACAGGAATAGTTAGTATCCATTTTCTTCAATCGGATCTGCTTCCTTACACTCTGAATCTCCTCCAGGGACACCAGAAGATGGTGCTTGTGCCTGTTGCTGTCATAAAAGCAAATGCTTTCTGTACTTACCCCATGGCTCAGTGAGCCGAGGCTCTTCTTCATTTCCCCATCTGTCAAGGAGCGGCAAACTTTCTGGGTCTTCTCCTCTTCTGGATAAGAGAAAAATGTCCCGAGTTTCTTGGGAGGCTTGATAAGGCCACGGCTATCAGTTTTGCTGAAGGTCTTCACCAGCTTCCGGTTAGCTCCCCATGTATCAAGACTACTGGATGAGGGAGAAGTAGTAAGTGAGTCTGAGTCATCCTCTGGCTGCTTTTCGCAGGAGCTGTCAAAGTAGAATTGCTTCTTGTGAACTCCAGAGTAAAGTGCGGATCTGTCATCCAGTATAGGAGAGTTGTCAAGTAAGTGCTCTTCCACACCTACAGGGGACAAAAGCAGTGCAACACATGTCATTGTTCACAATTCTCTAAGATGTTTTCCTGTATAGCCTTATTGTATTTATTTAAGATGTCACGCATTTAAAATGGAAGAAAACTCTTCCTGATATAAGCAGTCCATAAAGTATTTGCAAGTGGATAGATCTGAAGCAGTTCCTTCCATTTGCGAAGTGAGAGTTCTGGGATGAGTTAGCAGTAGACAGATGACAGCATCCTGTAAGTAAACTCATTGTTATTTTAAGTTTCTCTCTTTCATCTGCAGCTAAGACAGACAACAGATGCTTTCACAAAGAAACCCTTAAAAGCTGGAACTGGGATCTCTTTCCCATGTTTTTTTTCTGATACTTGCATATAATGCTCAGCCCTAGTAAGATTACAGTAGGTCAGAAGTATACTTGGGCATTAAGAATCAAACAAGCTATCTTTCAGGTCCAGTTTTGCAATACCTGGTGCTGCTGCTGCTGCAGAAAGCAGTATTTTTCCCAGAAAGTTACGAAGCTGAGCTCCAGCATGAAATTAAAAGCTTTGCATTTTCAGTGAGGGAAAAGGCACCAATTTTAATCACATAGAATTTACTTAGATGCCGAGAAAAATACTAGGTCAAAATGCAGGTGTGCCAAACTCAACAGTGTCCTGGTAATGACAGAAATACTTGGTTGTCACCGAATACATTATTTCACAGAAAAGGAAGAGGATTTTTTGCAGTGCAAGTACTGGAGATGAGCAAATAGCCGGATCTCCTTTTTGGAGTAGAGAAAAGGGAATAAAGGACTTGAAATCACAATTCCTTTTCACATTTATCATTTAAGAAATTTTCCTCTGGTGTTTTCTTCTGAACAAAGTATAGGTTCAAGTATTAGAAGCAGTAACAAGGAAAGAGTTAAACAAGAGTCCTTGTTAAACACATCCTTCTCAGTCCTTCCTGACATATTTCACAGCATTCTCAGGTATGTATCAGAAACATAGAGAGAAATTTGTCTGCATTTATTTTTCGCCAAAATAAATTTCTTTTCTGCCCCAACTTTGCCTTCACCTTTCACTCTTTCCACAGTCTTACAGCAGAGCTAAATTTGAACCATTACCAAAATATTTGCGATTTATTAAACTCACTAACAGGGGGACACATTTCAAGATGAAAGAATATTAGTTGCTGTGTACAAGCTTTCTGTCTCATATTTGACACATACTTGCTGAAACCTAGGATCCTCTTTTGCAAAGATAAAACTTGCTGCGATAGTGAAGGGATAGTGGATTACGTCTAAGACACAACTTTCACTCTTGAGAACCTTTCTGCAGTAAGTCTGTAGATTGGAGTCTGATTTTGACACTACTTTCACTGGACTGTCCAACTTGCTCTTTTTCCCCTCTACTCAGTTTAAACAGTAAATAGACATTTTCCTGGGACTCAATATGTGCTGATAAACATTTTTAATCCACTGAGTAAATATGTTTTTAAACAGCTTGTGAAATATGCATTGTATCAACACTGAAACAGATGTTATTTGGAGTGAGTCCATGACACAAAGCCATAATGACACAGATGTAGATGCAATTTGTTTTCAAACGCTATACAAGAATGGTGCCCAGGCATTAGGAAGCTTCAGTTATTTAACTTACTAGGAGCAGACTGACACAAAATACACATGGATTCAGGTACTAGCACATTCTATCAGATCATCCAGATGTATATTCAGTGTGATAAGAGTCAACAGTAGAAACGTGGGAGAAGGATCTGGGACTAGTGTACTTTTCTTTAAAAACTATGGGAATGCATAAGGGAAATCTGGCAAAGCTGTTCTTTGTGAAGAAATTCTTTAGGAGGATTATGAGGAATATTTCTCCTGGGGAACTGCACACTGGTTTTCAAACCAAGCTTACTTTTACACTTTGTCAAAGGTTGTTGAACACTGTTGAATTTATTGAAATTTTACTGAAGTTATTCAGTCGAATTTTATAGCTAACTCCCCAAAACCTAGCAATCTAGGATTTCACATTACTTCACATTCGTAAGACAGATGCAACTAACAGCAGAAAACCACTCAAGAACCAGTCCAGTCAACTACAGGTAACTTGAAAGGCCAGACAGCAATCCCTAAATCTGACCACAGTATTTTTCATAATCTTGCAGAGCCCTCTGACACATCCAAATGGGAACATAGATCAACATTACGAGATATGGGAATGGACAGCATTTATGAAGCACTTTTAATTTGTCATATGAAAATTTGGGTGTGGGGGGAATTGACTGGAAGAAAAGTCAATACCTATCTATTCCTAATGTAGACTTGGCTACTTAAGGGGCATTTTACTTATGTAGTAGTTATGCAGAAGTAATCCATGTTGTTATTTACCAATAATTGGTTTTGCTAGTTTTCCAAGACACAATCTACAAAGGAACTCCAGAGCATTAGATAAAAGTGCAATGTCAGAGTTATAGATAATTTGTTCAGAAAAGACTGGGTTAAAACCGAGCAGAGATGCAGGAGACGGAGAAAGAAGCAAAGCAATTTTTTGTTTTTTTTGAGACAGTTGTTAATTCAGTGATTTGTTGGAGGAGTTGGGACAGGGATGAAAAACTACGGGAAGAAAAGTCTTGGAAGGGACTGGGACACTTAAGTGAAATACTGAAGGAGAGAAGGAAATAAGGAGATGAAGTGCTGTAAGACAGGGAATAGAGAATAAAAGCAGACAGTTAATATGCTGAAGAGAAAGTCAGGTCAAACTGCAAGAAGACATCTGCACACCCAGTGGCCCCTGTGCTGCCTGCTCCTGCAGCTGCTCCTACCCCTGCAGCCTCTGGCTGATTGCTCCCTGCAGCTTTTCCCAGGCCCGCAGGGACGGAGGAGGTCGGACAGGCCTCTCTGGGGTCCCTTCCCCAGAGCAGGGTAAAAATAGCCCTTCTTTGTTTGCCCTTTCTTATAAACTATGTTTTTGCTTCCAAGGTAACCCAGCTTTATGCTCCCCCTATGAGGTGACAAAACCTTTTCAGATCAAGACATCCTCCCAGTTCCGAGCTCTAGGCTGGCCATGCCTCTCGCACCAGCCCGTGACACCATCACTACACAGTAGAGAGGCAGGCTAGATCGTAAATCTTGCCAACAGCTTCCTGCCACATATGCAAGGAGGTACATGCACATGTTCTCCTCAGATGAACTAGGAAGGAATCACAATACAGCTCAGCTCACTGCAAAGCTGAGGGGAATCTGCATACGATCTTGGGCAGGCCACTAATATAAGAGAGGTGGCCCACAGATCCAGTGAGGGCTCAAGCAGAGTCGAGAGGCTCCTGAGGCTCAGGTTCCATTTATCTGAGTTCTCACACATGGATACAGGTCATCCAGAGTTAATTCTGCAGCGTGGTGTTCCCAGGACCTGAATTCCATTTCCCTACTCTACTCCTCCTCCCTTCTCTCCCCCTCTCCCTTGGCAGCAAGGCTCATTCAGGAGCCAAACTGCAAGCAGGCTCCCCCAGAAGTAGGAGTTAACGGAACACAAGGCAGCCGCTATCCCACAGGAATGTTTGATAGAGTTTCTGTACTTTTGCCACAGGATGATGCCATCTGGTGCAACTGTACCACCAACCAGCCCCTACCCTCCCAAAACTAGCGAGGGCTTCACCTGTGTGCCATCTCAGGCCTTGGAGGAGGACGAGATGGTGGTGGCTCTGCTTACCTCCTTGCTGAGCCTATTGGGCAACTGGCTGAGATTACTCCTAGTTTCACTCCCAGCCCAGCATGGGGCACAAAACATAAGCCAAGCTCTAATCTCTTAATAAGGGGCTCTCCAGTGCTGCTCTGGGAATATCACGAGATCGGCAATAACCGCATCCTGGGCTGTCACTTTACTCCTTCCACAGTCTCAAAATGCAATTCCTTGGGCAAGGCATTCACCATAGAGAAAGTAGTCTTTTCTACTGTCCCTTCAGAACACTCCCCCTCTCCCTCCCCCAGCCTTCCACTTTCTGTCCCCTCTCAACAGAAACATGTACTCATACATGCAGTTTTAACCATATGCACATTGTTTTTTACCTTCTGTGCTGGGTTTTTTCATTTCTTCCACTCTTATGAGTTTCTTCCTGACTCTGCGAGTAGAATTCACCAGCTTGTGCAACCTCTTAAACTTCACCGACTCCTCTGTTTCATCATCGGATTGTTCTCTTGACTGGCAAAGAAACAAAGGGAATATTAATAAAGTAGTAGTTCCACGGCTTGCTCCTTCAAGTCAAGTTAACCCAGCTCATCTGCTGCGCTGTGTCAATGCAGCTCGGTAACTGGTGTTATATTTTCAGCCAAGGTCAGACAGAAACATTTAAATTACTGAGGGTTTTCTGTTTTTTTTTTCTTTTTCTGAAAGCATGACATACCATTTTGATTTCTAAATCAGTGCAACGTAAGATCCTAGGCATTGAAATGCATTCCTGCCCTTGTCTTTCTTCCCATGCATTGTGTAATAACTACTTCCACGTCCTCTCTCAGTACGTTTCAGGCAGGGCTCTTTCCCAGGGCTCTTCTTACCATACCAGTTACGCTCCTGTGGTTTGGGTCAGTCACTGGTCTGTCTGGCATCTCAGAGCTTGTTGTTTAAACCTGGTTATAAGCAGTTTCTCCAAACCGAAGCTCTGTCATTGACGACTTCTCTTTTTTTTTTCCCCTCAGTCTTCCCAGAAAATCAAAACCAGCAGCACAAGAAAGGGATGGGAAGGAAAAGGAAGGAGGAGACCTCATCTGCCTCGCTCATGAACTGCCACAGCTACAAAATATTCTTTTCCTCCTCCCTGCTCCCTACACTCCTCCTGAAGGCTCTCGAGGCTGGAGTTAAGATGGACACAGCATTCCTCCAGCACTGACCAAGGGAAAACTCTGACCTTTTCAGATATACAGTGCAGTCCATATTCCCCAGCATCCCGTTTCGTTTTGCATCTGATCCAGTATGCTCAGTTCCAGCTGTTTTCCCTCAAGTATCAAACATTACAGAGACAAAAAAAAATTCCCCTCTCTCCAGCAGCAGTGACACAACAAGCTGAAACAATCCATTCCTTGTGAACAAGAAGACGACTTCGATTTTCGAGCCAGATCCAACGTTCAATGTGCTACTTCCTCTGTTTTAATCAGTTCAGAATGTGGAAGGCGGTGGTGGGGGGAAGGGAAGGGATGGGAGAGGAGAGGGAAGGAATCCAGCAGGGCTCTCCACCTCGGCCAGGACAGCCCTGGCACCATGCGCTGCCGCACATTCCTCTGTGCAGTGTGTGCTCCAGCTGGAACGTGGTATAGATCGTATACTTTACTTTGTTTTCACCCGTGGTCCTAGCCAATTCGCCACATTCTTAATGGCTGGCTCTAAAAGTCTTCATACAACTTCCTGTCAGTGCAGATATCTGTGTTTCCACGGTGCGCTCATCCTTTATTCTCCTTCTGCTTAATTACATTTTTTAAAAAAGAAAAATCCCCAACAAACGCAAGCCCTTCTCTTGTCCAGCAAAAACGCTTTTTGCTTACCCAGAGGTTGAATAAAAGACAGGCCAAATACAAAAGCAGTTTCTGCTTTTCTAATACACTTAAATATCAGGATGTGGTAGTAATGGTAGATGCCATGGGGCAGGACACGAATTAGCAGCTGCATGAGGTACACTTTCAAAAGGACAAACAGTGCCTGAAGGAGTCAGGACAGCTCTGAAAGCTTACCTCACAGGCACGCACCTCACAAGGCCAGCAAAACCACACCAGAGCAAACTTCAGCCCCTTTCTGCAAGTACACTGTCAATTACCAATTTCCCACAAACTTTGTGTTACTCCAAAACAGGAAAGAATACCAAATGGACCACATATGGCAGTAGGAATTACCACTCTGCCATGCAAGAGCTGCGGGAATGTGTTTATTACGGGTACAGGCTGGCTAGGTAATTAATAACCGTCCCTGGGGAAAAACAGGGCTGTAAAGAGGAGTACCAGACTTGTTTATATCAAGATAAATTAATCAGCAAGATGAGCATTAATTCAAAGATTATGGCTGGGGCAACTTAGTGACATGTCAACAAGACAGACATATTTAGATAAGATGACAAATGGATTATTGACCATAATCAAGAAGTTCAGTCAAGACTTCTTAGACTATTCAGTGTATCCTGGCAAGCAATCATCATGCATACTCTGCACTCAATTGCATTTAAAATAAACATGTCTTAAGCCATTGCTTTCCTTTACTACTTTTTGTACACCCTTGGTTTGCAAGACTACTGTTTGTAAAACTCTGAGTTCTGTAAGACTTAAAGAACAGCTTGTATCTGGTCGTCTCACCTGGGATTTCATCCAAGAATAAACAACCACTCTGACTTTTGCACCACTGATATCTGATAAAGAACTGTACCCCTCAGGGTTATGAAGACTCGACAACAACAACAAAAGCTTTTACAATGTCTGACATTTGCATCCACAACTACCAATGTGAATGTGAGCACTAAAGTAGCCTCAGAGCAAGATACTGACATCAGACCCAAGCGGGTGGTACAGGGGCTCCCCATCACGCTTGAAAATAAATGAAGTCCCATCGCAATCAAGTGCCAGCTGGTTTTCCCTGCCACTTCAGGACTCCCAGCACCCTTTTGACCTGAGGTTCTCTGCGGGCAGCAACAGACCCTGCCTCGTGCCAGTGCTTGGCCAAGAGAGGTGAGAACAACTTGTGTCCAACAACACGAGCTGCCGGATAATGGGTTGACTGAAAACAAAGTCAGTCTCTCTCTCTCTAGACGCCTATTTTCTATCAGATAGGGTAGCATGTGGCACAGAAAATATTCTGTAAAGGAAAAGGATAGCTAATCAGTTTATACAAAAAGGTCTAAAACCACTGGTGACTACACTAGTTGTGGTGCTCAGGAAACTTTTCTGTCAAATAATGCTGATTCTTTGAAAATGCAACTGTTTTGGAAAAGGGTTACTTTTGATTTGCTTTCTGGTTTTGGAACAACTTTTTTTAAAAAGCGCCTTATATTATCAGAAGTTTCCATATGGGCACATGGGAAACAGAGACTAATTTTCCAGCTCAAGCAATGCTTTCTTTTACAGCTAATATTAAACAGAAAACAGAAATGCACAGCATTCAGGCCATAAGTGACATAATTGGAAATCATTTAACTTCGATGCTTTGACTTCCTCGACCCATTCTACCCTTCTCGTTTCCATGGCAACTGAATTGAATTTTTTGATGGCCGTCCCTAACTTCAGATGAGAAAATCATCCCGATCTCCTTAACATGTGGCAGGCTGGGCAAATGGCTTCTCGAGACAGTTCTAGTAGTCAGGTGTGAGCATGGGGCTGCAACACAGCTGGCTGCCAGCCTCCCCCTCCCCCTCTACCCCCTTGGCAAGCACTTCAATGCACTGCAGCACGGCAAAAGGGAAGACACAATCTGTCAAAAAAGGAATGATGCGTCTGCAAGAGGCTAGGCTAGAGGCTCTCTGGCATGGGAGAAGGCCATGATTTTCCCCCCTCCACCAACACCTCCCGGCCCCTGGCACATGGCTGTCCTGTTAGGACAAGCCTCGGCATCATTAATGCACCGCTAAAACAGTCAGGGCCCTTCTATCTCCCCATCCACTTGCGCACCGCTGGAGCAGGCCTCTCCTCGCACTCCAAGGGGAAAACAAATGGATTTGCAGCACTGCAAATAGGAACAACTTAACTTCCATCTCCTCCGCTCCAAATTTTTCCATCCAAAAGCCCATACGGCTCAACTTTTAATTATTTTGGCTAATGTTGTATGTAGTAATTCTGTGGTGAATGCTTTAAGTGTTTCATTTCTGGTTTCCAGGGCAACATTACATCAGATTGCAGACAGCTGGCTCCACAGCCTTAAACCATAACAAATTGGCCAAAGCCAACGCACAAAAATCGCGCTCGCTTTAGAGAGAGTGCAGGGCTCGGCTGGGCTGCTGGGGACCCGGTGAAGCCGGCAGGGCCCCTTGGCGGGGCCGGCTGGGTGGAGTCATCTTTCCCCACACTGCTTGGAGCAAGTGCATCCCTGACACATCTGCGATGGCCTCACGGTGCGGAAACTCGCCAGCTTGGAGAGCTCGGCTGCACAAACGCGCGAAGGACTACAGGGAAACAGGGACTAAATTAATAGCATCTGGGAACACCAAGGACTGCATGCGGACTGCAGCCACCACGTACCACATGGCTGGAAAACTACGGAGCGGCCAAGCTCCATCCCCACCACCTAGCTCTTTGCCACTAACTGACAAGGCCACAAAACGTATGAAGATGCTTTCAAATCCAGGAGAGATCAACTCCCTCTGCCACTTCTAGTATCTCTTCCGCTTAAAAAATTTCTCTCTACTCATGCACCTCTAAAGGCCACATGTTGTATCGTCTCATATGCATCAAAGTAAAAAGCCTTACATTCAGGAACAAATAGGGAATTAGGACATGCACTTTAATATTCAAGGAGCTCTGTACAGTTCTGTTCTCAGTGTTGTCCTTGCTTTCTCTCCCACTTTTTCCATGCAGGCTCTTTGCTGCTGCCTGCTCTGGAGGCAGGGCGCACGCCTTGCTCTGCTGCTCTCTAACATCCAACCCATTTCACACGCCATAGAAATAACAATCCTAACCTCCCTCTTTGAATTAGTGCTTCACGCACACACACACAGAGAAAACTGACATTTATTAGGGTACTTGAAATTAATTGGCAAAATGTAAACCAGAAGTAAGTAGCTAGCTTTCAGCAGGACTGTGTTTGGAAATACTTCAGGGCTGTGCTTAAAAAACACAAGGTAGGCAAAGCCTGCTAGCTGGGTCCTAATAAAAATGTTTAAGAAACACCAGGACAATATCCAGTTAAAGCTATCATAACTGAATAATCTGTTTCAGCTCCACAAACAAAAACATATGTGACCTTTACATGAGCTGTGTGAAGCCATTTAGAGAGGTTAAAATTTTATAGTTTGCTTTATGCCTAGTAACAGTTCAGCTCCAAACAAATCTCTAGGAAAACTTCCATCTAAGAAACAAGAAAAACTGCTAATATCTGATTAACCCCAAGCTGCAATTATTTTTGACTATCAAACAATTCTTCTTCAGCAAATCGGGGCAAAAAGCCACATTCAGATCCATGGGCATATCACATCCCACAGCCCTGGCTAGCTCACTTCAAAACTATGAGCTCTATAGTAAATGCAACGAGATTTTGCTGTTCCTTTAAGAGACATGGCTACACGTGTCCCTTCTCTCTACCAGGCTTTATATCCACCGAAAAAATCCAACCATTCTAACTTTTAAAAAATTTTTACTGAAGATGCCTGGATGAAGTCAGCGAAAGGAAAATAGAAGAGAAAAGAACTTAAAAGCCCAAGGAAAGGAACAAGAGAGCTGAGAAAAGCTACGCATGCTGTGCTGTGCCTAAGAATAACCACAAAAGCCTTTTCTCTTTCTCTCTGAAACAGGAGGCACATCCTCGCCACATCACGCTACATGCTCAGTGACTTACCAGCTTCGGCATTTATAGGCCTAAAGCTCAGTTTCGAGTAATTCCCCCCGAGTCCTCAACTGCTGTCAGCTTCGTAAACCTAAAATTTAGGAGCAGACCCTTCTTCTGAAGTATTGTATTCGCTCCGAATCCTGCACACAAAATGCTTCTTCTCTGGAGTTACATTATCAGACACCAAACTGGCTCCGATTCCAGTGCTGAATATGTAAAGATGAAAAAAGCGTGATGCTGGACTCAATTAGCTGTTTCTGCTCACTGATTGATTCCCCCAGTTACTCGCTAGCTGCATAACTTGCAAGAAAGGCATAAGTCATCAGCTCTAAGCAAATCTTCTATTCACCACAAGGAAAAAAGGGAGTGTTGTACATGGCAAACAATCCCTGTTTTCACTGACGAAGGCTTGCTGACCTCTTGCTGGCCTCCAGTTCCTTAATTACTGTCTATGGAATTTCAGTGAAAGAGAAAAAATACAGAGAATCTCTGCAAAGCCAGGATGGAGACTGACCCTCACATACAACCGCTAGAGTGGAGGCTGTGTCTATAGGAAATAAAACTTAAGCCTGTTACCAGGCTTTTTTTTGTTTTTAAATTTCTAATTCATTTGACAAAAAACCCCCCCTGAGAATTTCCCTTTGTAAAGGGCTAATTTGACAGAAAACCAAACCTTACTTAAATGGCTTTTAAATTAGTGAACTTAGATACTTTTTTTTTTTTTCTTTCCTCTTGGTTTCAGTGCTATAAAAAAAAAAAAAAGAACACCACTAAGAACTGGAAAGGCGAATGATGTTCAATTCAGAAATCTCAGACTGGTCTAGAATTAGCCACATTGTGGCTTTATGAAGCATTGTAGCGTGACTTCCAACTTCTCCTCTTAGGCCGAGCTCAGACTTCCCAAGAAACAGACTCTGAGATGCTTGAGTCAATAGGTACACCTCTTATAGTCAACCATACCTAATCCCAAACCCTGGGACAAATCCAGAATCTGGACAATTCTTCTCAGAGCACAACAAAACACAGACCAAAACTAATGAGACACACTGCTATCCAGTGGTGAAAAGCAGCAGCAAAGGCAAGCCCCAGCAGCACCATCTTTAAATCAAGAAAAGATTTTCTTTACTCAGGTTCATACCACCAATGGTATTAATCTGGATTAGCCTCAGAAATCCAGATTCACAGTGGGAATAAACTTCTACTTCCTCTGATGACGGGCTAATCTTAATCAGCCACCTAGCCAAACATCCTTTTTCAGTTTCTCCATCTTTGTACTAGTGACTATACATAGCTTTTCTACTCCCCAGCGAGCATGTTCACTAGATCTACTGGTGTGTTGTAGCTAGGTTCTTACCCTTGAATTACTTCAGCCCCAAAACTCTGATGTAAAACCTTACGGAAAAGTCTAAACTTCAGATAAAAACAGCTAGTGTTCTCCAATTTCAATAACATACCACCCCACATCAAGTGAAACATGACAATAACTTCCTTGAAATATATCCCAGATTCCCTTAAAGTTCATGACCATGAGTGAAACTGTTCTAAGTTTGGGGCTTTGCAACTTGAGTTTTGAAGGTTTTGGGTTTCATTACGAAAGTTTTGCAAACCTCTAATCCTTGCAGAGGCTGTTTATAGAAAACTCTGTGAACCTTAGATGTGATAATCCACATCATATCCTTAGGTTACAAATAAAGGCTTCTAAAATTTTAACGAAAATTAACAGAGGTCATAAATGTTTTTGCCACCTCACATAATTAACTCCAAAAGCATAAATTGCAAGGGCTGCAAATCTAAAATGGGCAGTGGAAGTGTCAGTCCCCCCAGGTAACCATGCCTGGGTTCGATCTGTGGTTACTTACAAGGAAATCAAAGGACCATCCAACAGCTACTTTGGTGAAAGATATATTACACATTAGCTGGTGACGACACTGCTTGCTGAAATTACTGGGAAATATTTGTCATAAGTAACGAGCACAAAAATTTAATTCTCCCAGGAGGTCTGTCTTGATACTAGAATAGCTGCTTAGGCAAATTCCTAGATGTTAACTGTTTCCAGGTTTTAGTAAAATAATTTTGAGAAGCATATTACCAATGTTTGCATCTGTGAGCCAGACACATTTCCTCACGGCAAAGTGTTTCTCTCACTGATTAGTATAATTAATTTTAATGACACTACAACCGTACTCATGTACCACTTGTCATAGGTATATGTGGCAGAATGAAGCTCTGCATTACATTATTCCCTATCTGTTACAATACAGCATTCCTTTCCAATTCTCCTGCAGGCTCCTCTAGACTTGGGAAAGACTGTCTGACAAGGCTCTCTCAACTGCATCTTGTGTTTTGGCAAGGCTAAGAGGTCCTGGGGAGAATCCCTATTCATTGGGCAGGCTGTACTATTAATGAATGGAGTACACCACTGGCGCTGGAAACCAATCTCCCCGCATTTTGGAAAACCAAGGGTAGACCAGCAATAGATGAAATATAGTGAAATTCCTATCAGGGGGAAATAAAAAAAGAAAAAAGAAGAGGATGAAGGTCCTTTAGTGAAGGGTGCAGTAATTTAAATTACATTCTTCTAGTATTTTCAAATAAACTATTAATACTACTGTCCTAAGTGCGAGGAAGGAAACAACAGCGGTGGGGGGAAGGGGCAAGTGGTAACCGACAGGAGGGCAATTAAAATTTTCTATTGAACCACAAGTAAAGATTATTCAGCCTGGGTCTGCCAAATAGGGCAGTGAAACACATGGCTTTTGAGATTCCTAATTCTTGAACTGAGCAAGCCTTTGTTCCAGTTTTATACCAAGGCCTGGTCATAGAAAAGATGGGGGCAGGAAACCACACCATGGATTACAGCATCTCCTGCTGGCTGATGCATGCAAGGAGAGTAGGAAAAAGTTGTTACCACCATCTTCCACCCTCTAGGTAATAGGCAGAGAAATTAGGCAGCTGCCCAAGGGCAAAAAGGGCATAAAAAGTGCCAAGCAATGTTTTAGAATGAGTATTAAATTAATTTCCGTTCCCACCTCCCATCATCCCCAAATGCATGGCCAAACATTTTGCGGTAAAGGAAGTCAAGAGAGCTTGTCTGAATGCAGTCAAAACAGAAGTGGTTATGAACATGCTTAATTACAGTCACTGCCTGTGCACTACTGTAAGCTGTCTTCTCTGAGTCATGATAGCAGGAAGATTTTTCTCATAGACCTTACAACAGACTGATTATCTCTGGCCTTCACATCAGCAGGAGCAACTCCTACTGGCAGTGAGCAGGTCTACTTGGGCTACATTACTGTGAACTACTCAGTACAATCCTGTCGTGACACTGTTTACTCCCCCTAGGGACACAGATACAGTCAAGTTGTATCTGATGACAATATGGGCAGGTCTTGCATAGTAAATAATACTTAAAGAAGTGATATAGTTTTCTTCCTAAATAACTGTGTTTCTCCTGAAAAGTCGGGAAAAAATGAGGTGAAAGAGGTAAAGAAACCCCAACTACTCACAGTGTTCTACAGAACCAAATATAAAAACATTGATGGTCTCTTGCTCTATTATCACCCCACAGCACTGACCTTACCTAAAACTTTGTGTTGTGTCCTGGAAACTGTAATGATGACTTGCATTTCTCTCATGAAGGTTTTTGTATTGCTTACCTGTGGGAAAACCTGCTTTTATGCATGGATAGAGAGAGCGAAAAGACTGCACCAAAACACACTGTAATTCTTCTGCTACTAGTTTTCACCAAGACATACCCCACACTGTCCCCAAGATCAGTGGAAAATGAGGGCAGCCAGTGCCTCCCAGGACAGGTCCCTGTGGCAAGCACACAGTGTGGGAATTTTAAACCCATGTCTTACTATAGGCTCTTTCTTTATCATAAATATTACTAAGCACTGGTAGGATTATAAGAACTTAGAAAATAGTAATAAACACATCACCCAATACAACAAGGCACATCAGTGCCTTTCAGGAAATCTTAACAGAATTTAGGTCACTGGACTCTGCAAAGCAAAGCTACACTTATTCATAGCCATACTCATCATCAGCTCCCCTTTGTTACTTCAAAAAGTGTCCAGGGCCTGGAGGCAACAACAAGCTCTCCAGGAAGAACTGAAACATAGAAGCATCCTCTTCCACCCTTTAGCCTTCCATGGAAAAAAGAATCTTACAAAAAAAGGTAAATCTTGTGCTAACAGCAAAAACAGGGAAAACATAGAGCATAGCTTTCAAAATGCTCAAAGTATTCGTGTTGCTTCAGCTTAAACACCACTGGTTATATTAACAAAAACCACACCGCTCATCATACCCTAGTCTCTCCATTGCTATCCCATGCTGATTCCCAATATGCATCAACTTTGAGCTTAGTTCTAACAAGCTAAACTGACGATACCAAAAGAAGGGTTTTTTCCTCTTTACTGTATGAGTAATAATAACATTAACAAATGGTGAAACATTTTAAGAGCCCATCAGTAACATAAATAAATATACATTTTAAAATTGCTGTATTTAGAAAGCATCCACAGTCTGAACCACTGTAATACAGCATAACCCCGAATAATGTGGATTTGCTGTAGTTACACTTAGATTTACTCTCAAGGTAATTGGTGCTCCAGAAGTTTTACTGTAATTATTTCTTTTCTTCCTACTCTTCACAGTTACCAAACAACATAGTAATGCCTGACATGAGTCAGAGGTAACTCTATCAGACTTCATCTTTTGTGAAAGTCAGCTTTGTACCATAGGTAATACAATCCCGAATCAACAGCTTCAGCATCTTTTGGACTGAAACAAAGATGACAAAAGTCCATTCTCAGCTGTTGTTCTGCCTGTGACACTGGTAGTAGACACAAACCCAATATTGCACACCCTTTCAACTTTAGGCCCATTTAACTTGGTAAATGAAAATGTCCTCAGGAAACAATATGAAGGACAGGAGCAACAAAAGATTATCTCACTCCGGCTAGAGTTGTTGCTGTGTGGACTCAATTTGCGGCTGTCTGTTACAAAGTGAATCAATCGAAGATGGAAAAGAGCGGCAACACAATGGAAAGCTTTCCCCAGCATGGGCCTCATGGCAGATGAAGATGTGCATGGCATGTCTCCAGGTCTACCCAACTGCTGCCACTCTACTCAGCGAAAACAAACAGGGTGCCAGTTTCCTGCTGGTAATGGTGCCACGCTGACAGTCCTGGATAAAGCACTGGGAGGGATGAGAGGTAAAACACCACTGCAGGCTTCCCACTGCCTATCTGTGGGCCATACAGTTGGAGGAAGATGCTGGTTTTGTTCTCTCTGCTTAATAAATTTCATGGTCTCTCTCCTGAGGCTATGAAGGCCACACATGGCAAGTGGGGAGGTGTTGGGCGAGTGTGGCACAGCTCGCTTTAGCACCGTGCAAATGAAGGTCAGCTACGCTACCTGGAAGTTTATGTTAACGAGCTTTGGATGGCTGACCGTTATCCGCTGACCAAAACTGAAATGCAGAAGCCCGATGAGACCAACAAAACAGTTCAGAGATCAAAACCAGAGATAATTACAACTTCATGTGATTTGCATCTGCAGAAACTGTCAGTGAAGTTAATTAGTGGTTTGTTTCAGCGGCAGCACATGTATGATACACACTTTTGTCACAACCTGCCGCCTGCTTCTTTCCTTCCCCAAACTAGTGCATCGAACATGGTAACTGGTACCCATTGGTAGTCTTTCATCAGAGGGCACAGGGAAGGACTATACTGATTTCTCCTAATGCTGGTCCCTCGAAGCTGCGCTGCAGCTGTACCAGCAGGGCTCGGGGCATGAGGCAGCCCTGTTTAAGATGAACTGAGAATTTCAGCCCCCAAAAGTTATCAAACAAGCTTCTATCTTTAAGAAGTATAAAAGGCACCTCAGTGTAAAGAAAGAATGTGATACAATTTTGAAGTCCTCTCTTTCCCTGGACTTTCTGACTCCTGAGGATAAATAGGCCCTTATCTAAAATCCAGAAAGAGATCCATTTGTAATCTGCACCTGCTTTACATCCCAACGCTTGGCAGAAGGAAATGAGAGCTTGTCTAGTGTTACTGTGAGCAGCCTTCATTCCAGTAGAGATGAAACATAAATATTCAGAAATAAATTTGTAAAAAAAACGATGAGGAGTTTTAGACTTTTGATACATTTGAGTAAAAAGATAAACAGTTTCAATTGCATTCCCACTTTAGCAAATAAGTAGCAGGCATACTTTGTTGTGAAACAAAAGAATCACAGTGCTAGGCCTGAAAGCTACAAATTGCTCTAAAGTGGCAGAGAACCAAGTCACCTACTGAGGCCGAGAGGCCTTTGTTTGTTTCTTAAGAGTAAACAAACAGGACATAGAATTAACAGCACAGCGATGACACTGGGCTGCCTCCCTTTGGGTGCTGAGATGATGACCCTGCAATTCTTTGTGGTTCATCTTTAGGGTTGGTTTTGTAAGGGTATGAAATGCAAGTTTCCATTTCCTGGCACAGTAATTTAGAAGACGAGGAGTTGGGAAAAATAAACCTCAGATCAACCTTTGAAATGAGTTAAGGATCAACACCAGTGATGTTAGTCATAAACACATGATAGCTATACAAGTGTGGGTTGTTTTTGTTTTGTTTTTTTTCCCCCCCCTAAAAAGGAAAAGAACAACAATAATGGTATTTGCCCTTAGACGTGATTTTGTAGGTGGCTGTTCTTATGCTGTGGGCAGAAAGACTTGAAAGTAATGGAGTACTTAAACACTTAGCACACTCCAGAAATTCTGCCTTCATTTTTTTAGATTCACTGATTGTTTAGATTCTGCCTTTTTTTTTTTTTACCCAAGATTCTCCACAAAAACCTAGTGACCCATCCTCCCACGTCCTCCTAATTACCAGCACATCTCTCTACCTACAAAGACAAACTAGATGAAAAAAGAAGAGAGCTGTTATACTAGTGTCCTAATATCTCTCAAATCCCCAAGGTTACCAAACAAATGTATAGCAAACAAACTGAAAATTATTATTTTCCTAAATTCCCTCAATTGGCAATTATCCCGCAATTCGCTTTTAGCATTTGTGTGTAGAAAGTGCTTACAGAATAATCAAGTATGATCAAAACTGCCTAGTAACAATTTGGCTGTCTGACTGAAAAAAAAAAAAAAAAAAAAAAAAAAAGAAAAGAAAAGAAAAAAGAAAGAAATCAGAAAAAATGCCATTAGAACCAGAAGAGCCATTTCCAAAGGAGTTTCAACTCAAACCAGAAATTTAAATTTTGGTGATTTGTATTTTCAATTACTTTCTGAGGTTAGAAGGCAGCGGGCTACCTAACAAAAATGTTTTAAATATATGGGAAAACATGTTTGCTTCATGGTCTCTTAAAAATGAGCAGGGTAGTTTTAAGCTAAGATTCCAAATTTGCTGAGTACAAATCACACAAATGACACTCACTGAAAGTCAAACCATTTGGCAAAGAAAGGGCTTGAAAACAGAATCATCTTTGCATGTCTCCAAAGCTGGTCCTTTTAGATTAATAGAGATTTCCTTTGGCAAAATAAATCTTGGTGAACACATACCCTATCTCTAGACATATCTGATACTTTGCACTGTTTGTTTTTCTCTCTTCCATATGAATTATAGCCCAAAGTCTTTCACCTCAGTTAACCCTGGTTTCCTTCTTGTTGACAAAAAGGAAGCCAAGCTGACTTTTGTTCTAATACGAACTTTCATTTCTGCAGATGATCTGCTTTTCTCTTGAAGGCAAGCAGTTTCACTGCTTCTGTTAAATGTAACCAGGACAAAAATTAGGAGCAAGGACAAAAGTCTTGAGAGGCATCTAAGATGATGGAATATAGATGCCCCATTAAGTTAGCAGGAAGATGGTTCGAAACCTACCAGAACAGCAGAGAGGCAACAGAGCTCTTGGCTCAAAGTGCAAAGATGGCTTAGGAAAATAATTGTGGAGAAAAAGTGCCAAGTTGTTCTATTAGGGAGGAAATACTGAGTCACATTTGGTCCTCAGAGGTATACACAGCTTTCGGTAACTTCAACACAAGCGTAAACCGCTATCAGACGATTTAAGGGAGAAATTCAGTAATCCTTCTGACATTTGACCATGGTAAATGAGCGTTTGGAGGCTTTTATGCTTTAGGTACCTTAGCCTAAAGCCTTAAGAAGGGAAAATTCAGGCTATAAATACTAAAGAGGAAAAGATCAAGACATCTTTCAGCCAGCTAAACAATCAATGCAGAAGAGTCAGGATCCTTCCTTCTCTATTCTCGGCACATTTCTGATACATCAGAACAGAGTATAACGCAACATCAGTCACTCTCTGCTCCCATCTAACTAAAGATGGGCATATTTTTTTTTAACACAAACAACAAACCCTTTCTCTACCACAAAATATTTTAAACATCTCGTAAAATGACATAGCATTCCTCTTTTAGTTTAGGGAAAAGCAGCTAACTGTCTGCTGTAGTTAGCAGGAAATTCCATTGACAATAAAATAAATAAATAAATCAATGGTCTCAAAAGCCTATGAATCAATTCTATGAGTTACAAAGAGCTTGGATCTGACAGTCAAATACGTTCTTCTCTAAGATTTATCTGTGAAATTTCAATTACAGAAATGAAGTGGAATAAACTACTCAGTTAAAATGAAGAAATTTGGAAGGAAAAATTAATTAATTCAGTATGACATGACACGAAGACTGTCTGGTGCCCACAAAAACAACAGAAGCTATATAGCTCAGAAGTGAAAATGAGAGAGGAAAGCTGCCTTACTGCTCATGGGTCTGGCAAATGCTGCAAACTCTCTGAGCTAAGAGTTAGCAAATCCAGAGACAAAACTATTTGAAAGCAGCGGGCAGCTAGAAGTTGGTCAGACTCTCACGTAGAACATATCAACAAGGGCTAGGAACGCCTGACAAACTTTGCTTCTCAGTTACTGTGAATTATCCAAGTGAAACAGTTCCCTCCAAATACCCAAAAAAAATCTTTTCTATGTATCTTGGAACACGGGCATCTTTGTCGGGCATCACTTGTGCTTCAAAAACTCAGTGATCAAGGAACAAATTAAAAAAAAAAAAAAAAAAAAANAAAAAAAAAAAAAAAAAGAAAAAAGATTATGCAATAAGACTGTCAAAGTCTAGGAGAACAGACCTTGAAGATTTAAAAGTCATGTTAAAGATCTTCTGCAGACAGAATATAGTATCACAAGGTCAAAGGTACATTTGCTATTAATAATTCATCAGCTAAATCAGGGTATTTCTGTATTGCAATAAAATAATTGAAATATTAAAGTATACTGGGGAGTTATATCAGAATGACAGATACTTACATTACAATTGGAAGACCCATCAAATGTTGAGTAAGAACCATCAGGCCATTCTGTAGCATCTACAGTGCTTGATTGCCTGTGCTGGGCTTCATACTCCTTCAGCTGAAATTTGAAAAGACAGAGAGAACATTTTCCAGTAAGAAGCAGCTACCAATATTCATTAAATAACAAGACTTATTGTCCTTATAATAACTGTGTCCTCCCCACCCCGTATCAATTGTGGAATTGGGAAAATCAAAACTTCCGCATTGCATATTTCAGTCGAATTACTTTTTTGAATCATAAGTTTTAATAACGAGTGTGGGTTTGTGTTTGTTTGTTTTTGTTTGTTTGTTTTTTCTTAAAAAGGAGTGATCTGTAAATACTGAATTTTGATAAACTGTCATTGGTGAAATATAAATGACACATCCCCAACTCAGAGGCACAGTTTACAGACTAAATCACAACAGTCTGTCAATTTCCTTCATAAAGAAAATGATCTGCAGTAAAGACCAGGAACTATCTTTTATAATTTTAAAAGAAATTACCATCTTTCTCATTTTCCAATAAAAGGCTAAAGACATAAAACCGATCCTACTCGAGTAAAACTGTGGAGAGGATCATCAAGAATTGATGATATTTAAAAAAATAAATAAATAAAAAATAAATGTTGCTGCTAGTAGCTCAGGCCACTAGAGGGGAACAGTACCAGTACCTATACGAATCATACAGGTTAGGTACAACCTTTCCCCCACAAAATTTTTAACCACAGAAAAATAAAAGAATTCCCCATATCACTGCATAATAATTTTTTAATTTAGCAATTTTTTTTTAATTATATGATTCTCAGCAAAGCAATATTTTCTTCAGACAGTAATAGAACTTTACGGTCTAGGATAATCTATTTCAAGATGTAGTATATCACTATAGGAATGTATCTGAGTGCCAATTCACGATCTAAATCATGTTTTCTGCACCTCTAATGGAGGCAGTACAGAACACCCTGTCTATCACCACAGTATTTTGCACAAGGGTACAAAATTCAAAAGTGATGTGGAAAGATTAACAATGACTTTTTGGCTTCTGAGAAATTAAAATTTCAACCCTATTACTGCACAAATATAGTATCTTTCAGTTATTTTTCCTGTGGTTTATTAACATTTAGATTCTATACAGAAACACTTGTGACAGCCACTGTATTTATTAAAAAAAAAATTAAATTAAAAAAATCTATCTGTGTTGATTTTAAAGTCAAATGCTGAAAAAGGCTGAATACATTTTCTTGAAGGCTATTAAAACAAAACATTACCTTTTGGGCTAAGAAATAAGGAGAAGAAATTTTACCTTGAACATTCGTATTTTTTAAAGTTTTAATTGCTGAAAGTGAAAGCCTTAAATCAAACTGCACTTCAGCCATTAGGAGCAGGAAAAGAATAATAAATATGTGTTCTAAAACAAATAAGGCAAGCTTAGCAAAACTCAAAGCATTTCTTTTAGTACTTAAATAAAACTATGAACATACATGATAAATAAGGGCTAGCGCAGGTGAAATTCCTCTCTCTTACTTTAGACAGCTGCAGTGAAAATGTCTAGGCTTGAGCTTTTCTCTGCTGAGCACCCTTTATTGTCAGCGGAGAGAAGAAAATTCTTTTAGGACTCCATTAATTTACCATGCACTGGATATCTATTTTTGGTTGAGCTCACTCTCGCTTTTCCCCATAAACATAAAAGAATTACTAATTAATTTATGCTACCTAGTGCAATGGGACAAACAGGCAGGCTTTCTGTTCTCCCTCCTATGTTTTCTGAGCAAATGAAAACTCCCAGTCGGTATATCCTATATCCTAAAAAAACGTTTCTCAAAGAAACTGAAGTATGCACATATCATACCCTAGCAAGTGCTTCCTCAATGGTGATCATCTTCTCTTTGACCATCATCATCAGTTGGATCCGTTCCTCATCACTCATCGTGATCTCACTGGCCACGTATCCTACATCCTCTCCTGCAGGAAAAAAAGCGCAGAGATAACAAGCACATGGAAGAGGTCATGCACAGAGCAGGGTATATTGAAACTGGATTTTACTCAGAGCTCTGAAATCTGGTCACCATGTGGATCTGGCTGGCCAGAACCAGACCCTCCCCAGAGCAGGCTCATAGTAAGATTCAGAAGAACTGAATGATTTGGAAGTAACTGGGCAAAAAAAGGAAGTAAATTAGGACTAGATAACTAAGTCTACTTTGACACTGAAAGCAAGAAAGCATGACAAGGAGAAACAAAAAGTGATTGTCATCACACAGTTATTGACCCTGAAAGACAAGAATCAAAAGAGAAAGTGCCAGAAGTCCCGCACTTAGCTCTGAGGAATGCTGTAGTCTGCTGCCAGGGCGGATGGGAAGCCTTTTCAGGAACGGTGTGCTGGTCTCTTGCAGCTCCCTGCTGTGGACTGACCACATCCCCCACCCTATCCTGGCTATCTAATCAGCCACTGAACCGGCACGTGGTGCTGGGTTTATTGGGACTTTCAGCTCCAGGACCTCTCCTTTTGGTATGTGCTTGGCATGCCAACACAGGCACTCAGAATTTTCCTTGAGAGCAAGCAAGGACCTGTGCTTAACTCAGAGTGTAAATGTGCCCCTTTTCGACTTCCTAAGTGGGCTCCTGTCACCTTTCACAATCCATCTGAACACAGGCATAGTGGCGTGGAGGAGCATCTCTTTACAATACAAGGATCTAACGGATACAGACAGGGAAATAGAAATTTTCTATGTGAACAGAAATACTTAAGCTCAGGTAAGCTCAGGAAATGTGCGTTAGATGAGTGGACAGTGAGGTGGATTGAGAACTAGTTGAATGACAGAGCTCAAAGTGATGCAGTCACTGATGCATCATCAGTGATGCAGTCTATGTGGCGGCTTGTAGCTAGTGGTGTTCCCCAGGGGTCAGTATTGGGTCAAGTCTCATTCAACATGTTTATCAAAGACCTGGACAGAGTGTACTCTGAGCAAGTTTGCAGAAGATGCAAACCTGAGAAGAGTGGCTGACGCACCAGAAAGTTGTGCTGCCACTCAGCAAGACCTGGACAAGCTGGAGAGCTGAGCAGAGAGGAACATAATGAAGCTCAACAAGAGTAAGTGTAGAGTCCTGCACTCGGGAAGGAATAACCAGATGCACCAGTACAGGTTAGGAGTTGACCTGCTCGAAAGCAGCTCTGCGGATTAAAACCTGGGAGTCTTGACGGACAAGTTAACCATGAGCCAGCAGTGTGCTCTTGTGGCCAAGAAGGCCAATGGTATCCTGGGGGATATCAATGATGATAGATATCTTAAAGGGCGAGTGCCAAGAAGATGGGGCCAGTCTCTTTTTTCAGTGGTGTCCAGCAACAGGCAACTTGTGCGATCACGGATAGTCGAGATGGAAGGTGTCCCAGCCTCGTGTCTACATGTCTTTATTCCCACAGAACATGACTCATCTTTAAGCC
The DNA here is from genome assembly GCA_013396935.1 of Baryphthengus martii. Taxonomy (NCBI): domain Eukaryota; kingdom Metazoa; phylum Chordata; class Aves; order Coraciiformes; family Momotidae; genus Baryphthengus; species Baryphthengus martii. The sequence continues at coordinate 76,564 of VWZK01016863.1, read as the reverse complement.
CTGTCATGATAAATCAAACCTGTCACACTTCCAGATCTACAGACCTCTGCCACGTTGTTGCAAATTAGTTCTACCGCTTTGTGATGCTGGCTCCTTCTATTCTATACGGATAGATTACGCGTCATTAAAAAATATTTACCTTTTGAAGTCTGCCTCATTAGTCCTTTCTGGTTCTTTCGGAAATTCTGCCAAAAAAACTTATTTTTCTTTTTCCAATCTGCTTTCCCTAAAAGGAAAGTGAAGAGGGAGGATGAGGGGAAAGGGAGAAAGAATTTCAGACAGAAACAATAGTTAGTAAATGCTTTCAAGCATTAAGTTGTATTTTCTAAGCCAAAAACTAGAATAAAAAACACATGAAATTGTCTGTTTTTCTTAATTTATTCTGTACTAGAACTATGCTGCTGTAGCTATTGCAGAGAAATGTACTTTTTTTTTTTAAATACCAATATTATAGAGGACTGAGATAAGCCAGTAACTTACATATTTTGAATTATAAACAGAAAATATTTCACATTCATTTTGATATCTTTTGAGTTGTTAACGTCAAGTCAGGAAGTGTTCTTGAAGCATTTTGCCGGTTTATTCTTTTTAACCAAACCACGATTATGCAGCCTAAGCTAAAACTTGGATAAGTGATTTTCTAATATGTGTGTGCATATATATAAATGCTTCACATATATCAAAGCACACACATATGCACATACGTATGCACATTCTGCTACTTGGTATGAGAAATTCTATGATACCATCAGCTACATCTGCTTCTTGCTTCCTGTATGCCTGGACTATACAAGCCTAGGACTACACGCTCATTAATATCAGACCTGCATACGGCTTGATGATCCAGAAATAAACCGTTTGTTCTAAAAAATCCAAATCAGGATCTGGCGCAAGGTTGGGCATATAATTGTGTTCTGTTGAATTCACCAGAGCACGTGCTATAAAGTTTATGCCACCTGCAAGAGAACATACTGTGCCTGATCTGGAAGAAATGCTACGGAAGAGCTACTTCATCCATCTGCTTTTGAAATATTCAAAGGAATATAGTTTATACTGTGCCACTGAGTTTCAGCATGTGTCTATAATATTTTGGATCTCACCCTAGAAGACTTAGAGCTGTGTTACTGACTCTCTGAAACATGGCTTAAATTTAGACTATGTTTCTTTTCAATGTTTTTTTCTAGTGATATTTCCACAAACAAAAAGATGTCCCAGTTTTTCTTTTCCTCTCCAATAAGGAAAAGAAAAAGTGTCCAGAATTGTATCAGCTCACCTAGTATAGCATTATGAACTAATTATAGTAAGCTTAAAAAAAAAAAAAAAGAGAAGCGAAAGACAATGAAAAACAAATACATATTTAAGAACGCAAAACATTTCAGAAACAAAAGAAGACTCTGGCATTGCGTGGACAAAAGTAACAAAATCCCAAATTATTCACTGGTGGTAGCAATTTTCAGAATACAAAGGGATAGGCTAGGACTGATCTAACACATAGACATTCAAAATTCAATACAACAAGTCAAAAGATGTGTATTTATCACATGACAATGCTGGCTGGGCAGTGCCAGTGATCACTGAGACACCCAGCATCTGACTTAAAGCTGCTGAGATTCGCCCTTCCCACACACGTAAATGCTGCTGGTTTCTGCCAGCGATGTGTTTACTCAGCTCTTCAGAACCTAGCATAAGTAAAACATTTAAGAATTTCATAAGAGTATCAAATAAAATGAAATATACTGACCTGCAGAGCCTTCTTCTGAACTTGATTTATGAATGGAGAGCCTATGAGAAAAAAAAAAAAAAAGGGGGGGGGGAGAAACGGACTTATTGATGTAGGCTTCTCACATTTCATGGGAGCTGTCTGATTACAGTAAATTATAGTTTCTAAACAATATATCATGAGCTGCTTTCTCTTCCCTTTTCTTCCCAACACAGCAAGTTGGAAACAAAAACTGAAGCCACTGGTCTGACCACAGTAACTGAGTTCCCCTCTTAAACATGCTGTTTGTGACCAGCATAGAAAAATATATACTGACAGAAACCTATGGTTAAGGCAAAGGAGTCTAAGTGAGCCCTCTGAAAAACATTTTTTCACATACTTTCTCCCCTTTCATTTGTAAAACAATAATTTGGCTGCCTTAGAAACTGTAGCTTTGGGATGCTGTATTTGTTTAACTGTTTAACGGCTTTCAGCCTATTTGGGTTTTATCTGAAAATGCTTTATAAATATGCACTCATTAAACTTTCAGAAGCCACTGTGTGGAAGAGAGTAGAGATTTAAAGACAAGGTGATGAAAGCTTGTCCAGACCCTATGAAGTGCGACCACAGACGACTAGAGACTACAGCTTCTTTCTCCTGAGTCCCCTTCTGTATGCTTTCCCACCAGTGTATACTCCCTCCCTCAAAAGCTAGCTGGAGAGACTTATTTCAACAGAACATGGATTTTACAAACAACCCACTAAAATAGTAAGTAAATCTTTTGTGCTCTGTCTTTATGTTCATTGAACCAGTTTTCCATAATGGATTCCAACTCAGTGCCAAAGGTTCACTGTGGGATCTCTGATGAGACATCACCCTGCTTCATTGCCATTTTTTTTTCCTGTCTGCATAAACGGAGCTAATAGAAATTACCAAATCTGGGGCTTTTCTTTGAAGCCTTCCTATGGGAACCGCTATTTAACCACTCTGCACCAAGCCAGTGAAGTGACTTCTGCCAGCTTCAATAGCTTTGCTGGAGGCCCCAAGTGCAAAGCATTACTGCAACGTCTCTGCTGAGAGCTCAGCCCCACGACACGACAATGCCCTATTGTGCGGTGGCCGTACCGCAGCCATGCAGAATGGAAACATGCATACTCTAGTATAGCAAGAAGATGTCAAGCCAAACCGTTCTTTGAATGAGGGCCTATAACAATAATACATGCATGCCGTCCTGTTGGTGCTGTCCACAGTATTTGCACAGGCTCCTTGCGTTTTCTCAGACCCCCCAGAAGAGGGCAACGAAGACTTTTTGAAGCGAATTCAGTAAACCACTTGAAGGAAAATTTTAGTTGACGCCAGTTCAGAGTTTAGAAGATGCAAGCAATTACTGGCCAACGTTTTGTAAGCATGAAAAACACGCTCCTCAATTTGCAAAGACTTCATTAAATGGGAAATGAGACAGTATGAAGTTACAGATTGATTTAGTAATTCATCTAGACAAGGAGGGTTTGGCACAGCAAAGCTCTCAAATGTAACCTCCTTCAATCTCAGACTGATTAGAAATTTAATCCAGCATAAATTGCAAAATAATTGAAGCAACCAAATTTCAGATTTTTAGTGCACCGAGCAGAGGGAGACATTTAATGTTTTCCATGCTGATAAAATTTACTCTTGAAGGGGAAAAGTTAATGATACAGGTAATGTGTGACCAAATGTTTAGTGTTTAAGAAGCCTGAATGAGAAATGCAGGAGAAAGATTCAAACCCCTGACTTTCGGGATAAAAACTCCAGAAAAGCCTTTGTTAAAATTTAAAGACTTTCAACAGGGCCAGGATTTCATCCAGACACTTAAAAGTAAAGTTGTCAGTGAGGTTTTTTTCTAAATACAGGCAAATCAGGTAAAAAGTATGTGGACTTGTATAGAGACAGTCAGTCAAGTAAAAAGCAAGCCAAGTTCTGTTGGAACTGACAGAATTAATCCGCTATGTGTTTTGCACCTCAGCACAGACCTCACCCAATTATTCTACTTATCATAAACTAATTTAGTATCCACGAAATGCCGTCCAAATCACCATCCTTAGCAAATGAAATCTGTTAACGATTAGAACTCTGTCTCACTAGCAAAATTAGACTCAAAGTAGAGAGGCAGTCTCTTGTGCTCTTCAGCCTCCAAATTCATTTTAATCCTTTTCTTCTTTTGCACAGTTGCCAACAACCACGCAAGTAAGTAGCAGGTGTAGCGGCAATGTTTGTGATGTGGACATCTGTTCACTGGGAATTAGCCTAAGGTCATCAACTCCTGGCACATTGGCCTCCAAAGGGGAAAAGCAGTAGCAGCAAACTTCTGACGCACTGGAGCTAGAGGGTGTGAGAAGGGTAGGATCCATAGCAAGCAGATCACCACCTCATTTATAACTGATTTAAGAATTATGCTGAGTTTCATCAGTAGATGCAAATTCCAATTATGATTTCATGCATTCCCTAAAGAGGAAATGTTCCGTGCCTAGGCTGACCTTGAAAATGCTAACAGCTGGTCTGAAGAGATGGAAATGCCAACAAAACTTACCACATAGAGCCTGATAAGGCACTTGGTTTTTAGTTCCACCAGACAACACTGACATTTAAAAATCCTCAGTGAAATCAATCAAGCATTTTACTTCCTAGATGTCTGGTGAAAAATTCCGAATTACCTTGGAGTTGCTGTATGTTTGATTTGTCAATTACACTCCCTTACTCTGTTAAATCTGCAGATCCTCTGTGAACATGCACTGAAAGTGATTTGTGTTCTTCCATTCATAGACTGATAACTTGTACTGAAAGTTAATGATGCAGTGACACTTGGCAGAAGTTTCAGCACTGTGTGCCTGAAAGGGAGCCAAATACCATTACTCCACTGTGGAGGCCTTCATTTTTGTTGTGGTCTGATGTACAACTTCATTAGCAAGTTTTCACACGAAATGTATTCTGTCACAGCATATAGCAGAAGAAATGCATGGATATATGCTTACACAAGAAGGAAGAAAAAAGATTTATGATTGAGGGAAAGAGTACTTTCTTATCAACCCATAATCTCTGGAGGCGAGCTGCAGAAGGGGTCAACACTTTAATCCATTAATCTCACAAATTCAAAAACATCTCTAGGCTGATACTTTGGGCCTCTTGGAGCCAAACTACTGAAATAAACAAACGGGAGGGGGGGACAACGACACAGTAGATAATCTGAAAGTGGAGCTACTTTTGGGAGTCACCAAATATTACTGCCTTAGAGAGAGAATGGGTTTCAGTGGTGTTAGTAAATTACATCAGACCACTCGGTGATCAGTGAGACAAAATTTAGTAGCAACAGCCAGAGTGCAGAACCTGAATCTGGAACCAGCTGATTAGAAAGACTAGCTTAACAGAAATGAGTTTACATTCAACACTAAAATATGCAAGTACACAAACAGGACTGACACAAAAGTCAAGTCTTTCAAACGCTAGAGATTTGCAAATAGCAGAGTACCTCAGGATACTCTGATAGAGTTGAAAAAGGATGACTGAGGAAAAAAATCAACTAAGGATGGAAAAATTCCAGTGGCAGTACAAAGAATGAATATATATGGGAATAGCTCCACAACTGTCATAACTCATGCTCAAGAAAGAGGAATTGACACCTGGAGAAGTAAAGATAAAAGCTGTTAGAATAGTCAGGGAAGTGGACAGTCTGTCAAAATTGAAAGCTGCAAGAAGGCTAATTTACTGCCTATTAATAAATCAGGCACAGGACCAAGTAGACATAAGCTGGAAAAAAAATGAGAAAAGAGGAGATAACATTTCCTAACCATTTAGACAAACTTCCAATAGTAGGTAGAGAAAGGGACGACAGCTTTAAAAACTAACTGCTTTTAAGGGGGGTGCTTGAGGGTGCTTGAAAATTAGAGATCAGACATCTTTGACAACAAAGATCTGGACATGAAGATTGCCTCTGGAGGGCACGTCTGGTTCTTCTTCTGCAGCCTACGGGTTTTGTATAAACAACGGCAAATTCAGGCATCCAAAACAGTCTCTGAATCTATCTTTCCATAAAAGTGCTGCAGTCAGGGTGCCCTTGATCTAAGCAATCCCTCCCTTTCATAAATTAACCCTTGAATTCTTGAGGTGGGCTGCAAAACTTGGAGCGCAAGGAAGAATCGACACACCCATTTGCATCACAAGCCAACTGAGATTGTATCTGATGATGAAGACAATTTTAATCAGGCTGCATCAAGGTACTATGCAACAGATTTCCCTGTTAAACTCTGAACTTCCAGGGCTTATCCCACACACAGAGCGGTTGATCTTACAAGAGACACAGTCATACATGCCCCAAGATGTGAATGTGCTGGTACACCATAGAACTGGGAAAGGAAACAAATGACATGATCTGCCTCTTTCATAAATGCACTTGTTGATTTTTTGAAAGCTCATCATTCTCAAAACAGAACAAACATGGGAACTGAGAATGACAGGATTTCTGATGGGTTTTTGTTTCAACACTAAGTATTTTAAATGCAGATGTGCTTTAACACATGGCCACATCTCATTTATGGACCACAAAATCCACAGGTGCATAGCACCATCTGATAATGAAACCACTACTTTTATGACCTTCGATAAACTGATAGCGGCCCTCTTATTCCTTCCCAATGACTATTTATAGTCCATTGAGGGAAATGCTTTGGATGGGATTTTCAATCTACAACTATTATGCATATTCATAGCAGTGAATAAACGGATGCAAAAGCTCACGCTGGCTCTGCTGCAAAACCGTTTGGTTATCTGTGTGCATTAGAAACGGTCCAGTCACATAATTAGTATGAAAAATTGACAGACTTGTAACTGCTCCTGACTGAATACAAGATAATTTATCTAACTGGAGCTGGCACAGGGAAGAAAATGGGCCTTTGGTATTTTTATCGAATTTGCATGAACCTGAAGAGAAAGCAGGCCTGCAAGGTTCTGACCTTGCTGGCACCAGTGTGAGAAAGGGATGGAAAGCAAAGACATTTCATTCAATTATCTTCTCATTAGGTTTCCATAGCAATGGCTCTTTAAGCAGGTCAAAACTTTCTCAGTGGAAACAAACACTGAGCTGCTTGTGGGCAGTGCGTGCATACATGTATTTTCTTCCACCACCAGCACGGAAGCCACCGTGCTGGTCCCATGGGCTCAGTTTGGTGACTAGCAGCAGGCAGATGGGGCGACACCACAAATGTAATAACCAGCCAGTCGGTTCTAGCCAGGAGGCAGATAATCACCATCTAGAAACCAATTTGACCGCAAAGAGCAGGGCCCAACACACAGCACGCAATGCACCCCTGTTCTGTGTGTATTGCTCACTATGTGCCATGTCAACTAGCTGAGACAAGTCAGACTTCCTCATGAAAGGCGCCCTTCATGCTTTCTCATACAAAATTACCAGGCTTGAAATCTTCTTCCAGCTGCTCAAAGGCACACTGGTTTTCCTTCTCACGTGTCCCGGGCTGCGTTTGGCTGGCCTCTCACTCCCATTGTGTGGGTTATTGTGGGAGTTTCCTGCCCTACTTCTCTTGAGGAGGCTGTTTAAAGGCAGCATGAATAATTTGGCTTTGACTAAATCAGGCCTCAAACAAGTGAAAACAGGGTCGTACACATTCAGTGATTCTTTTCGATTCCTGCAAGCACAGGGTATTAAAAAACCCTATCTTAAATGCAGATATCTCAAGTACAGCAAGCTCTTACTTCTTTTTCTTCCAATATTCTTTTCCATTTTCAAATTACGCAGAAGTAACAATTTATTCTGTTAGTAATTAAGTGCAGCCTTTAGCATCCTCCATTTGGGGGATTTGTTTGTTTTCTGCTTTGTTCTTCTCAGTTTCAGCTTTCTCTCTGCCTCACGTCTCCTGTCAACGTCCTCCTGTTTCTTTGCAGATCAGTTTACAAATACCTGCCAAAGTTAATTTGGGCACCTTGAGAAGTTGCCAGGATCAAACGTAATAGAATTTAAGCCCCCACACACGTGACCTGGAGGGATGATTTAATAACCTCCTGCATTCAAGCCTGACCTGCAGTTTGGATGCTGCAGGGGAAGAGGATTATGAAATCCAGTGTTAAAAACTACTGGTGAAGGCCAGTAGATTAGTGTATCGAAAGGGGCAGAATTAAGGCTTGCATCATTCCTTCTGCAAAACAAAAGCTGGTTTTAAAGAGACTGCTGCTTTTACTGAAAATCACTGCGGAAGATGGGAACACTGAACTGCAGGTACTCTCCCAGCCTTAGGCTGATTTGGAATTCAAGTTTATACCATGGGACAGACACTGGCTTCACTACGGCACATCCATTCCAGAAAATCCTTACAAACAGATTCAGCTAGTAGTCTCTCCTGCAGAGACAACAGCATGCAGATAGCAGCCACTTGCGTTGTGGCCTCACTGGTTGCCTGCTAACAACCTCAGAGAAAGGCATAAGGCCTGGGCAGGCTATAACTCCTCCTCTGACATTCCCAACAAGCCATCAGAGACATGACCAAACTGTGAACTCAGCATGAGAGGCTCAGTTTAAGATGTATGTCCTGCACACACAGAGAAGGTGACAAAGACATTCACTCTGGGGAGCAGCTGAAGCAGGGAGTTGAGGACACAGCTGCCAGGGGCACAGCAGCTCCCCCATGCCAGGGGAATGCAAAGGCCCCAAGCAATGCTGCCCTGTACTGCCTGCATCCCACATGTGCCTGCTTTTATCCAGAACCTTCTGCTTCGACAAGTCTGTTTCTACTCAGCTCCCTGAGCAGAGTCTAGGATTTAGGTCCTGAAGATCACAGGGTTGAGAATGTTTAAACTGTACTGTGCCACAGGCTGAGGAGTGCAGCAGGATGAATTGTGGCACTTAATATGCAGTATGACCACTTACTTGGTCAGGTGTGTGCTTGAGTGGTACAGTTCAGAAACAGCAGGTGATTCAAGACCCTCTGCCACACCAAGGTGGTGGGAATGCTGGTGAAACACCAGATACAACCACAACTGTTACCTCATACATTGTTTTTGTCCTTCCTTTCTCTAGCAGCTGTAAAGAAAGAAACGAGTATATAGGAGTGACTGTATCTCATCCTATCTGTATGCAGTGCTCTTGAGTCTCTCACCCACCTCCTTCTCTTTCCTGACAGTTCTCCGATACACCACATTTGAAATTTGCCCAGAAGCAGCTGGAGCAAACAGTGACAGAAAACAGACCTATCTCCCAAGGGGGAAAACACACAACTTCCCCTCTGCAACATCCCCAATTCTTCTAAAAACAGGATGAGAATCAGGATGCAGAAGCCCGAGTTCAGGGGACTGGGTTTAACCTGGATTTCCTGGCAAACATGCAGAGCTCATCAGTCTGTCATGTAGACTTGAATGCTCAAAAATGGGAACAGGCTAAAAGTTGGATTACATTGTTTTAAATGCTCTGTTTACAATTATGAGAAAACCCCATTCAGTCCCCTGCCTGAGTAAACATCCTTGGGGTGTTGCCATCGCTTGGAAATAACAGAGATTGTATATACAATACATCCCCAGATGAACATGGTATGGGGACAAAGAAGCAATCGCAACTGCTAAGAACACATTTACTGCAGATTTGTTGCATTGATGACTCTTCTAGCAAAAGCAGAAGTCAGTGTGTCTATGAAGGAGCATTTGCAACTACAGAGATTTTTGTTTAAAATGAGTAGTAGCACTGTTAGTGGCTGTTGCCACTTTGCCAAAGGCACACCAAGAATCTGCAAAGTTACACTAGCATCACAACTGACAGCAGGACTGCAGTTTACAAGATGAGAATCTTGGAAAGGGCAAAGGGAAATGAAATTTATTATTAAGAGAGGAAAGCTACAAACTTATTTCATGGTTTTGAGTTATTTGCTGAATATTATACGACTCAGCAGCCTGACCAACTGTTGCAATTTACAGAAGGAACTTCAGTGTGGCCAAAAAATCAGAGCAAATGTGATGAAAAGCTTGAACAAACATGACTTTGTTTTCTGTTGTTTACAGATAGCTTCTTAGGCCACATCAGTATCCTTGCTGTTATTCGCATAAATCTCAGAGGTCTTTGCTACAGCAGATTTTTCTCTCTTTGTCAGAATCAATCAAATGAAAACCATCTTTGGTCGGGAATTTATAATGCATAGAGCAGGTTCATATGTGCAGTCTTTTCTGTAGCTTCATCTAATTAATAGGAACAGTGTTGCCAGCAACAGAGAAAGATAGTATTGCCCCAAATGCCTTCTGCAGGGACTGACTTGAAGTGAGAGGCAACTCTGCCTCCAGGCTCATTTAACTCCTTTTGCCTCCCTCCAGGCACTATGGCTACTCTTCTGTGTTGCAGCACATCACCCACTAAACAGATACTTGTTGAGCAGCTTGCTGGACTGAAGGCACTGACTTATTCCATGCTGGCTTTGAACAGACTGTGAAGCAGGGTTGGTAAGGCTCAAGGTAAGACTGAATGTACACTGCTTGTCCACACAAACAGGATTTTTTCCTTTCGTGGAGCACCAAGGCTGACCTGTTTTCAGTGCAGTGCACAGTGGAGCCTGTCAGGCTCTCTCTTCAGTTGGGCACCACAGAAAAGGAAAATTAAACCAGGTTAAAACAAACATAGCTTCTTCCAGACTCCCTCAAAGCCTCCTTCTGTTTGGAAGCTCTCAACTCTGGCAAATAAAACAGCCGTCCAGGTGTGTTATTTTAAAACTTTAGACCTTGGTAGGGGTAAGCCGCAGGGTGTGAAGGCAGCAGTGCTGGGCAAGGGAGCTACTGAAAGCGACTACATTCCAGCCAGCCACTTGCTTTCTCCTCCTTACCCCAGCACGTGTTTTGCCTTGGGACTGCTTTTACTTTCTGAAGTAACCTGCTCAGAACACCAGACCAGAAACAACTCATCTCACCTTGCACTCCGGAAAAATGTTTGTATTTTCAGTTTGCAGAAACACAACTTTTCTTGGGCAAAATTTACTTGGGCTTTGGAAAAGTGTTTACAACAACCGATTTTTCAGTTCCTGAAAAGCTAGATGGCTATTTTGGGACAAATTTTTCCTTTTTCCCCTACAAATCTCTTTGTGAATGTGAAAAAACAATGCAGATCTGCATCAAGTTTCAGGTTTGGCAAACTGGAGTCTTCTCACAACAAAGGAAATTTTGTTAAAATTTTACCCCAGATCTTTCACACAGTATGAGGGAGCCACAAAGGCAGTACCCTCAAAGGGACAAGCTTTCCTGTCTCATAGTATGCCCACACAACAAATTCAGATAAAAGACACAAACTCAAAAAAACCCAAACCCTGTAGGACTGACATGCCATCCTCCCCTGAAAAATACGAAATTTAACATATTAGTAGCAATTACAGATGTATTGGATGGACTTGAAGTGGTCAGTTTCCTGCAGATCAATTCTATAAACTCTGCCTTCCTGGAAGAGGCATTTCCATGACACTTCAGCACTTCAAGCCAGTGGGATGAAACCAGCATTTATATGGTAGGTTGTCACTAATCGGAACAGGCCTGCATAATTTCAGTATTGAATAATTTATATGGTATTGAGTGGATATAATTTATTATTTTCAGCACCTTGCCCAATTAGCACATACTACTTTGCCTTGTTTCTTATTGTGAAAATATTTGACACAATCTGCCCTGTGCCAGTTTCATACATAACTGATCAGGTGAATCACATATGCCCTTTGACTAACAGCTAAATCCTCAAGCAGCAAACTTCCATTCTTGAAAGGTCCACAAAAGTCACATATTCCTTCCATTTGAACTAAAATAACAAGGTTAATTTATTTTCAGTGAGATAAAGGAGCTGTCAGAACAGAGTCACTCAGAAGGTGTTTTGTAGAGACTGTCTTCTTATCTAGTTACTTGTGGTACACCTGCACAGAGACACAATTTAGGAAGCTGACCAGAACTCATAAGAGGAGTTTATTCCAGTTTTGTTCTGTCCCCCTGCAAGATCTTTATCTCATTAGTATCTGAGGTGACGGTATTTACCCATGGGGTAAGTGCTTTGAGACTGAGAGAGAAGTATTATGATTATAGGATAACCTTGGAGAATTTCTTCCCAGATTACAGTTCACATAATGTTCACACCCACTCAGTACTTCTGGTTTCATTATAATACCTATCCTTGAAGAAAACATACCCATGTCTAAATATCTGAAGCACCAGTTTTAAACCTAAAGCCTTCCACGCCTTCTCTGTTAGCAGAATGTAACATGGGGGCAGTGATGGTCATATTATCTGTCTTAAGCTGTTCTCAAGTAAATCATCATTGCTTTCTCTCTGAGCGATGAAGAGAGGAAAAAGCACCTCTAAAAGATAACTTACTTCTTTCCAAGACTTTTTGCATGAATCAGCTATCAGATGATCCCACAGAAAGCCCCTAAGCAGCTATTCCCTACTGTACAACCGATGTCTATGCGGCTGGCGCTCAGGCAAGTCTCATATCCTGCATCCAGCACAGCTCCCTCTGGGACTGAAACTCGCTCTACTGAACTAGCAAGAGCAAGGGCAGCAATTTCTTCCAAGCCTCCTATTACTGTCCAGGGTTGAATTGCTACAGCATACTCAAATGTAGGATTGTAAAACCTTACAAAAACACATCATATTACAACTGGATTTCACATACTCCCTCTGAAACAGTCCAGCTGGCACTACCCCACAATGTGCAGGCAATCGGAAATACAGTGTCAGTTGTCTTCGTGCACTGCTGCACGTTACCCTTAGAAGTCAGGATCCAAGATCTTGGGATCAAAGGAAGGAGGCGCAGAAAACAAGCACACGCATTGCAGCAGGAGGTGATGGTAAACAGAAACCCTCTCAGTCCTCACAACGACTTTTCTATTAAGTACTGCTAAAATTAAAGCTCCTTTTAAGTTCATTTAAAATACTTCATTCCCTTGGCACCTTCTTCAAAAGCACAGTTACAAATCCAGAAGAGCACAGGAAAAGGAAAGTGATTTAAGTTTGTAAGTCTCCCTTCCCTTTGCCTATCTCTTTTTGCCTGCATTTAGGTCTAGTCACAGAAAGTTATTTTTTAAGCAGGTTTATTTTGCAGAGAATGTGAAATCAGTGATGTTCCTCAAAAGTAAATAGCAGTTGTCTTGATGTATATACATCCAAAGTTCTCACAGAAGAGAAAAAAAGATAACCTTCCCTTGCTCTAAAAAAACCCCAAAATAATAAAAGGCCAAAAGAGAATGAAAGAAGGAGCAGGTTCCAAAACATGTTTCATTAATAGCAGCTGGATCTGAAATCTTGAAACACCAATATGATCTAAGATGAACTTACTCCAAGAAAAGGTACCAAATTGCCCACCCCCCCTTCTCACCTCCTGAACCTTCACTTACTTTCTTTCAGTGTCGGGTGTTGACGCAGTGCTGCTGAGACCAAGCGACTCCTGCAAGAGAAGACACATAACAATGAGAGCAGACACAAAAGCAGCCTTTCTCCAAATTAAGTAGAAAAGTCAAGAGTTTATGCAAATTCAAGAACAAACAAAAATGGATAATCAAAATAAAAATGCTTACCTCAATCTGGGATCGCAGTTGTAGAGATGTTGGATTGGCATCAGGTTTCTCCTAAAACAGAACAAAGGCCAGGTTAATGAAATATTCAGATATTGGAAAGAAGAAATCCGAAAGGAAGAAAAAGTGAAGAAAAAAAATAGAGTAACAGAACCTAGGACAACCTCAAACCCATTTAAATAGGAAGCATTAACTCTCCAGGAGGAACCACTTTCAGGATAAATTCTGAAATACTCCAGTAAAACAGCTAATCTCATCCTTATCATTGGAGAATATAGAAGATAACAGTGCCAAGCAGAAGTGATTCAAAAGAAAATAGAAAGAGGAATGTCTTATTTTCTACACCATCACACAATCTGTTAGATGAGTTCAAGTGCAATTTCCCCAAATTTACCTTCAGGAAGAATATACAATGAAAACCTGACATTGAAAGATCATTCTGAGCTAAAAACAATGAGAAGATTCCAATGCATTTCAGCAAGGCCAGTTTCTCACACAGAAATTTGTCAACAGGACAGAATTGAAATCACCTTCCTTTAAACATCTAGGATAGAACCATCTACTCCAAGACTCTGTCATCCAGGCTCCCTTTGCAGTCAATGGAGACAGGAGCTCTCACAGAACAGCCCACCTGACAGGTTTCAGTGGCCTCAAGTTAGATGAGGAGAGTCCCACTAGTGGTATCTCAGTAAGATTGCAAGCCAGCTGCCTAAAAGGCACGTACTATTAACGAGTCTACCTGAGGTCAGTGAGAAAATGCCAATTAGAATGGAGGAAGAAATTATAGTTGTCCGTACTAAGAACTACACTTTGCTGGTTGATCTGCGTGTGAAACCGTGGGAGAACCTACTCATGACTATTTAATCCTCACTCAGTCCTACCCCTAGTGAAGTTATTGCAAAGTGAGCACTGTAATCAAAAGGCCATCATAGCTGAGTAAGCAACCACAGTAGTACACATGCTCAAAAAAAAAAAAGGATGTGGATTTATTTCTTAATACTGGATTTATTTCTCAATACTGGAGATCTTTCTGTTCACACGTTCTTCAGCCTCCTACATGTAAATCTCTGATCTCTGTGAAATTGAATTTCCTGTGCATTTTTTTTTTTACAGAAAGGGTGACAAAACATTCTTGAGATTTAATATAAAACAAGAAAGTCAGACGCTTTTCTGGAAATGCAGATTTATTTATTTATTTTATACTAAACAGGAAATTACAACCGACTGTCACAAAGTGGTCTTGGATTAGCCCACCCAGAAAGTTTGCAAGATCTAGAGTAGATAAGAACCAACTCTGCTGTCAACACAACTGAGCTGGCCACTGCAGCCAGGAGGGCACAGGAGGGCTCATGGCCATGTGCTTGCTAGTAAAACAAGGCTGACACAGGGTGACTGCACAACTGGGGAATTTTGCCTCACTGTGCATGGTCTGCATATTCGCTTTTGCTGATTTTGTAGCACAAAAAGGGAAATTATGTCTTTGAGTGGAAGTAGGCATGAGAAGTTGACCACGTTCACTTACTGACAGATCCAACAGGACTCCTCTAGTCAAGCAGAAGCTGGACCAAGCCTAGGGAAATTCCACAGATATTCACAGATAAGGAAAGTGTAACTAACTATCTGACACCAGGTACCCCTCTCTTTCGCTATTAACTCTGTCAAAATGGAATCTGAGTAAAATTTGCATCTGGAAAAGACTGCAGACACATCACTGCAAACCCTCCTCAGGCACTCTCCCACCTCTGCCTAGCAGTCCACAAACAGAGCAAAAGACAAAACCTACGGTCCAAGCACTTTCCGTTCATGAGTGCCTCGTTTGTTCACACATTGCTGCACAGAAGATAACATCAGCTATCTCACCTTCAAGTTTCTGTATGCCAGTCAGGAGAAATCACTATTCCAAATATGCCTTTAGACACCAACTTCGTGAGGATTTATCTGTTGCCTTAAAAAGCTGATTGATGTAACTATTTTGTTTTATGGTTGTTTGTTTGTTTTTTTTGGGGGGGGGAGGGGTTGGTTTGTTTTATTTTTTGTTTTTTTTGGTTGTTAAATATGATAGTTTTTGTAAACTATGATGTAAAAGATGCTGTCTGGGTTCCCAAGGCTTTTCCTTGAGCAGTTACTCATTAAGTTGTAGCCTGAGATTGCAATTAGATGGAAAGTTACTACTTTGAGCCTAAAATGACTCAGCTGAATCGTCAGCTGCATCCTATGTAACAAAATCCTAAAAAAGCTGACTGCATTTGCTTTACTCTTTCTCATTTACTGACGAGCCCACCTTGTTAGAACAGGAGCAGTTTTTATACAATGAAGAGGACTGTGGAGGACAGAAGCAAGGACAACTCTCCTCTCCTTCCTCTAAAGCTTTACT
This sequence comes from Baryphthengus martii, assembly GCA_013396935.1. Lineage (NCBI taxonomy): Eukaryota > Metazoa > Chordata > Aves > Coraciiformes > Momotidae > Baryphthengus > Baryphthengus martii. Next base: position 60,933 of record VWZK01016863.1, on the reverse strand, counting down.
TTGCAACACTGGAATGCAAAACACCTGATAATCCTGTATTATTGTGATTAATATTTCTACCTGTCTTTCCAGTAGAATGGTATTTTTTCTATTGGTATTTAGACAAGAAACCAAAGGAAAATACTAAGCTTGACTGAACTTCTGGCATAAATCTGTATCATAGATCACAGAACTTTTATCAGCCCAAGCAATTCTATTTATTTAGGTTAAAATCCATTAAACCTCACATTAAATTCCACAGGTTGTGTTGACTTTAATCCAGCAAGATCAGGACCTTTTTTTATACCAAGGACTAATTCTAGAAGCTTGAGCAAACATTGGCATGCTCTCAAGCATGCTATTAACATATTTTAAAAAAATATTTTCAAAGAGTAGTTTCATGAAAGTATATCTTTCATCTCTATGAACCAAACTTTAAAATTGAAACAGAAGAGAGCTTGGGTTTATAGACAAAGCAGCTGCAGTAACAGACAACCCTAGCCTGCACTTTCAGGACTCTAGTCTAGACAAAGCTGGCAGTGGCACAATATGTATTTTCTGTCCAAGCAGCCTGCTGCCCCAGTAAGTGCCCTCCACATGTGCCCATAAAGCTTGCCTGAGGCGTAGCAGATATTCCTAGCACCTACACACTATGCAGTGTTGGTGAAAAACCCTCAATGACCTGAGAAAGTACCCAATCAAGTGTAGACTTCTTAAGCTATGCGATTAAACCTAGTGTTCCCCAAAGGGTCTGATTTACTTCCATGGTTTCCGGATTTAAGGGGCTCCGCCTAAGTCACCCATCCTGTATCCAGACACTGTTGATGCATATTGCACATGTCCAATATACACTGCTACATCACAGCAACTAAGTTTCTACAGAATTTGAGATATTCATAAGTTGTATCCAACTCCCAGGGAACACATAAGATGGAAGGCAAATGGTGGTTTAGCACCAGCTTGTCCAGCTTCCCTCGAGGTCCAAGGTTAACACAGTACGGAATCTCAAATACTGAAAAGAAAGCCAGAGAGAGCTGTTAAAAATCAGCGCTGCTAATATCCTGTAGAGCAAAGCCTACTGAATGTAAACTAGGGATTTCTCCATCAAGTCATCTACAGCCAACTCAAAAACAATCTCAACTTGCAGAAACGTTTTGTTCTCTCAGCCTTAAAGCCATATTCTTAGTAGTCTTGTTTCCTTCCTGTCTCTCCTCTTTCACCCAAAGCTGATGCCATCAAGAGGACGGCTGCAAGACAAGGTCCTGGTGTCATGGCTGAAGCTGTGATCCAGCAGCTAGAAGAAGGGAAGGTCTGCAGGTGTCACACTGCCCAGGGACTGCTGGTATCACCAAATCACTAATCCTTCTGTGTCGCGGGCGCTGCAGAAAGCAACTGTGGATCTGAACCGATAAGGCTTGAGAGCTCTGGTGCCAAAGTGCAAATCGGCAGTGCATTTTACAAATCCCTCAATTTGAAGGAAAATGCATACTGTAAGCTTAACAAGCAGGATTTGTGGGTTATGCTTCAAGGATTAAGCTGATCACTTCAGGACTCAAGAAAGAAGCTTTCTTCACAGGTAGCTATTTCTGCTTATACATTGTGTGATTTATGTACTCATTTGGACACATTTTCTTCTCAAATTATTGCAGGATTTTAAATATTGTAATTTTGGTTTTATATAGTACCTCCCTTGTAAAGATCTTGAAAATAGTTTTACAATCATTTATGTCTGAAAAACACATACAGGAAGAAAGTACAAAGCACAAAATACTCCAGGAAGGAGCTGGAAACCCATTTCCTGACTGGAACGGCAAGTTTTAAATTCACAAGGAACTTTTCTTTCCCTGATAACTTCACTTCAGTTGTTCTGTATGTAACATAAGGATAAGGAACACCTGTGCCTATCTGAAGGTGTTGCTGTTCTGCTCCAGAAATACACAAGCCTGGTAGAGAAGGAAACCTGGTTACCCAGGGTAAGGCTCACATCATGTGCTCTAGGGGGAATGAGCGTATTTTAATTACCTAAACATTAACCTTCATCTATGCTCCACACCACAAATTAGTTTAGGAAATTATATTACTTGATTGAGTTCCTTCTACTTAGAAATTCATGAACCTCTTCACAGTTTCTGCCACAGGAGCTGTATCCATCTGAATTATAAATTTAAACACTTCTATGCAGATCCCAGGGCAGGATAATCTCACTGTGCAGACAGCAACTGTGCAAAGTGAGACTCAATGTGCGTGCAAAATTCAGTGACACAACCAGTGGAACAAGAGATGGCTAAAATGCTCATAAATTTGTAAATAATTTTATGAAACTGTTTCAGCAGGTGTAAACAAGGCACCTACAGCAGAAAACTTCTGTGAGAAAATTCTACTAGTCTCTTCCCCAAATGTTTTCCCTTGTTTGCTCTGAACACACACTGCATGTTCTAGTCTAGCTTCTGAAATGCTTAAACAAAGCTACATGTGAAATATAGACAGAGCACTAAAGGTCTTCAAGAGTTTGTTTTACTTTGAAAGCAATTGTTCTGCCCGGAGTCCTCTACCACATACCATATTTCAGCCTCTGCAGAGGTTCTGGAGAAAGCAAAGGGAAGCCCCTGTGGAGAGACAGTGCAGGTATGCAGGTGTGTAATGGAAATTGCCCACAAGGTCATAGGTCAGAATAAAGAAATAAAAGACCTATCCCTGTGGCAACTACCTCAACAAGGGTTTGAGGATATTAAGCAGCTCAGTGAGTTTCCAGTGGTACAGATTAGCAAAAGTCCCCATTTTAAGTCTCAAACCACAACCTCCAGACCAACCTCATAGCTTTTTCAGTGAAGACTGAAGGCTTTCTGTCTCATTACTCTTACACGCTAGAGCCAGTGCTGCCACATGCTAAATGGTAACATCCAGCAGCAGTAGCAAAACTTGAGATCAAGAAAATGAGCTATGCGGGAGGAATGGTTAAAAAGAAATGGGTCTTCAAACAATAAATTTGTATACACACGAAATAGCAGCCCCAGCGTCTCAGCACCTTGTGTAGCAGGGCAGACACAGGTAAACACTTAGCTTAACTACTGATGAAATGCATCTTCAGGGAGAACATGCTGCTACAGCACTCGCATCTCTGCTTTTACTATTAGGTAGGGAAGAAAAATCACACCGCTCAGCTTGACGCAAATGCTGGAATCTATTGAACGTAACACTTCATGGAGGGAAGCGTTTGACACTCTTTCTTCTGCCAGCAATAAAAACAGAAGGGGTTTTTTTGTCCATCTCAAACGCACTGCATTCACCACTAAGGCTGGAAGCCACAGGGGCTGGAAAGCATTCCATGAAGATTTTGAAAGATGTAATTCATTAGCAATTACAAAGAAACTGCAGCTTTTGTAAAGCCCTGTAACAACAAAAAGTGAGGCAGTGCTATCTTATAAATCCACTTGTAATAAGCTGATGCCGAATCCAGCAAAATTGCAGCTCAAAGACAAAAAGCCAACAGCAATGGGCTTCAAAGAAAGGAAAATCAATACACAAACACAGCATTCTGCAGTGGGGAAATCAAATACCTTCTGATCAATTTTCCAAACAAGATGAAGGAAGCCCAGAACTATGGTAACTGCCTCTGTGCTACGAACATATTAATAAAGGCATATATATGCAACTGGGACACAACAGTGGGTTGATGTATTTTACACCAATTACCCAAATGGTACAGTAGTAAAGCACTCTTGTGCTGGCATAACTGCATCCATACTAGAGCTCTTGCTGGTATAAACAGGATGAGTAAGACCTGTCACCTTTGCCTAAAACTCCTCAGGTCTGTCAGCATCGGCTTGTATTGTACAGGTGAGGCCAGAAAGAACATTTGTGAGGAGAAATCATGACGGAAAGCACAGTGAAAGACGCGGGTTTCCATGGAGGAAACACCAGAGGGTGTTTGTGGCATGCTGAAGAGCTGTAATTTTTCAGAGGGATGAAAAAAACCCAAACAAACAACAAGAAAAAAATCACATCACGAATGGTTAAATGTGAAGTCAGAGAGGGCTCAGGACGTGACGCACGTGAGGGAGGCATGAGGCAAAGTCCAACTGGACACCGCCAAAAGCAAGGTGCCTTTCTTGTGCAGGCACTGACAAGAAGCCTGGGGAAGAGTCACCACTTCCTCCAGAGAGAGGGTTTTGGCTTGTGGGAAAACGATGCAAGGAAGGGAGAAAAATAAATGAATAAACACACACCGATTGTAACGGTGTACTTTGGGGTAGGAACAGTATGGTTGGCCAAGTACAGGCTCCTTGCCCAGCTGCTGGCCCTCCATCGAGGATAGATGGCAGTGTGCGAGTACCTCAGCCTCAGTCACCACCTGAACCAATATCCTCAAATAATGAGGAAGTCAGTAGCTCTGTGAACAACATATCCCCACCACCACCCTGCACCTTGCTTTCCTGTAACTGTGGGGCCAGGAATTTAGAGAGGTTTATGAAGTCAAGCACTCGCAGCGTCACTGATAAGACAGAAAGAATCAGCAGCAGCTCCTCACCTTGAAAGCCATAGCAGAATATGGCAAACTTCTTTCTGCATATCAATAGTCCTGATCTGTTTTTATGTGCTCTTCAAATTCATGATATGCATTCCTCAAGGTCAGTGATGTACTCCATTTCCCTCTGTGAAACACTTTTCAGATCTTTCCAGTGTTCCATTTTCATGTATGCAAAGCTGCACTATGCTTGTATTAAGGTTATTTAGCATTTTCTCAATTTCTCTTCATTACGTTGCACAATAACAAAGGATATTTCCTTTTGAAAAGTGGCAAGGAAAGAAAAGGGGAAGCCCAGGCTAAGACCAATGCTTCTAAGATACTTCTTCAGTCATGCTATAAATCCTTTCAGGTGCACCATGGAAACACAGGCTAAGACAAGTCCACTGTATGTTGTATTTGTATTGATATTGTATTGGCCAGTATCTGTGCCTCTAGCACATGAGATTTCAGATGATCTATACTGCAAATGAAGCTTTCATGCTGAATCAATCAATACACTCAAGGCTTGTGAAATGCGTTACAGCAATACTGATAAATTTTACCAATTATAGTCCCCCTTTCGCATCATAACTTATTGTGCTAACGAACATTTGAAGACTCTATGTTGTTTTCACTTTAGGTCATACCAAACAATGCATTACCAAGGAATTATTCAGGAGATCTGTAGCAGAGGACACAAGCTACAGTTGACTTAGAGTTAATAAGACCTTAAAGACACTAGTGAAATGCAAGAGTAGGTAAATCAGAAGCAAGCATTACTCATTAAGAAATTAAGAAGGGTTTTTTGGTATTACCACAGATCCATGGGGTACCAGCAGTACCGGCAGGGTATCAGTCCCTCATTTCAGGGATGAGAAAACAAACAAGCAACTTTGAATTATTTTCATTCTAAGAAAGCAGCAATTTGTTTTCTTTGTTAAAAAGGAGGCAGATAAAAAAAGTTACACAAGTTATTTAGCGGAAAACAAAGGATATTTTAGTTTCAAAATTTCCTCCCACTTTTAATTTTTTTCTTTCTCATTTATGTCAAGCTGATAACCTATGATGCATTTTGTGTCAGAAAATTCCATCATTACACTCATTGTAATGCACAGATTGGTTACAGCAATAAAATTAGACAGTTCTCTCAATTTGTTTTACTTGAGAGACCTCAGATTACAGAGACTTAAAACAACAACAAAAAGAAATACATATGAAATATCTGAGTCTTTCTGTTAGATCCTTTAGCTGTGGTGGGCAAACCCATAACTCAGAATTTTAAAAGAAAAAAAACAGATGCTGTAAATGTGAAATCTAACCTTTCAGAACAGGACTGAAGCCTTCACTAAATTCAAGAAAATCTGCCAGACGTAAGACTTTCTCTCATCACAGCACAGACTTTCTGAAAGTGTTAGTGCCACTGCTCAGAAAATTTACTTTTTCTTTTAAATCCAGTAAAAAAAAACAAAAAACAACACCCAGGAAAAAGAGGCAACAGAACCATATTAAATGGAGTTGAGCTGAGCCACGTTAACCCACAACCCTGGCGAGTAGTCTTATCATGAGGCTGTGTCCATATGCACACTTACTGGTTTTCTCATCTTTCCGTGCCAACATTCAAACAGCCTCCTGTTGCATCTTTTCATGCAAAAAGAAATACGTCATAACTTTAAACATTTGAACAAAATGGATACTTGCCTCCCAACTGAGAGTAAAGAGGCAAGGAGGGCCAGCAGAATGCTGAGCCGCATCAACAGGGGCATCTCCAGCAGGGACAAGGAAGTCATTGTCCCACCCTACTCAGTGCTAGTCAGGCCACACCTTGAGTACTGTGTTCAGTTTTGGTCTCTGCTATACAAAAAAAGATGCGGACAGGCTGGAAAAGGTCCCAAGAAGGGCCATGAGGATGATCAGAAGACTGGAAGACCTGCTGTATGAAGATAGGCTGAGAAATCTGGGCTTGTTCAGTCTTGAGAAGAGAAGACATAGGGGAGACCTTATTACTATGCACCAGTACTTGAAGGGTGGCTACCAAGAGGAAGGAGACACTCTTTCTACAAGGAGTCACATGGAGAAAATGAGGGGGAATGGTTGCAAGTTGCTCCACGGGAGATTCCGGTTGGATTCCAGAAGAAAATTCTTTATGATGAGAACACTGGAATAGTCTCCCAAGGGAAGTGGTGGACTCTCCTACACTGGGTAGTTTTAAGACTCAACCTGACAGGGTGCTAGGCCATCTCATTTAAACTTTTAACTTAAAAGGTTGGACTAGATAATCCTTGAGATCCCTTCTAACCTGGCAGTCTATGATTCTATGATCTCTTTTTTCCTCTTTTAGAGGTTAAAAAGATCAACAACTGCAAGCTCAAAAATGCAGACGTTCCAAACTCAGGTCTTCAGCAGCAGAAAGCCTTTGAGCCCTAGCTTTCAATCGATCCATTCTCACTGTTTTAGACTTGGGAGGCCTTTGCCACTGATTTGCACTTTCAGTTTATATGGTTTTAATTTGTTCAGTTTAGTTCAGTTCCCCCTTAATGACTCCTATGTCTGTTATTTCATGAGAAGACCCCAGTTGTAAAGCTGTACCAATGTCAGATATACTGTATATTACATGACATATAAACATGGAGGGTTGGTGGGGTTTGACTCCCGTTTCAGTTGCTCTAACAGTGGAAGCTGCAGAATACAGATGAGAAAAGGTTCTGAAAAAACTTCCTACCAGACAAGCTTGTATCAGCATATGAGAAACTGTATCTTGGCTAATGTTTTTGCATTACCATAAACTGATTCAGAAGAAACAGTTTGTTTCAGGATCATTTTTAAGAATGCACAATCAAAGCAGGAAAGAAACCAGTCATACTGGGAAAAGTTTTAATTTTATTTTTTTTTTAACTCTGACTTCTATGACCAGCTAAAAAGTAGAATGTTTAACTGGAAATCAGACTGGTTTTGTTTACTGTGTACGTACCTGAAACTGAACACCTGAAAATTAAGACAGATAATATGAATTCATTCCCTAGAGCTAGGTACCGAACTGCTCACTCTCAACCTGCATAAATGCACTCCAGGAATGTGATGGGGTGAGGGAAGAGACACAAACACTGATAGCTGGATGCTAACTTCAAAGTCTCCTAGACAGTGAGAGAGAAATTAATTTCTTGAACAAGAGAACTGAAAACAAATTAGCCATACTAATGCAAAATAGGATTAGTCCACAAATTACTAGTCTGTATTTTTACATCCTCTCTGCTATAAAAACTGTCTTTGATAAAAGGACTTTTAAATTAGCCATTCTTTCTTTACCTCTGAAATTAAAGACTATAATATTTGATGGATGCTCTGGGCCAGATCCTTACTTATTTAAGCCTCCATCACAGGTCATCACATGGTGATTATTATCAGACTGAATTGCAAATCAACTCTGATGCACTGTATGTTTTAGGCCCAAAGACTACATGGAAGACTATTACCATCACAGGGACAAATTATTATTATTGAAGGCCATTATACCATTTTGCACAATTCTGTGAATTTACAAAGAAGACACACAGCATCCTTATTTGATAATATTAAGTAATTATTGCTTTCTACACATCCATGATAGAAATGTGTATCTACAGAACTTTTGACAGAAACATTTTTCATTTGCTCTTTACACTTAAAGTAAGCCTAGACTAGAAACTCTTACGCCATAGAAAGCATAGTTCACAGTAACAACCCCAAGCAGTGGTGCAGCAAATGCAAGCCGTGCTCTGCGGCATTACTGCTGCAGTCAGTTTTGCTTTGAAGGGTTAATGGTGCAACACTGACATCTGACAGCTCCAATACTAACTAGCACAACTGCTGGTAAGGGGTTAAATCAAAGGCTTCAATCACACTATTAACAGCTCCTACTGTTGGGCCAGGCTCCAGCCCAGCTGCAGAACCTCAGCCAGTTCTTGCAAAGCTCAGCTGTTTGGATGAAATGGCACAAGTGGGCTCCTGCCACGTAACCAGCACTTGGGATAGAAGGTGGGTTTTGCCCTGGCACACCAGCCAGACAGCAGGGAAGTGGTTAATATAGGTTTCAGTGATTCTTAAATTTATAGCACAACAAATCCAAATTCTAAGGATTCATCAAATAGCTGTAAAATGCTCATCCTTTGTTCAAAGCAGTAGGCTCAGAGATTTTTCCCCAAGAGAGGACAATGGGGACCAGAATCCTCTCCCCAGGGCAATAGCAGCCTCCTGGTGAGATCAGCCTTGTGCAATCCCTGGATGACTCCCCCACCCTTCAGCCCAGAAGCATCACACCACTTTCAGGCTAACGTAGGTAGGCAATGCACAATTTTGCTGTGCCTCATTGTGTTTTTACACAACACGCGGTTCTCCCACCACAGACTGAGTCAGGGTCTTTTCCAAACAAGTGGCCAACTGATGAATGATGAACAAACCTAGCACCAAGAACATCTGCAGAAAAAAAATAATTATGATACTGCTAGGTGCTGCTTACAGAAAAAGCATCTGACCCTCAGCAAACAGCTATCCTTCAGAATAACAAAAAACTCAGATCTGAGGAATGTGCAAAGAAAGCCACCACCACTGCTCCTAGCAAATCACCTGCATTCATCATCTGCAACCATTCACTGGAGAATTATGAGTACTCCAGTGAAGCCTTACAAACAATTCTCTCACGGAACACTTTCTCTTTGCGCAGTTAGGCTACATACTCACAATAGAGCCCCTTAGACCATTTTGTTCCTAAAGAGGCAACTATAATGAGCTTCTTCCCAAGATCCACTTGCAACTTCAGCTTTTTTCTGCACCAGAGTATGGGTCACACTTGACTTTAAGAAGGACGCACAGAATTGGCAATGTAGAAACAAATGAAGCACAAGCGCAGAGCAGAGGTGCACTCCAAGAGCCACCCATAGTTTTTCCGTGACGCAGTGTGTACAAGTAGCACAACCACTTCATTCCAGCAAAGCCTGTACAGCTTTGTACTCCCTCATATGCACCTTCTTACTCACTCCAACCACTCAGCACCATATTTTACTATTAAAAGAGTATTGCAGTCACAGGTAATCAAATTACTGCATTAAAAATGCTGGCATGTATTGCTTTGAAGTTTCATAACTTGTCTTCCAAACACACAGAAAGTGAAACAGAGCCCTCACCAAACAATGCCTATTTTTGTTCGGAAGTCCATTCAAAACCCAGCCCCTTTGCTAATAACACTAAGCAGTGTCCTCATGCAGGCCATCCAGCAGCACAAGAATTGGCCATAAGTTACAGGGAAGTCCTGATGAACTAGGTAAAACTAGCAAATTGAGTGGTTATCCCTCATCTGTACAGCTGCAGAGGAGGTTGAGCCCTCCACAGGTCTCAGCAGAACTGTAAAACTAAATAATTGTAAGAAGATCACTTACAACTGTAAATGCAAGAAATGCCTTTGTAACCCTGGAGGCCAACTAGAGCAAGCATACTCCACGATAAGCTCAGCTGATTTTTGGATAATATAAAGGCCATTTTTGACTGTTTTGCTGCAGAAATCATGGGCTTCATCATAATTCCTACTTCGTATAACTAAGTCTTCCCAATTGTCTTCTGAACAGGTGTGTACATTGAACAGAAATAGACCTAAACCAACCAGCCAAAAACCCAGGGGATAAACGAAATATTATGGGCAATGAAGTAACAAGACTAGAAGTGACAAAGAAAATGTTGACAGCTGTAATGAGTGTGTAGTAAGAGAAAGAGCCAAGCAGACCGTACACTGCAGTCCTCAAGGTAAGAAGCAATAAGCCAGACCTCGTCCTGGAGACAAGTAAAATATCTAGAATAAAGAATCATCGGCAAAGCCATTAAAAAACTCAACCAATTGCACAAACCCCTCAAAGAGAAACACAGTAGCAAAGGTACAAAAAACCCATAAACCTCACAAACGTAAGTAAATCAGATCTGCCAAGTCCAGAGACCTGATGCCTCTTAACAAAACTGCAGTATTGCTACAAGTGATAGCGACTCTCAATTACAAACTAAACCAAATGGCAGTCGACAACTTTAGACTGGGAAAAACCTACTGAAGTCAAAACATTTCAGTTAATAATTTGCTGCCAAGCATTTTCAGTGGTGCTTTGTCATTGCTGGCAAGCCCACAGAGAAAGCACACTGCAAGCTGCCTGCCTGCAGCAAGCAGAGGTTTTGCTGTGGGAAGGAGCGTGCTGTGTCTTGTCTCCTCTTCCCTCCGGCAAATGTAAATTACCTATGCAAAACCCAGTGAACAAATGACCAAACACCCTGTCTTTGCAAATGTCTTTGTGTAAGCGTTATGACTCAGTTTGCTGGTAGGCCCTCCAACAAAATTAATTTACTGGGGTAAGGAAAATCTGAGCGAAGTAAAATTTAAGCCATACAAACACCTGCAAGAGTTTCTAAATGCCGAGGTTTTTGCAGCCAAGACTTGCTTGTTTGGGCAGGTGCTGCCACTGTTATGGGAGTGTCCATGGCAGAAATTCCTCTGCTCAACTGTCTTCAGAAGGGAAAGCTGCCCTGGTTTCTTGGAAACAAGTCTGCTCTAATCACGACAGCAACAAAATGTCTTAACTGAAAGCTTCACTTTTTCTCTGCTCAGACTCCCCTTAGTACTTTTGTTTCTTTTTTTTTTTTCCAGGTTATGGCCCTAACAGGGTTTAGTTACAACATCTTGAGGCTCTCATCAGTGCATACACCATTTCCTTAGAAGTTTTTCTTGTTTCAGATCCAGTTCTAACACAAACTGGTCCTCAGTAATATTGTCTCTTATTTGAGGTTATGTGTACTCTGTGAATATGTGCATGCCAGTGGATACAGAATGGGGTTTCAATTACACAAGATTGTGTTAAAAACAAGTAAAATACAAATAGCACATTAGTAAATGTAGTTGAAACTACAGAACGATCTTCTGTATACTGCACTAGGCTTTCACAGATACCAACAGGTATGAATTAGATGAAGTATACTGCAATGTGCTCAGGGTTGTACTTAATTCTGTAAAGAAACTATGGGTTTATGTACTTCCACTGGCTTTCAAACCAGAAAGAGACACACAGTGCAGTTCATCAGCACCAAGTTATCTTCCCTGTCTTTCTAGTCTGCTCTTTGTGGAGCTTGATCTATGATCATTCCTATTATTTTTTTTTAGTATCATCTTTCAGAGAAATCAAGGAGGGTTAGGACAACAAATTATTTAAGCACATGCCTGGTAACAGTACTTAGATGCTTTACTGGATGAAGTCCTGATCCCACAGGACAGACTACAAGCAGTAAGAGAGGCTACTAAACAATATAGGGTACCTTCATTTTTCATTGCACAGAACTGCAGTTCCTGTAGAAACTGCAGTTTTCACGTTTCACAATGCATAAGCTGCAGCTTCTACACATCTAACCAAGCCTTTAGAGAATAGATAGATCTTTCTTAAACTAGAAAAAGAGTAAATCACTCACTGTCCAAACACATCCTGAGGCTGGTCCTTTTCAGTTCATCAGATCACAAGAAGAAAGGAGACAAGAGGGTGAAAAATGGCAATGTGAGGAAAGAGTGGGGGCTCCAGCAACAACAGGGAGATTACCCGAAGCCAGTTTCGTTATTCACCATTCCTCATAAATGCATGCAAATCCTCATGCCCAGGTATGCTTCTCATGCACTGGAATTCTGTGAGGGCTCCTATGACTGCAAAATCGCAAAAGCGGATCAGCACAATTCCTTAGATGTCAAAGACTTAGTAATACTCTGCACTTCAGAAAACAAGCTCCAAATCTGGATGAAATTGCAATTCCAAAACCAGATTAATTTCTGATTTGAAGCAATGCTTGACATAGAGAAGAAAAAAACCCTGAAAATAATCAAGTTTGCTGTTAACTTTTTCCAAAGTACATGATGACACTAGACCAGATAAGTTATACTTGTATTCATAACTGATTTAATTACTTCCTTGTGTTTCCTTGTCCTTGATAAGCACTCAATTCGAGCTCCTTGTAAAAAATGCATGGTAAATTGTATATATTGAAAGAGGCCTGTTTTCAAATCACACGTAGCTCGCTAGAACTTTAAAATGACAAAATGTAAGCTTAAATAAGGTGAGAGCATTGATTGGACATGGTCTTTATCTTTACGCCTTTTTAACAATAACTAAATTGCCACCCAGCTGTCAGCTTGAATTAGACACTACTAATTACTTAAACTCAATTATTAGCCTTTTATATTAATAGTTTTGTTTTCTCACTCCTTCATTACTCTTCAGATCTAATTAAGAAACGACTTTTAACACGACAACGTTGCACGTTTCAGAAGGCAGACTGAATGGATTCTTAGAAGTGTTCTGCAGCTGCCCCCCTTGACAAGACCTTGAAGAGCGTGAAAAGATTCAAAATGCAGCTACTGTTGTTTAGGTACTAAAATGTGAGGTTATCTCAGTAGATCACTCCCACTCCAGTGCCTTTGCTGGCTATGCAAGATATCTGCTGTAAAAATTGTTCTTTGTGGCCTTTGCCTATTTGCTACTAAATTAATCTGTTTTCTTTGCACGTCCTTGGCTTCTCTAGCACTGGCAAATGCTCATCTTTTATACCATCCTTTTCTATCACTTCAAGTCTCAGCGTTAGAGGACAAAAAGACATTTTGCAGTTTACTGAAAAAAAATAAAAATGCTAGCTGGCCAAAAAGAAAAAGAAATGATCTGCTTGCTTTATTATCTTGAAAATCGGTTTACTGGTAGCTGTAAATGTGCTTGTAATCATTATTTTCAACAAACTTGAAAATAATGAAACTCTTTTGGTTAGCAGTCCATGTAAAATATGAGGAGATACAGAAAGAAGACCACTGCAGTTTTAGAGACTGGCACAGAAGACTAAATTGAGCCTGTTTCTTTCTTTCCAACTGCATCTCCCACCTCTCTAATTCTGGGCACACCGCAAATCAAACTTTGATGTCTTTCACACCATCGAAAGGGGAAGTAAAAGTCTTCAAAGCAGAAAAAAGTCTCCTCCACAGTTTTCTTCTGTGTGTTTTGCACTTCATACTGCCTCAGGCATTTTGTTAGAGTTGTTTTTACTGTGCACTGTCCTAGTCTCTGAGAGACCTGCTCCCAAGGGATTCTTCCACAGCTGTATACTTAGAGAAGAGATTTATGTAGTGACCGTGAAACACACTATGCACTGCTATTCCCAGGAAGAGAAAAACTAACCCAAAATCTACTCAATCTTTAGAATATACCTCCTACCAGGACAGCCACTGGGTTCACATCTGTCACACTGCTTTGAACTCTGTCATTCACACTTCTGAAGAGCAGACCAGCAGCTCCATAAGCAAAATTGGGAAGAGTGTGGTGTGACGGTTAGAAGAGAACACACCACAAAGCTCAAACACACAGGGGACTACTTCAGAAGATGGTGCTCCTTGGGGAGAAACTAGCTCGAGACAAAATCAGTAGCACAGTGCTGACGTATCTGCAGGTTACATGTGACTTCTCAGACTGCTGTAGTCTTCCAATGCACAGCAAGGCTCCTCACACCTACTGCTCTTCTTGAAATAAAGTAGCTCAGTGCAGTGCTGAGTGACTCTATGGTAGGTTTATTCAGCAAACTTACAAAGAAGAAAAAAAATATTCCTCTTTGCTATTTTGATGTGCTCTGGCTGCACGTAATCTGAACAAGCGTCTCTAGGATTTAGGAGCCTGAACTGGAATGACCCAGGCTATCAGATCAAAAGGTAGCTATTATTGGTACCTGTTCTGCCTCAAATTAGCAAAAACATTCAAAACATGCTTCCTACAATGCCCAAAGACAACACTGAGAATCCCCTGTTACAAAGACAAAAAGTACACCCTCTGAGGGATGAGAACCCAAAAAAACCCCAAACCAACCCCACTACAAATGCAGCACAGAAACAGAAGCATTTCCTTTCTCACCTTATGTAAATTGCATTCTAAAAATATTAAAAGACAAATCTAGATATTAAAAATACTCAGTCCTCTTGCAGTTCTGCTACTGGCTTTCTACATTGTCTCAAAGGAGCTACTTAAACCCTTTGCATCTCAATATATTTATCTGGAAATGAGAATTATAACCTACTCATTTACAGCTCTGTGGAAGTTTTTGTGAAGCTGCCTGCACACCTCAGAAAAGACGTATGGAGGTACAAATAACTGGAATTACAGCATTCATCTCCTTTCCTTGGTGCCCTGTGTTTGCAGCTGATGGCCAATAACACATGCAGTATCAACTGAGACCACGGCGCACAGCTGGCTGCCCAAAGAGGACTCGGCTACTGCAACCACCCTATTGCCAAAAACAGCTTTGAAAACCATCAGCAAGATAATTGTCGGAGAAAATAACCACAAAACACTCCGTGACTGGCTCCCACTCAATTCCAGACAAAGCTCGCTCTCCATCTTCTTACAGGGATACGTGTATATGGCGTTTCTGTCTGTGCATTTTTATTAGACAAGATTAGATTTTAGATTATTAATGGCAGGGGTAGCTATCTCTACGGGTCCAAGAAAACAGGAGACAAGACAGACAGAGACGAGCTATTTTACAAATAGCCTTTGCCAACTTTGCTTTCACAACAGCCTCAACAAACAGATAAAGTTTTGTTGAATAGGTTAAATAGTTCACCCTACCTTATGTAACTGCATGGCTGCTGTCAAGTCCTTCACTGTAAGAGTACATCACAGAATCACAGAATGTTAGGGGCTGGAAGGGACCTCGAAAGATCATCGAGTCCAACTCCCCTGCCAGAGCAGGAACCTGGAGTAGGTCACACAGCAACGGGTCCAGGTGGGTTTTGAGTAAACATTTTGAAAAAATAAAGGGGCATGGCACAAGAGTATAACTGCTTTTTTATGACAATCCAATTCCCTGAAAACTCATTCTTCTCAATTTGCCCTGCTTTATTAAAAGCGTGCGTGCCAAGTTGAGATAACATCTCTTACTGTTATAAATTTTGATCTACGCAGCAATTCATGATTTGCTCTTTGTCAACTCTGGCTCTTATTCTGGATACACACACACGAGCAGCGCTGCAGACTTCATAGACTGTGACTATACTTCCAACATTCACATAAAAAACTCAACTGAATTATCCAACTTCATTTTCCTCCTCAAACTTCCCATTTTGAAAAAAACCTTTTTGTAACTGTGCTCTGAAAGCAGACTTTGAGGAGAATGTGTCAGCAGTTAACGCTGTGCCCCTAATTAAACCAACATATTTATAGTCTCCATAAATTCCCTCTGTAGTCATAATGTAATTGTTTCTATATGCCAATTTCACAGTATATGCAAACGTTTTCACATTATCAGCACTGCTTTGCTGACTGCCTAAGATAAGGTCCTCATCTAGCAATGCAAAGCAGACTTAATCGTTATTTGCCACATATTAATGGCAAATGGCAACCATCCACAGAGACTTTTTCACTCCTTCAGAAAAATTCTCCCGACTGCACAACAATATTACCTTTTCTAGATTACTAAAAGGGACAGCATTATTTTTTCCCTTCTTCTGACCTAACATCTCTCAGACAGAATGTCCTTAATTTTTGTTGCAACTCCTTCAAATGCTAATTTATGTTCCTTTTGTGATTGCTGCTTCCTGCACTCGGAGAGCCTTTCACAGATATCTGAATGACTGTCCTGAAATTTTCATCAAGCTCAGAGAATGAACATTGCTGCATTCAACACTTACAAGCTTAATATATTTTTTTGCAACCTTGAGAAAATTTGTCTTGGCAAATGACAATCCAGAAATGGCCCACAGCCAACTGTTAAGAAAATGTGGAAACCAAAAGCAGCAGAATATCCCATATGCCAAACTCCCAGAATGCTTCTTTGCTGTGTTATTTCTCAGTGACATTGAAGAGGCATCATTTTTCCATCTGTCATTAGTCAAACCCAGCCACTGTCCCAGCACAGTCCTGATCCACACCCAGTCAAAAGAATGGGATTTGTCAGTAGGCAACAGATCAAAGTCAAATACTTCCAACAAATTATTTAACTTCTGTATGCCTCTATTTAACCATCCGTAAAATGTGTGTTTTACCATGCAACTTTGTGCAATGCACAGATGTAGATCATATGTAACAGCAATTTGTCTGCACACACAATAATACCTGGAAGTGCTGTAGGTATAGTCTGTGCTTTTCAGGACAGTCATAATTCATTATCTGAAACTGTGTCTTCAGAAAGATATGTCACAATGTTGGTGAAGGACAGAAGCTATTTTACTTGATATGCCCTTACACTGTTAACGTTTTATTTTACAGACAAATCAAGCAAGCACCATAGAAGTCTCCATTCCTACATGTTTTTAAACTTTTTTTGATTAAGAATATTTCCCACAGAAAAGGAGGGAAGAGGAACACGAAAGGAATTTCAGCAGGAGTGTCTGTGACTAGGGTAATGTTTCACATTAATAAAAACCAGATCATAAAATTGTCTGTGAACTAAGAAAGTGGCAGACAAACACCTATACTAAAAACAATAGCGTTTTCCCCATCATAAGATCTGTTCAGGATATTGTTTTTGAAACACTAAAAACTTCATAAGGATTTTAAAATACAATTTCATAGAACAACAGAAAGTCTGACAACAGGAAACATTATACAAATAATTTTCTTTCACAAAGCAATTACGTAATTGTAAATCATCGCATTATAGTTTGTCATTTGATTTCAAAATCATCAGGCCCAGGAGGAATTCAACTGTATTTAGTTTACGAACGTTTCAGGAAAATTTAAAAACCTATACAAAACAGCAATATTGCATGAAATTGAGAAAAAACAATAAACACATATTTACAGCTCAGTTCTATTGAAAGAAATGTTGGATAGCAGTTGTACTGCAGCCTGAGTTGAACTCTTTTCTTTAGCAAGTAATAAATAAGGCCTTCAGGGTTCAAGATCAAGCAATTCATTACTAAATTTACAGAAGGGTCCACTACAGAAATCAATAAACAGTGACTAAAGAAGGCATTATGAATAAAACAACTTCATAATATTAGTAACTCCACTTGAGAGGATGGCAAGAATTTTCTACGTAGTAAGAATATACAAAATCAATCCATGGAATAAAATTTGCATTGAATAATCTATTTAACATTCTGCTCATGACCTAAGTGTTGAGACAGGTTAAGTTCTCTCCCAGGTTTTCGCAAGGTCTTATGTAAATGCAGGGGGTTCTCTGGACCCTTCACTGTCATTCTTACTTAGAGACTGACCCTTTCCTACAGATATCCATGGTGGCATGTGCTTTCCAGAAGGAGTTGAAAAAAAAACAGCTACATCAATTGAGAAGACTAAGATCACATAATAGGACTGCTCAATTAAAACCTGCCACTCCAGAACCTTGCCTAATTTTTGCCAAAGCTAGCATGACTTATATAAATATACACATATGTATTCACACATGCACATTAAATCAATAAATATATGCTTAATCTCTGCTGATAGAGAAAGGTGCAAAGAGAGACTGTTGTCTGCTTCTATTACCAAGGAGCAAAGGGCTGGAAGGTACTGTCATTATCCATTACACAGACAAAGGTTGTTTTCATATAAGGCTCCATTCTAGAATAACGAACATGTCAATCCACCACCACTGCTACGGAAATAACTGATGAAAAAGCAGGTTATTCTGGCCTAATGTTTGGAAATCAGATGCTGTTCAGAATGGAGAACTGAAAGGTACTGCATTTAAAGAGAATTATGCAGACAAACAGATCCAGGATACAAAACAGGTGGAGAGCTAACTGGTTGGCAGAAAAGGATGTAGAGATTGCTGTGAATCATAACCTAAGTGTGAGTGTTAATATCATACTGTTGTGTAAGGAACCGCCATTGTATTACAGATATAAACAAGATAATGGTGCTAACAACCCTTGTGCTCTAGTTAGTCCTGCTAAGACCTCAGGTGAAATCACGTGCTCCAGTTTTGGTATTGTTTAAAAAAGAGGCAGCAAATTGGTCAGAGTCCGGAAAAAGAAACAGTGATATTTAAGAACGTTCCAAAAAAAAAAAAAACAAACAAAAAAACCAAAACCAGGTAGTGTTGGAAGTTAGCAGTTTAACCTGCGGGAGAAACAAAGGAGGAAGAAAATGGGAGAGAAGGTGGGGAGAGAACACAATGCCCTTCGTAAATATGAAAAATGATGCTGTAAAGAGCATTTTTGGCATCCACGGAAGTCAGCAAAATTTAAAGAGAGATGTCTTTAAGATACCAACAAAAACCACTCAGTGGTAATGGCTATGCACACTAGAATAGTTTGCCTGGGGAGAGGCAGTATTAACATGCTGGGACAGATTTAAATACAAGTCAGATCAACACTTGTCAAGAGTGATAAGCAGAGCTGAATCCATCTTGGAGCAAAGGATGCACCAGGTGATTTCTCAAAGTTATCAACAGAAGCCAAGGGAAATTCCATGAAGCCGAATAGTATTTAAAAACAGAACACATTTGGTAACCCGTCTTCAATCAGAACAAAAAGAAAATTCAAATCTTGCTGTAATTGTGTTTCACCTCCGGTTTATACACTTTGCACATAACTACAGTGAGAATTTCCATTCCTCTGTTTGCAGCAACAGTCAACTATATTCCAGAGCAATTGTTACAACCTTAATCTGGTGTGGCTGGGATGCAGGCTGCTTTATGGTGATGTCGAATCCAAAACTGGAAGAAGAGAAACCAAATATACTGGCTTAACTTTTCATTTATTTTGTGCTTCAAAAGACATTTTACATTTGCATCATCCTCAACTCATGGGTCTTTCAAGGGAATGTTTTTGTACAGATTTCTGACATTTTACATTTTCTCTATTGCTATGCTGCAGAAGTAGAATAGCTGCTTTCACAAAGCTCTTGCTGTCCATGATGTAGCAACATCCAACTCAAGGAGGTAAGGATGAGAAAGGATAAGGAATACGGAAGGGTGGCAGAAGACTATAGTGCAGGAGGCACTCAAGGAAAAGAGAAAATTAAGCATGTGGGACAAAGTGAATGGTGAAAGGGTGCTGCAAGGACTCTTCTATTCTGAATATTGAACAGAGAAAAGGTTGTGAAGCTTTGAAAAGGCGTGTGGGTGGAATGAAATGAGGAAGGCAGGAGGGCATAGGCCGAGCTGCTAAGGGAGAGGATGGAAGAGGAAGATGATAGGCACTAGTCAGAACAGCCTTAAGAATACAGATGGTGTCATGGAAGGAGAATTATTACAGATAAAAGATGGAGGGTCCTCCCATACCTTTGAGTCTCCTGTAACATGGCAGTACAGAGGTACTATCTGAATGATAGGGACAGACATGTTACAATCCTGAAAAAAATGCATCTTCCTTGGGTATTTTATCCTATATCCGCCCTGGGAAAGAGGGTGAGAAATCCAGTGTTGGTAATCAAAAGTTTTCATCTGCCACTTAGCAGCTTTGTAACAGTGGTGGAAATAAAAGTCTTATGTTCAAACCCAGAGGTAAAAGCCATTAGAACAGTATAAATGCCTGACACATGGTAACAGTCCATGACGTTCTCCATTTTGAACATATCTTACCACTCAACAGAACTGTACCCAAGTCACTCTGGTTTCCAGTAACAGAAAGGGTACAAAGACTGATGTGCTTATGTTTCAAGAAACTTGTTGCGTTTTTGTTTGTTTGTTGGTTTTTTTTTTTGTGTGAAACTCCTTTCTGGAAGCTTATAAATGCTTACTCAAAGGAGTTTACCACGTTCTGATGGTAATGAACCAGGTTAAGAAATAGGTCCAACTTCTGTAAACCTTGCTCACCTACCTAGTCCTCAGATGAGCAACAGCAGCTACTGACACCAGGATAAGCAGTGTGACTCATGTCATGTAAAGTTAATTTTCTTAGTATAATACTTAAGACAAATTTTGCACACCCTTATAGATAACAAACTCCACCAAAGCTGGAGGTATGGGCAGTCAACAGGTTCCTTAAAAACTTTTAATAGGCCACTTTTATTAAGAGAGTTATTAAATTACATTAAATACTCATGAGTCACACTTGTTCACAAGAAACCTCAATTTCCTTTTCATTCTACTTTTCAGACAGCTGAAAGACCAATTTATGTCAGACACCCTTTTAGCTTTCCAAATCTTCCTTGGTGTTTCTATCAGCTGCTAAGTGAAATGTGCCGCTTCCCCTCAGTTAAAAGAGGCGAGGCAAGACAAGACATAGCTCATCTTGTGTCATCTCATTTTGGTGGATTTGGGATATGAATAATGCAAAATTCCACATGCTCTGGGGTCAGCATTTCTGTTACAAGGGTTACATTATCTAAAGTACTGCCACAATAGAACACGTGTTTGCATAGAAAAGGAATTACACGAACATTGCCACCAAATTTTTAGGTTTTACTCATTAACAAAGTGTCTCTCCCTGCAAGTAAATGAAGCTGATAACTTTCCAAGGTGTCCCTCAGGTAACAGGGATCAACTAGAGGGAATTGCATTAGCAGTAAGAAATGAAACAGCCCTGTCTTAGGTATAAGATTAAATTCAGATTTATTTTTTTTTAAGAAGGAAATTGTTAGGCCTTAGGCGCTGGCAAATTGTTGTGATCTCCCACAGAAAATACTACCATTTTCAAGTTGGCTAGAGGGTGAAAAAGGACTATGGTCATAAAACGACAAAGGAAAATGAGCACAAAAAAAAAACCCCAAATCTAAAACCTCCACCCCAGAGATCATGAAAAAAATGAAGAACACTAGCTTTTTAAGAGAGTCCATAAGCTTATAGGTAGAGATTTAAAAAATGCTATAATAATCTCTAATGAGAGCTTTTATACTTGAAGAACAGTTCGAGAGCTGCTACTGTGCAATTAGAAATATCCTTTCTAAAGAATCACCTCAAACTATCTCAAAGATAATGACAAAACATTCTTCAGTGCTAGGAGGACCCCAAGTTTCATCAGAGAAGAATTAAAGAAGCCATTTATGTCAAAGTCTGAAAGGAAACAAAACAGGTGATTTGTTATAAGCCAAATTATCTTGAGAGCAAATTGAGATGCCTGGCCCTAACTATACTCCTTTTACTGTCAAAGGTCACTACTGAATAATTCATGCTTTGGAAATCTGAAAAATTTCAGTCAAAAGAATCTCAATGCATCACTACTAAGAACAGAAGATCAACTGTGTTTGCAATATTTAGAGAAAACAATGAGTATTTCCTGTTCCACATAGCATGGACATAGGAGAAAACACAAAGAGTATTTCCTACCATACTTTGCTGTGCTTCTCATGAAAGTGACCTTTGGCAAAATGGCCATGCCCTTAACTTTATTACAGACCTTAAATTTTCCACATCACTCACTCAGCTAAAATGTCTTCCTGCTTTCTTCTGCATTTTTGCCTGATCATAGTTCAGGCAGCACATTTCTATTATTGTCATTTTAGAGTAGAAAAAAATGCATTAAAGTTGGAAACCCTAGGGATATTCGTGGCCTGCCATTGCTCCAAATAAGAGTATAAATGCAATAAACACCTTTTCTATTGCAGGGTCTTCTTAAGTTTTTCACTAAAGTTGTGCTATTTATTTTTTAAGTCTTCATGTCACGTTGTAAAGTTGGACTAAGATATGGTTAACTTCAATTTTAATCCTTTTATCCTAGGTGCTTTCAGATGTATAAAACACACCATGAAGAAGCTGTTCAACCTTTCCATGACACTCTTTTTTCAATCCCTTCATTTCTCTTTTCTCATTCATTTCATCTTGGAGCTTGCAAAGTTTCAGAGCAACCTATCATTGTGAGAACCAGAGCCTTGACTGTGACTCACCACTTCTCCTGCAGTACCTGTAACAACAAGGTGAAAACTGCTATTCAAAATCTCCTCCTTCAACCTCATGCCTCATCAAACTGAGGCTGCATTATTTTCACTGAATATGACAGATTCACAGAAAAAGAGTGTGCTGCTGAGTGATGATGTTTCTGGCAAGATACATTATCCATTCTAGCTCTAACTTAACTTTTTTTTTTAAGTGCCTTAAAATAACTGAAGTTGTGCTGCATTACTGTGTTTTTTGGTTATTATTTATTACCATATTTAAATATGTTATACTATTACAGTATTCTGATCATTGCAGACTCAGTGAGTGAGTTCAGCACTCATGTAAGCAAAAATAGCCCGCTGCTTTGTGGCATTTGTTTTCCTTGGCAGCCAACAGAGTGCATCACCTGTTTTTTTTCACTCCAGTTTAGCTTTCTAGTCACCTACTTACTGAATCTTCTAGCATGTCACTCCTCAACCCTGTGAGTAAGCAATGACCAAATCCCCTTCTTTCCTCTTCTTCCACCTGGCAATCACAGTGAGAGGTCCCAGCACTTGGAGCACCTGCCCCAGAGTCTCCTGGATTCCTTATTCCTCCCTCACTTCCCCAAAGCTCCTTCCTCCAGCACTCATCACCTCCTGTGCCTGGAATGTCTAACTGTACCCAAAAAACCCACAAGAGTGGAAAAATTGAGCAGGAAGCTCCAAAGAACATGTCCAATTGCCAAAATTTATGTTCACCTTTCTCTCCTCCTAATCTCATTTACTCCCTTTGAACTAAAAATTCGGTAGACAAAAATTCATGGCTACTTAGCTTCTGTAATAATTTTTTAGCTTCGTCAAACTGTAAAACACTGAAAAAGAATGTTTGGGTTGTTTTTTTTCCTACATATTTTTAACAAAATGTGTCCCATGTCTAAAACCTCCTTGTCATTCAGTCACAGAAATCTTCCTGAAATACTTCATATTCCCAAGGTACCAAAAAGGAATCTAAGAGTCATGGTGTTTTCCATTTCCATTATCTGAAGAAATTTTGAAGAACACTAATATTTCTTAGAAAATTAGGATGACGCCTACAAGACATCTGTACATTTCAAGAGCAAAGGTCTACCTGCAACTCAATAGCCATAACAAAACTAACTGGCTTGGGTTAAACATAACTCAGTTCAAAGGAGGAAAAACAAAGTTACCAAGTCCCCAGAAATGCTCATCCAACCTAGCATTTAAGCTAAGTTCTGGTCTCGCTATTAACTTGGGAGGCTACTCATAAATAAAGAAATCAAGCGAGAAAATGTCTGTGCTCGTCTATCAAACAAATAAAAAGTTATTCAAACTAGTTGGAGTCAAAACCAGCAATTGAGAAAAAAACCTTGAATTTTGCTAGTGGGTCAGCAGCTTGGCTCCTTTTTAGAGTATCATTCTGATGTGAAGCAACCAAAGCACGTAAAAAAAAAATTTAAAAAAAATAAAAAGGAAAAAGACCATTAGAGTCTGAGATATTAGTTAACCAGCAAGTGAACAAGAAAAGATTCACTAACTTTGTGGAGAAGATGCCTACCTGGAAGGTGAGACACTGGTATTCCCATTGCTACACCAGGAACTGTTTATATATGTGAATAGGGTTGATCAACAGATAAGGTTAAAACAACTACAGAATATTAAATTGCAGAGCACTCTGCTTCCAGATAGGAGATGAGAGTTCAAGTTTCCTCAGGCAGAGGAGAGAAACAAACTTTGGTTTTCTACATCGCTGGATCAAACCACCGCCTCCTACTACTTTGCACACCATGCCCTGCATTTCTCATACTTTCTCACAGGTGTTCAAAATGAAATACTTAGTTCGGCGCTTAATGAAGTAGTACTTTTTTTGGCCATCACCAACTGATGTTATTCCAGTGAAACTCATGAACTCCTGAAGAAATGAAAGTCTGCTCCACAGTGAAGTAACACAGCTCTCTGCCTCGGTGTTTATATTAACATTATCCCTGCCATACGCCAGACAGTTATTTTAAGTAGAGGCAGGATGGTAGGAAGGAGAGAGATGGCTGGCAGTGTGCTACTGACCAGAAGAGCTAAACTCTATACTAGGTCTCCAAACTCCAGAGGAAAATACGACATTTCTCTGAAGGATGCTAGATCAGGAACGCTGTATAGTCTGGCACAATTTTAAGACATAATTGTCTTTTACTTTTTCGAGTATAGTCTAGTGGACTGGACTTTAGGCTTGAGCTACAGGTCACCTGGATTGCCTGTACCTACACTGCACATGCCCTACTTCATTAGCTCTCGTGGCCAGGATTTGTTTGCAGCTATGCTGGAGTAGACTCAAACTAACGTCATCGTCTGCTAGGTTTTTCTGAATGTACTATAGATTTTATGCTACTCTGTTACAGAGTTAGTTACAGTGGAGGAATTAGGGAATTACACAGGCAAATCTTCATCAGCAGCGGAATCTCAGGAAGATGATGCCTAAATAGAGATAAAGGTACTAAAATTACCAACCTCAAAGGACACAACAAAGGCTAATTAATGTTTTTAGAAGTTTTTGAGGGTGGAAAGTGCTACTATACAAAGGAGAAATAAAACTATTTTGTGACTTTCTGTATAGGCTAGCAGCTGCAGGCTCCAATTATGTGGTTGCTTCTGTGTTTCATGAACATAATAAAGCTACTCTGATGACTAACTTACTTCTTACTTCTCACTTCTCATTTGCAGGACTTGCTCTTCCAGCATGCTGCAGACTTTAAAAGCTCTCTCCTGTCAAAATGGACTTGAACTATGGCATAACCTTTGCTAGAATACCAGAATGAGGAGAAACTTGAATGGGTCTGTGGATGCACCAAGACAGAAAGCTGACTGAAGCCTGAAATGTGTGCCCCTTGGAGGTGAAGGGGAGAGGGACTTCTTTCAAATGCTGTTTATCAACCTAGTTTGTCTTAAAGGAAACTTCCAAATTCTGACTTTTATTTTGCTAGCTTTTTCACCTTGCTAATTTATCTGTATGACTTGCAAATAAAGCCTTACACAATGAAAAGCTTGTCTATTTTCCCACAGCAATATCCATTGATTTAATAACACATTATACCTGCAAATGCTGCCTTCTTTACATCCTTAAATAAGTCTGGGTACAAAACCATGCTGCCACTATTTTCACATGGAGCCTAAAACAAATGATTGTAACTGTCGTCTTATCAGGAACATCAACTGCAACAGGTAAAAGACAGACATAAACAAAAAAATCACTTGCATATGTTTCATAAGGAACTTAGCAAAATTTGGAATTCATAATAATTTCAAGTCTTTCTTCTTCAATTAGTTTCTAATCCATGACTGATTTTGGTCATCATGTCCAGCAACAAAAGTAATCCATCTCTCTGATAAGGTACTGAAATTGAATCCTTTTGCAAAATACTACTCATTCAGTTTCATACGTATATTTTTACAGGTTTATTGCCTTCCCCAACTTAATTTGCTTGAACAGCCCAAAAAGACTTAGAGTCAGGAAAAATCTAGATGTAGTAATCCCAAATTACATTGTTTCCTTATGTAAAATACAGCTGCAATCTAAACTGTTGGGGAAAACTTACAAATATAAATCAAGAGATATGACATATGGGAGTCAGGAAGAGGAGTTTCCAGCTGATAGTCATTCCTTTTCATTATTTTGTGGAAAACAGATTGATCAGTCACCAAAGAAATCACATCTCTTCAAATTGCTTGAGTTCTCTTTCAAACACAAAATTCACAGGCCATCTTGTTTGAAATGGAGCATTTCTCTGCATGCTTCAGGCAACAGTGCTGAAACAGGAAACCTACACAACAGTGAGATGATAAAGCACAGAGAGATCAAAGGAGAGTAGTTGTGCAGCATCAGAACCTACAGCATGAACAGCAGGGCCAGGTTGGAAAAAAAAAAAGAAACCAACCCCTTTGAATTTGCAAATGGAGGCCTGCCTTCCTCTGGCCATCTTTGTTGGAGGAACATCCTTCAGCTGGAGAGAAACAGACCTTGCAAAGTACATCCAGATGCGCACAAATGTTCATGGTGTGTTTCTCATTCTCATCACAACATGCTCTTGATTTATTTTTGATTAAGATCCGTTTGTTTTTACTGATGACCTGCAAGGCTGTTACGGTTCTTAAAAGTGTGGGTTTTGAATACCTGATTAACTTCAAGGCTTCTGTCTTAAACACTATCTTTATTATTCCTTGAGGACCCATGGTGGTTCCTCTACCCAAGGACTTAGAAGCAGTACAGGCTAGTGCAATCATTAGCTGACATCTGAAAGTGCTGTCAGCTGTCTTCAGCACATATAGATGGACTGGAGAACAGTGGTTGGGGATGGAAGGAGAGTAGATAGAGGCTGCCTGGTGTCTCAAGCTGAAGCTATACAAGGGCAAAGAGGAATAATGTAAATACAAGACATTACACCTTCTAGGTTCATTCTTCTGTTGGTTTAGCTGCTACCACATTACAAAAGTCTGACATTCTTCTGACCCAGCCAATACACACTGCTGTCCTTCCCAGAGTAATACCACTCAGCTGGGTATTTTGGAATTCCTCTAGTAATATGTGAATGGCAAGCTGGGCTGCACACCACAGAAACACTATAGAGTCTGGGTGATTTGAGGTGAGGTTTTCACATGTTTGTTGATTTCGGGTTTTCTGTTTATTGTTGTGAGGTTTTTTTCCCCCTGCAGAGATGTGCCTTCTTAAATGACAATTTAGTTGCTTTTTTAACAGTTATATCCTTTGCAATAAAGTTTATCTAATGGTTCAAATAGCACGACGCTGTGCATTTCCATTTTTACTGTCATTTTTGAATTCAGAGGGGAGAAAGAAAAAAACCTACAAAAAATGCAAAGGGAGTTGAAGTTAGTCAACCAAATCCCCCCTCCCCACAAAGTCCTCAGGCTCTGACGAGATTAAATCACAGAGTTAATACAAATCTAGTCTGTCAGGTCCAGCAGATAGGCACTGCTTCTAGGATAAAAGAACAGAATGGTAAGAATATATTCAAGTGATCTTTGGTTCAAAGTAAAAGTCCTGCTGAATGTAAAGGGACAAGAAAATCAATACAGATGATGCTAAGAGGTTAAGAATAGCTAGAAAACCGTTTATAATGCCAAGGAGAATTTCTCCTCTTCCACAGTTAGCAGTCAGACTACCAGAAGTGAGTTAGCTTTTCTAACATAAATATTAATTTATGCATAACAGTATTACCAGTTCAGAAAAAAACCCCACAACAATGACTTTTGACAACCTGTTCTTCCCGTAACACTGACATTGTCAAAAATAAAAACATTTTCAGTAGGCCAGAAGTGTTAAATTGAAGATCCTGCTCCAAAAACCATGGATCTTCTGAAAGTGTGAAAGAAAGGTAAGGCCACCCAAACCACCATTGCTGCACAGTGTGCTGAGTCTCCAGCTTATAAACTCTGCCTATAAATAGATTTTGCTTAAAGGATTGTTCATAAATAGGCTTCCAACAAAAATACTGGTGAGATTGCTGCAGATCATAGCTTACAGAAAGTTGAGAGATTTTTTACTTAGTCTGTTAATACTAAGTGGACTAAGAACTATTTAAGAATAGTATTCACTTTGCTGTGTATAGAACAAGGCTTGCTTTATTTTCACATTTAATGCTAGCTCTGTATTTAAATGCCTTTTCTGTCTTGGGGTGTGATACATGAGACACTAAAAATGGACTGTTCCAGAATTCCCATTGTGTCTACCTTTGAAAAGCTCCATTAATATGAAAAAAATACTATGAATTTAACTTACGAAGATAAAGCCTAAAATGTTGAGAGACTGACACTGCACACAGTAAATCCCTGTTACGTATTTTCTACGTAAATCTACTTTATGCACCTTATATTCAGGCAAAAAACTCCAACTTTATTTCAAGCTATACTGAAGGGGAAAAAAAAAAAAATCAAAAACAATTAATGCTTCAAAGTTCATGTCTTTTATTGCTACTCTTTCTTTTGTGCGTCTGCCTGATAAGGCCTGGAAACTCTCCAAAATTTAGGAAGTCTTCTCTGTGTGTTCTCCAGCTCTTTTTTTTTGTGCTGTAGATACCTTTTTAATTCAACTCAGATGTTGTTTATACTTTGGAGGGCCTCTTGCAGCCAGCAAGACAAAATAAAACAGTAGGATCCTCTCCAGCAAGATATAGAGGTATCTTCTCAGGACAAAGGTAAAATCAGCCAGTATTCCTTTTGCAAAGCAGAGTTGATCATTTCATGGCAAGGAACAAGCAGTCTATTTTAGGATCTTGAGATTTTAATGTATGTAAAATGCAAGGAATAGCAGATGTGGCTAGAGTCAGCTATTGAGCAGGCACAGGCAGACTCCACAAAAAAGTTCATCATCCTAACTCCAGCTTCAGTGGCTAGCTCCCGGGGAGATTTCTAAAATATATGTCAATCACCGACTGCAACAGTTCTGGGTCTCCTTCAGTGAAGGTTGGCTAGTTTCTCAAGTAGTCTTATGATATTGCCAGTACTGTATCAGCCAAA
This sequence comes from Baryphthengus martii, assembly GCA_013396935.1. NCBI lineage: Eukaryota > Metazoa > Chordata > Aves > Coraciiformes > Momotidae > Baryphthengus > Baryphthengus martii. Next base: position 32,148 of record VWZK01016863.1, on the reverse strand, counting down.
TACACCTCTAAGAAGGTTAAAGCTGAATTACTCTATCACTCAGATTAGTAATTACTCCATTTTTGCCTCTTTTCCTCCACTCTGCCTTGTTGGACATATATCACATATGTGTGATGACATTATCTAGATGGTCAGCTCTATTTATAATTGAACAACTGTTTGCTGACCATCGTTCAAAACCATGCACAGCCAAGACTTAGGATGACTGCACACAGGTTTGGGCAGTGAGGCAAGAAATTTATGTTTGTTTTATATTGATATCTGTTTTATGAATTTACATGTGCAGGTACTGTAAAAACACACAGGATTAGGCAAGTAAATTTGTCAAAAACATGCACTGTATTTTACCACCATGTATATTGAGAGATTCTGAACACTTCCCCGTTTTACACATCAAAATGAATTACTTGGGGGCTGGGGGGAGAAGGTATACTTGTGTGCCTTATAGTTTTCTAGTGGCATTCATTTTAAATTTATGTAATTTGCAAGTCAAAAGATTAATGCCACTCCTCAATGCCACAACCATAGCTGTCAGAGTCCATCAGGAAACCTCAAGCTGTTCTTTGACTTCAAGATCATCAGCTACAATACAGACCTTGGCAGCAGCAGTTAGCTGGCCACTGTCAGTGATGGATGAGACAACAAAATGCAGTTTGCTCTTTCACAGCTACATCAATGCCGTCCTGCCCTGCTGACGGGCAAGGCGAACCTGGTTTTGTCAGTAAGCCAGGCAGATATGATCCCAACGACACAAATGCAGCAGATATAAGCAGTAACAAGGTGCCATCCTCATAAAGTCGCTTTTCTGGCCGTAACTGCATTTTAGCAGATGTCCAGCTCAATATTACCAGTGATATATCCATTATGGGCCTGAAAATCTGCTATATCTACTCCAATTGACGTTTTTCCTCAGCCAAAAAAACTCACGGTGCATAGGAATAGGCCAAATGCTAGGAAATGTGGGCAACTCCCATGCTGTTCACAAACACTAATGTTCAAACCCAAGCACATTCTCCATTACAAAAACAGAGGCAAAATTCCAAATGCAAAAAGCGGTTACCATGGTTAGGGACAACTAACAATCCTTGACGGCACTACCATTTGGAAAAATACTCTGTGTTGAGCTCCATCTGCAGCTACTGTTTTGTTACATGATATGCTGCTTTCCCAAACAATTTTATCAAGTGGTTTGTTTAAAAATTCAACTTCAGAGCAGGATATCTAGACTGAAATGGCCGGGCTGGAGAGCTGATTAGAAAGTACTGTATACAATCAGGATATCAACACTTGCTCCCAAATACCTTAAAATGATTTCAAAGTGTACAGAAGCAGCAATAAACAGCTCCCCTTTCTGTCTTTCCAGTGGACACACTACAAAAGGCAATCTAGGCGAGCCAGGACCAAGTACATGTTCCTGGCAGAGCTTTGCCAGCTCAGGCACTTCTTTGTTCATACACTGTTCTTCCTGACGCTGCCTCTCTGTGTAACTTTTACAGGACGCTTTGACCCCTGGGGCGACCCACTCTTTGCCTTTGTTCAGAGTATTTGGGAAAAGCAGTTCCAAACTTGGGCCTTTCCTCTTTCTGCTACACACTTACCACTCGTACTGTATTTCAGAGGAAAGCATCAGAATCGCCATCCAAAAAACAAGCTGTATCACAGCTGCTGATTGCCTTATCTTTCATGATTATGAATTCTAAAGATGTATCCTGATACCTTCTGCTTTATGACATTCGTTGCATACCAGATATGCATCTCTGAGATAGCTGTCAACGGAGACTCTCCCCTGGGCCCCTTATTTCTCATTTAGACCTGATCTCAGTGCAGGGGTTGGGTTCATCTTGATTCAGTAACCTTCACTTCAGCAAAACCCTGGAAATTTGCACTAGCACTACACGCATATCAGCTCTGCTCTATTCTAGCACTTTAAAGAGAAGAAGAAGACCATTGGGTAGGGGAAGACCAGAATACTGCCCACTTTCAGCTCTGGCACAACTCCACTGGCAGGAAGAGAGAGTATGTAGGCAGCATTGTCACTCCTCACTCCTGCTAGGTGAGCAGTGCACGGCAGAGCAAAGCCAACTCAATAATATTGGGCATAATAATTTTGAGGTTGCATAGACTTGCTACCTGGTGCATATGTTTTGCTATCACAGCACACGTGGGATACGCTATGAAGCTGGCATGTCCCCCAGCATTATTCCCCATTCACTATTCCAAAGCCTCTGCAAATATTCCACCTTTCCCCAAGCTGCAAAGAGAGAAAAAACATCACAACAAAGTTGCTCTTCTGTTCTGCCTTTCACATTAGTACTTTTGCAGTCACTTCGATAGCTCTGCTGTTTAAGCCAGCTCTTGTCTCTAGAGCAGATTATAAAGAGACATACCACGCCACACTGAAAATGCCCTTGAGTCAACACGGCCATTTCCCACTCCCTGTGTGCTTCAGTCACGCCTGCCTACTTTTTAATAAGAGCAAGTTTCAGCTGCAGTCAGCACTGTTTGGATGCTGCTGTTGTGCAAGTGAGCTAATATCTACAGTCTCACGTGTTATCAGCAGAATGGCGATGGGATGTCCACAAACTGTATTATAGTGGTGACAGACATAGCAAAAATTGAGCACTAATTTCATTTTCAATTGCCGCATCTTCTCTCTGACCTGACAGTTCAAGAAGTCATCACTGGACTATAAGAGTGAGCAAACTCAGTGTGAAAGCCACTGAAGAGAAATCTCCAGGATGTCTTTTCACAGAGCCACTTTCTCTGGCCATAGCTTCTCTTGATCAGAATGAGCTAGTGAATCACTAGCTGGTCTGTCTTGAGTTAGCTCACATCTATTTAAACCAGCGTGAAGCTCTGCAGCTTTGATGCGAGTTAATTAAGCTCACATGGCTTTCTCCAGTCTGGCTTCTGCAGCTTCGGAAATGAAGGGAGCCAAATTAGGCCCATCTGTCTAAATGGAAGGGAGTCCTCTCCCGCCATAAGGCACACTTCATTACCCAGCACAGGAGCTGCCTTCCAAGACCATCAGGAAAGGGAATTTCATTGCTGCCAACAGCTACCCAGAATACTAGGCATGTTGAGGGTGGGGATTTTCACAAGAAACAGGATTCTGTGCATCAGCTTCTTTGCACAGAAGCCTCAAGGGTCTGTCTGCAAAGGGATTTCCTGCAATAACCTTTTGTTTAACACTTGGAACTTCTTGGCAGCAACAGATCTGCAAAACGCATTTGATTTTTTTTTTTTTTTCCATTTAAAAATACAAAAGGAACTAGCAAACATCAGTGGGGCAGAGATGACTCTCTCTGCCTTGATCCTGCAACTGTTCATTGTGTAATTGAAGTTCATAGTCCATATAAGCTCTGGAAGAGTCTCAGTTGCTAAACTGGAATCCTAGTAAGAAAGAAAGTAGCCTTAAGTAATCCGTGTCCTCAGGTACAGCTGCTAGAGAAAGGATGCAAACCATTCCCTGCTGCTAGTCAGTGCTAAGATCTGGGGAGGCAAAGGTAGAAGACACAACTATACAACTTCAGCTCCCAGATTTGTCTTAAAATATTTGGTCTTGTAGAGGAACTGCAGAACTGTCGTCAGATCAGTGCAGTGCCTCGGGAGAGATGCTAACCATACTGGTTATGAATTTCTGTATGCGCTATGCAAGAATTACCACCACAGCAAAACCAAAAGTGACAAAAATTTCTTCAGTAACCTGTTTTCTGCGAGACAAGATTTGAAGGAGGTTATCTGTATGTCTGTATATAAAAACATATAATGCTGTGAGAAAACACGTTTAACACTGAAGACCTAACAAAGCAGACCTAAAAGCTTTTTTCCCCTTCACCACAGATGATCTTTATGAATGTTATGAAAACTAACACAGAAGTTTACAATGAAAAAATCAAAGCAATCAGTAATATATCCATACATACCTACCCTAAGTGGTGACAAACATTTACTAATGTTACAAGACAGTAAGGAAACAGTCCAACAAGTAAAAACATATTATGTTTTTGTGATAGGTTTAAGAAGGAACCTCTTAGGAAGCCTAACAAAAATGATGTATGAAGCTAACCTGCATATGGAGTAGTTTCGACTCAAGTGGGACTTCCAAGGGATTCTACGCAACTAAATGGGTGAAAACTGGCTAGCTGGCCTTTGAGAGTAGTGTTTCATGTGCCACACTTGGAGGCCATTTACAAGCAGAGTAGTCCAGAGGCCTATCTGAGGAGGAAATAGAGGGCACCTCCATCAAGGTAATGGATGATGTCCACCTCAGGCTGCAGTCAATGTGCTTGAGGGCAGGGCTGCCATTCAGAGTGGCCTGGCAGGAACTGCATGAAATTCAACTTAGACAGATGCAAAGTCCTGCTCCTGAGGAGCAAGCCCATGCACCAGCACAGGCTGGGGACTGACTGGCTAGACCAGCCTGCTCTGCAGAAAAGGCCTCAGGGACAGTAGGCTTAGTACAAGCCAGCAGCATGACTGGGCAGCAGTGACAGACAGCAGCATCACACACCCTTTCAATAGCAGCGTGGCCAGGAGATCAAGGGAAACAATTCTTCCTGTTCCCCTGGCACCTATCAGGCCATTCTTGGATCACCACCTCTGGCTCTGCAGTCCTGCTTGCTAGGCAGGTATTGATAAACTTAATATTAAGCCCAGGGGAGGGCCATCAAGGTGCTACTCAAGGACTTGAGACCATGCCTTACAAGAAAAGCTATAAGATTCAACTTGGAGAAAAGACAGCTTCAAGGAGACCTACTGGCAGTCTACTGGTAGCTATGGGGAGTTTATCAAAAAGATGGAGCCTATTTCTTCACAGTGGTGCATGGAATGAGAATGAGAGACAACAGGTATAAAAGGCCATAGCGGTTACCTCACAGAATATCAGGAAAAAAGAAAAGTTCACTATGAAGAGTACAACAGGTTGCTCAGAGAGGTGGCAAAACCTCCATCCTTGGAGGTCTTCAAACCAAATCAGAAAAAAGCCCTGAGCAACCTGCTTGACACTGCTTTGAGCCAAAGGTTGGATTGTTGACCTCCTGAAGTCCCTTCCAGCCTGAAGGACTCAGTGACTCAATGTACTCCAGGTTCTATAATATATAATAATGGAAAAGGATACACAAAACTGAAGATTGCTTACAGATGGGAGCATGAAACCAGTATTTGCACCTTGGAGTTCTGAGCAGCAGTGCTTTAACAGCTTGTACAGTGCAGCTGAGAAACAGCACATGGTTTCATTGAGCTCACACTAGGAAAATCTTGGAGCAAGGAAACGATGTTTTCATGAGACACTGTCTTGCCTCCAAGCATTGAGGTTTGCAAGCAAATGTGCACAAGCCAAAAGTACTCTAAAGAAGAATTAAGAAACGCAGACTCCACGGCTTAATGAATCAGAACAAACACCCAGGAAAAAAAGCACTAATCCTGTTAATTTCCAAGTGTTTAATTGAGTTGGCTGAAATGTTTGTGCATATTTTTAACCCGCGTAGAACTCTTCAAGCTGAATGTTGGCACAAGTGGTAACCATTTCTTAATGCAGTCATAACTTCTCTACATACCATATCAAGGTCTTGGGAAACCCTTCGTTTGCGCAGCTCTTCCATCCTCTCACATACATCTGTGAAGCAGGTGTTATAGTAGTCTGCATACTGCTGTGCCAGGTCATCAATATTTCCCAGTGATCCATCCTATGGTGGAAATAAAGAAAAAGAGGTGAATAATTTTTAAAATTCTAATTTAAAGGAAACACCACAATTCTGCAGGAGACCCTCTACCTGCAGCACATCCAGCACATAGCTCTTGGGTCATCTACTCAGTCCCTGGCCCTGATTGTTCTACCATGCAAGAACAGTTTGGAACCGCAATGCCACAGTAGCTCCCCAGAAACAGGTGGGATCTTGCAAATTCCTATGCAGCAAGAGAAGGCAGAGACAGCAATGCACACCACTGGAACAACACATCTCTGGGCACTCTCTGTCACAATTCCCTTCCACTGACACACATTCATAATCTATCTGGGTCTCCCAAGCAGCTGCCCACTCATCCAATGACCAGTTATTATGTACGTTTCACTGACCTTATTTAATTCAGAGTAGCCCTGCTTTCCTTGACAATGACTAACAGCAATTTAAAACATTAAACTTCTTGCTTGTAAGCACAATCAGCCAGCCTGCAAACAGTCCCGGCCAAATGACTTTAACAGACACATTTATGCCACCCACAAAGACACTTTGTGCGTTGGTCTTTTGAGGTATACTGGAGATGGAAACATGGTTCGCTCAGTCCCAAATATCTGCTTTGCTAGGCAGGATGGCTGTCTTGTTGATAAAATAGCTACAGTCAGGAATCCAATTGTAGTCATCTGTTAGTGTCAAAATTCATACTTTTAAAATGATGGATAAAATAAGGAAAAAAACCAAAACAAACAAAACAAAAACCAGGCTGGATTTCAAGTGGCATGAGAAATTCTTCTAACCTTCAGATATGTCTGCCGTAGAGGGCTGTGCAATGGGATGGCCAGGATGAGTCAACAATTTATTTTGGTACAATGTGCACACACTTAAAAAACACCCAAAAAATGGGATGGAGTAATTTTGTTTCTCTATTTGATAATTTATGAAAGAGCATTTATGTTATTGCATACATTCTTTAAAAGGTAACAATCTATACTCTGTGCACATTCTGAGAAAAGAACAAGAATATGTTGCAGAGTGTTATTTCATTGCTGCTGTGAATAGACGCAACACATAGAAATACAAAATTATGTCTTGAATATTAAGAAAAAGCTAAGCAATTGAAAAATCATTTAAAAATAATTATGCTAATAATATACATAAGTTGCAATGTAGAATTTTAGCATATGAGCTAGGAGGAAATCTTTTGATTAGAAACCACACCTTACTGAAGCTGTTGCCATTTGGAAATAAGCATGTAGTCCTGCTCTCGGGCTTCTTGACTATGATGAAAAGGCAGGTCATAGAACCATAGAATGGCAGCAGTTGGAAAGGACCTCTGTATGTGGAGTCCAACCTCCCTGCCAGAGCAGGATCACCTAGAGCAGGCCACACAGGAACGCATCCAGGCAGGTTTTGAAAGTCTCCAGAGAAGGAGACTCCACAACCTCTCTGGGCAGCCTGTTCCAGGGCTCCGTCACCCTCATAATAAAGAAGTTTTTCCTCACATTGAGGTGGAACTTCTGGGTTCCAGTTTATGATCACTGCCCTTTGTCCTATCACTGAGCAGTACTGAAGAGAGACCGGCCCCATTCTTTTGACTCCCACCCTGTAGGTATTTATAATCCCTCTCAGCCTTCTCTTCTCCAGACTAAACAGCCCCTGGTCTCTCAGCCTTTCCTCATAACAGAGATGCTCCAGTCCCATAATTAGCCTCACAGTCCTCTGTTGGACTCTCTCTAGTATTTCCCTGTCCCTCTTGAACTGGGGAACCCCAAAGAGGACACAGGACTTCAGATGTGGTCTCACTAGGGCAGAGTAGAGGAGGACAAGAACCTCCCTCACTCTTCTTAATGCACCCAGATCTGTTTTAATGAAATATCCCTTCCAGAGAATTGGAAAAAAAACAGTCCAGTTTAAATCCAAAGGGAAAGTCTATTAAACCTCAGACTCTGTGAAACACACTCACTATTTTTTGGAAGTGCCATTCCATATGTGCAACAGGTATCTCAAATTCTCCAGGAAGTTTTGCAGAGCTCACATTCCAAAAATTCAGAACAAATTGCCATTTCTTAAAACTACTGTGTACAGTACAGGTGGAAAACAATTTGCATGTCATTTGCTGTAGCAGGAGAAGCAAAATAGCTACACTAAATATTTATCTATATACACACACTCTTCTGTATATACCTGTGTATTTCTTACTGTTATTTCCTATCTCTCAACCTGCCAAAGATCTCAAACAAAACACTTTCAAATGTTAAAATACTGGGTTCCTTAGTGCAAATACACTTCTGGGAGCTTCAGACTTTCCAGAGCTTTGGACAAACAACTTTCCATGCTGCTAACAAGCGTATAGTTTACGAGGACAAAACAACAGCATCTCTGAGAGCGTGACAGCACTACCCTGCCTTTCTACCAGAGCAGCAGCGCTACCCATTCAGTGGGCAGCAAGTGTACGTCTTCCTCCAGCCAACTCGTCGCCATCCATCACTTCCCAATAAGCTGGGGAAGAAACTTTGACTCTCTGCCACGAGCTCCACATATCTGCCTGTGAAACTGGACACTCTTTTGGTTGCTGATGGCACGCTGACTGATCCCATGCACACAAAGAGCTGCTTTCACAAGGTTTACACACTCCGTAGGGATAACTATTGCAGTAGTGTTGGGGAGAAAAATTAACACCAAACAGAAAAAGCAATCCCCAAATTTAACCTTTATTTGCTTGCTGTTGTAGGCAATAAGAAAACCTGTATAACCTCCAAAGAGACGACATGACATCTGAATCCCAGCCATTCCATCAAAACAAAAATCCCTCTCTAAGGGTTACCAAAAATTCCCACTTTAGAGTATCTTCCCCAGCCAGAGTCTGTTTATTCCTTGATAAGCTTTGCCAGTTAAGAGTATAGAAGCTGGAAACAGTAATGACCGAAGGGCTAGACGGGAAATTATCCTCTTATTAGACCAACAAGAAATCTGCCTGTTGACTTTATCAGTCCGTCTCCTCTCAGTTCTGGAAAGCATTAAATTTCATATAGTAAGCCTCCTCACAAATAGGTGTAACCTGTGAAGGTAAAGTCATGACTGGAACTGAGTCATACACTCCAAATTAAAACCTATCACCACAGGAACTTCAGCTTAGCTGAGAGCCAGATGGAGCTGAGGATAGCAGCACGCTCCAGCACTCCTCCACACACCTTCCCACACCTCCTCAGGTCTGCATGCACAGACCAGTCGCGACGGCTCGCAATGGTGCTGCACAACAGATCAAACAAAGCCGAACGAGCATCCATTTTTCACTTGTGTCAGCACACAGCTCACTGTGCTTTCTTTAAAGGTGGTCTCTACAAGGCTAAAGGCTCGAGACTGTCCCTAGAGCAAAATTATCTCAATTGCAGCACCTCAAAGCCTGCAGAACGCGGGTGGCCCCACCGCCAGCAAGCACGTGGCTGCAAAGAAAGGCCTATTCACAAGCGAGCCCGTCCGCCAGTGCCGCAACGTCCAGAGAAGCTGAGCTGCAGGCACCATACTGCCTGACTGACAGAAGGGATTGTTGTCAATGCTGGGGACTCACATTGGGGGCTATGCTCCAAATACAGCTCATGCCAACTCTCCAGGGAAGACTAGTCCTGTGTGAAAGCAAAGCTTAGCATCCTAAAAAAACCCACAGGAATGGAAAAACCACACGATTTTAGAGAACTGATAACTGAAACATATATTCACTGCAACCCTGCCATAAACTTTTGCTGTGTTACCAGACTGAGGGCAGATAGCTTTATGAGTTGGCCACTCCACAAAAGCAGCATGCAACCTCCTAACCAGACGTAGACAGCTTTGGGGTTTTAAGTCTCTGTCTTTGAAAAATGAAGACAAAAATACAAACATTTCCATTTACAACTCTGCTTGCCAGGAAGTTGTAGTGGAAGATGCCGGTTAAATCATTTGTCTCTGTGGCAAAGAGCTTCTTTTATGAGTCTATGGTTGTGGGTATCCAGAAAGCATTGCATTTGTTGAAAGTAATACAGATATACAAATAAACTGAAGCCAGAGACAGCAGTATTTCACACCTCACTGCATCCACTTGTTACATCATAGGAAGCTTAAGGGATTGTACATCTGATTTATATTACCTCAAGTTTTATCCCTACGTATAGTTATCTCCATCACCCTCCTTTATTTTTCAAGAGCTATTAAAAATATTGCAAACTAAAAAAAAAAAAAAAAGAGAGAAGATGATTCAATTTTCTACTGCACTGATAATAGCCAAGCAGACCTACTTTTGGTATCATCAGTCCACAAGTATAGCTAATCAGGTCAGTTTTGAACTATGGCATTTTGTCTGTCTACTCATTAAATTAACCCCCTAACTTCTATAAACAGTTCTAAACTGTCTCGCACAAAATCACCACCAGTGTGCTTTGTATTCCTATTTTGTTTTCAAATTAATTGAATAGTTAAAAAAACCCTCATATGCAAAACATTAGCTCCAGCTTGAGAAGTCATTCACTCCCCTACAGAGAGCCAAAGGAACTATCCAGAATGTTTTTTAAAAAATCTCTAGCGTTAGTAATAAAACAGAGCAATAGAAACACTCATAAGTAATAATATTTTAAATATATTTCACTCATGCATAAAGAATAAGAATGAATGCTAGTTTGTATAATTTCCTTTTACTTTCTTGCTTTCATATGCAAGCTAAAATCTAGAGGATTTTTTAAGATAACAGAAACAGAAGTCAAAAGTTATCATTTTTTTTCATTACACCTGTCCCTTATCAAGAGCCTTACATTGTGGGATTGATTCCAATACTAATATAACGGGGTCTAAACAACCATGGACTGCCATTTTATTTTCACAGGTAGGAAAGAGTATACAGTTATTTGATACCAAAAATTATAATACAATGCAATTTATAATAGGCCTTTGGTGACGTGCCACTAGGTCACGTTTTTACATAGACGGGTCTCATATCTGAAGTAGCTTATGTAAATAATTAAAAAAGACACAGCTTTCCAATTTATTCTTACCCATATACCTGTAATTCAGCAGACACTGATGTGCTCTTAACTGCTTCAGGTCAGTAATGAATTTAAAATCAAGACCTCGCAATAAACTCTTATTTTCTTACAAATTTAACAGTTCAACAAAGCCCTACCATGAAGACTGCTTTGCATCAGTAGTGTTTTATTGCCATACAAACTGTAATGTTCCAGCTATATAATCCCACAGATCTTCTCTGGTGGAAAAAAATTCATAAGCAACACAACTACTGAGCAGAAATACCATTCCTGAAATGCTTTAATTTATCTGCAAAAAGTGACATGTTTCTCCTGAGACTTCACTACTGTCTGAGACCCTTCCATAAAATAGTCTAGTAGCCAGGAAAGTAAATAACCCACAAGTTTGAAAGGGTTAAACATAAAAAGAAGATTTGGTAAAATATTTTAATGAAAACAGAAGTTATCTCAGATTTCTGTTTTCAGCTGTCAAATATGTTCCTAAATTTCCATCTTATAACGTATGCGTGCAACAATTTTTGGCATCATAAAAACACAGAGTAAGTGATGAATTGCCCTGGAATTTCCAGAGAATTAGTTCTGATATGCATGTGAATACCAAAGGAATCCATCGGGATTCCTGTTAATGGAGTGACTACAAAGAAAAGTTGGAACGACTTGACACTTAGTATAAAGTTAGGATTTATCGGTCACTGCACATCAGTTAGTTCAATGTGCTGGCAGAATCCTTTGTATTTGACATCTGAAAGAGTAAAGGAGAAAAATGTTTTGTCAGAGAGCTCTGCCGACTATAAAATTAAGTAAAAATATATTCATATTTTAATAATAGTAATAAAATCACTACTAGCTAAGGAGGAATAATGAACTTTTCTAACTTATACATTTCATGAACCCACATATGGACCTAAATACTAGGCACTTTCTGCATAAATTTTCATGCAGAATTAAGAGTTCTAGAAAAAGCTACAACTATTTGAGTTTGTACTTTATCTCAGATGCTGAAAAATGTATTACAAAGATGCATATTCCATCATATCTTCCTGCTACTCCGGCAAATGTTAGAAGTGTCAGGAAAGAGGTCTTGATTATTACATATAATCCCAAGCCACTGGGTGAAATTCATGTAACTGCAAGAATATCAAAAATATAAAAAAGATGTGCATGCTACAAGTTCATTTGGTCCACAAGACAGGTGGGTCTCCACATGTAGACGGCAATGCAGATTACAGCACACAATGCAAATATACAAGTTTCTAACTTAAAATCCACTCCAGCTATCGCCATGGCATGTGCATAAACTGGGAGGTGAGGAATAGGTCAGAAACTGGGAGGAAAAAAAAAAAATCTGACTTTTTTTCCTATTAAAGTATAAATTTATGTGGAAAGGGCACAGTTGAAGGGAAGATGCTCTTTCACAATGCTTTACAGTCATGGCCTGGCCAAGTCATGTTTTTGACCTTCATGGCTCAAGATGAGAAAAATCCATTTCCGTGCCTGAAACACAGGACTACTGTGTGGAGTGTTACTGTAAATATTAGCAGTTTATTTCTGGCAGTTGGATCTTAACAGGGACGTCTACCAAAAATTTGTGGAACACAACCCTGCATTTCAATAATACCTTTGGTTTGGATAGCTGTAAGAAGCACATAAATGGAGGCCAGGGCAAACAGGCTTGTTTGGGGAGGGAAGAGGAGTAAGAGGAAGGAGGGACCAAAAAAGTGATGAAATGAGAACATCTGCTGAAGGGAAAGATGTTTGTGCCTAACAAACACACTCTTTTCAACAGGACTTCATCTACATAGCACACATCCTACAAGATGTTTAAAATTAAGCTGAACTAGTTTACCTACAGGATGCTCGGATTTTCATGGAACAACTTAGCATAAGATACCAGTCCTTTTTAGATATTTTTCCTAAAGCAGGCTCATAGAAGCCCAAGCAACTTATGTGTCCCTTCCTAAGCAACCGTGGACTGGCAGCATACCTCACTGCACTGCAAAATACACTCACTTGAATTCAGGCTACGGGTGATTAATCTGAGACGGACCCTGTATTTCACATTCCACCACAGCTCTTTCTAAGAAGGTAGATTTAAATCAGATCTAAACCATTTCAAAACAGGAGAGTTAACCTCTCTGTCTAGGGCTTCCATCTCAATTTCCTACAGTAATAGTCACATGACATGAACAGGTATCCGTAGGAAAACTTGTGGAGCTTCGTAATAATTGTATGTTAGGCATTTCTGATCCTCTTACCTGTCCCTTGCTAGCAATGTATTTCTGCCAGGAATAAGGCCTATATTTTGCCTTCTGGCTTAGCTTCAAAATGGTTGCCATTAAAAATAAACCCAGTCAGATATAAGACAAATGTTCCCTTATTTTCCTAGGGCTTGGGAAGGACAATCTTCCATTCAGCAGAACTAACAATTCCACTATCCATGAAGTGACAGGTTCAAAGTCCGTCTTGACAGTCAGCGGGGTCAGAAATGCGAATGAGACAGAAGAGTGAGGCCAGGCAGACCAGTGTTTGCCTTGATATTCATGTAAGTCATAAAATACTCAGTGCAGAAGTCATGACATTTTTATATTGAGAACAGCTATTTTAGAGGATGCTGAAGGGTTGTCATGGTTCCCTTGACCTCTGTATAGCTGGACACTGTGAGAACAAAGAGAACATACAGATCAAACTGGTTCAATAGGAGACTTTCCATTAATTTTTATGGCATCTGATGGTTGGGCCATTAAGCTATGAGGCTTTACAGACAAAAGTTACAAAAATAGGTTTAATAAAATGGGGTCAAACTGCATCACAGTTAAAACAGTTTTAGATTCTGTACAATAAGCAGAATGCACAATGGCACGTCTTGATATATAAGCTTTTGCAGCAGTTAGCTGAAATAACTGATACAGTCCACTGAGTTTAGAGCACAGTCACCCTAGACCCAGAAACTTTGTGTTAAACCAGAGCTATGTAAGCTTCTTCTAATTTATATTAAACCTTGCCCTATCTTTACATCAAAACAAACTCTTCCTCTTTTCAAAATTCTGCAAATGAAGTGTTTCCTTCAGTATTAGCATCATAATCCTTTTCCCCTTTTTCCTATAAAGCCCAAAAGTCTTTTTCAAGAAGGTATAACAAAGCATCTCTGGAAAAGCATTATGAATGTGATCTATGTCTTTCCCTTCGTAAATTAAAATCAGTTTGAAAGCATGCTACTGGGACCTCTCTCTCTGGCATACAACCAAGGAAGTCCTCTACATAAGATACAAAAATGTGTGTGTATGGAGATATAAATATATACATGCTAAGGAAAAAGTTGTATCTATGCAAATGTACATACTTTAAAAGTAGGGACTTATCACAAGTAGAACCAGCTTTCACATTCTTATCTTGAAGGACAAGATTACATGCAAAATTTATTCATGAAAAGTTAGTTCAATGCAACTTTAATGTCCAGCTTCCCTAATAACAGTACATTATCTTCTATCCTCCTTTCCCCGAGGTGATCTGCACTAAGCTTATCAAAACGTAACTCAACATTCTTGTCTGCTCTGATACCTGTCAGGCCACTACTATTCACCAGGCTGGTCAGCAGTCAGGCACAGGTTATCCTTGCCAGCTTGTAAAGCAGAACAAGTTATCAACTCCTTAAGATATGTAATAGCTGCACCTGACATCATATCTCATCTCTTGCTCTCACTGCCTCCTCCTTTTGCATGCTGTTTGCTGATACTTTCTCTCAAATTGTGTGGAAATGTGTCACTTCATGCACACCAGCTGCAGTGGGCTTCTCTCTTGAAGGAGCAGAAAAAAATTGTAAACAGGAGAATGGCAAGAATTAAGAAATTAACATATATGTAATTAAAGCACCACTAGGGAGATGGAGATTAATTTCTTGTTTCAGAATCAGGAAGTTCAGCACAAGTTATGGTGTGGCTTCATGCCTGAGTTAAACTAGAGCCTACTGAAATAGATATGCAAAAGTCAAACATGTTAAGCAGATGATGAAATAAATCATTACCTCAGTGAGCTGGCCATATCAACTGCAATAGTGAAGGAGATCCCATTAAAATTTGCAGATTTTCTTTATGTTTAGTAGTAACGTAGAGTCACGAAACCAAATCTTGTTACATTTAGGTCTACATAATTGAGGTATTACCTATTAAAATTACTATTAAAATAGTAGCCTACAAAACCAAAACAGAAAACACATAAAGAATAAATAAATAACTAAATGCAGATATTTAAAGACAAACAAACTGAGAAGACAACAGTATGTAACAGGACTACTGCATAAGCTCAGCAAGTTTGGCTTACAGTATTTCCCAAGGACTTAAGCTGCATGGTAGATTCAGAGAAAGAAAACTTTGGTCATGTTTATGTCCAAGTTTTACTACAAAAGCCATAGCAATTGATTTCTACTTTATACCAGTAATCACTAAGGGCATTCCCTTACAGATGGACATATAGGAGAAACACAATAAAACAATAAAATGCACTAATCTAAGTCAACTAACCAAAAGGCACTGAGATCATATCTAACAATGATTCTGCAATAGGAAATTCTGGTTTCATCTTCAACTGAGAAAAAAGTCAGAAAGAAAAGCACACAACAAAAAACTCCGGAAGCACTGCAAAATAAATGTTTCACTATGAATATACTCCTAGGAGTATGTTGAGATTTTATTTTAGGAATAAGCAATTGTTTTTCTACTATTTTTGCAACTCTATTCATCTGTAAGTCAACCTCCAGACATGAATGATATCCAGAGTATTAATACCATCTACCAGTACACTAATATTCTGCTTCCAGATGTGATTTTATTCTAACCTAAATCCTTCTATCCTATAAATGAAATATCTTATCAACATCATAAAACACTAAAGAAAGTACTTAACTAAACTTTGGATTTATGCATCCAAAATCACGACCATTGTTCCTCTCCGCTCATGTATTTTTCGAAGCATCACGTTAGTAGAGAATATTCATATTTACCTTAAACTTGGCTATGATTTATACCAGGATGGTCTGGCACAAATCAGGACATGTCTTGCCCAGAAAAAGGAAAGTATACTTAAAAAAAACCAAAACTTCTTAGCCTTCTTTCTCTGTTCCCCTGCTTCCTTAGTGCACCACTGTGCACTCCTCATCTCTTTATTTCTAGTACTTTGGGTTTGGAGTTTTTCCCCCCATCCCTTTTTTATTCTCCTGCTTGGCCCTCCCTAAGGACTACAGATTCCCCTGGCCCACTGAAGTAGAGCAGTAATGGCTTCAGGGATGCACCAATAAAGGAGGAGAGTCCTCCATGCCTTCCCTGATTTCTCACCACCTCAGCAGTCAAATCCTGCACGGGACCTTCCCCCCAAGCTACAATTACTAGAGAGTGGAGGAGAGAACGGAGGAGAGAGCAGAGTCCTCTCCCACTCTGCAGGGAAGCCAGAGCCTGGGAAAGCCCGGCAGAGACACAGTAGCCCCAGGTTTCTTCTGGCTGGATGAGCCTATTGCCTCATCTGCACTTATGGCAAGAGCTACAGGGCAGCACTGGGCCTTTGTTTCCTGCAGCACCCAGCTCAGAAACAAGCATCCCAACATTCAGAGATGCGACTACACTGTTATGAAGCTGGGTGTGACAGCATAATTACTTATTCCTCCATGTGCCATTTAAGACTACTTATAGGAGACAGGTACTCTCCTGCTATCCATCTGAAGGTTTTGGAAAGTGAATCTTGGAATATCTGCCTTTACCCTATAATTCAGGCTAACAGTGTAAAAAAATACTGAGCTGCACACCAAGGCATAACAGGGTCTCTGCTCGGTTTTGGGAGTAGGTATGGACATCTGTTATCCTGGCTGACGTGCCCTGTGGTACAGTTGTACTGTGCACTCCAGAGATGCAGCCCTTACTAAACTGGTGCAAGCACAGAGGGCAGCCCAGCTGTCAGCTGTGGAAAACTAGAACATCGACTTTAAACTGCTTTCTCAAACTCTGCTATTTTTTTATTTTTTTCCTACTAGAAATTCAGCAGCTTGCAGCCTGCAGGACACACCCAACACTTTTGCGTACCCAGGGACTAACCTCACCTTCACTCCTACTGCTTCCTGACGGGCCGTCTTTTACCAGTAAAGGAAACAACCACAGCTGAGCATGGCAGCAATCCATGTTTTCCCATGTAATATTAGCAGCAGAAGAAATGGTTTCCTGTAGCTCCCACAAGCAAGCTGTGCCCAGGCTCCCCTTCGCTGATGCCACCCATCCCACCTGACCCTGCCCTGAAGCGCATCAGTGAAGCCTCAGCTTTTGACGAGCAGTGGTACAGCTCTGTTAACACACACTCTCAACCCCTGTAGGTAGCATAGAAAATATAAACCCAATAGGCATCAAGTAAATATAAAGCTGCTCATGAAAAACTTCATGGTGCTGTGCTCAGGTTTTTTATTGCCTTAACTAAGCATCTTGAAATGTCTTTGGAGAGTGTTTTATTTAGGAGCAGTAATGCACAGTTACCAGGGGGTTTCAGTTCATTTAATTAAGTTGAATACAATTACACTCCAGTGGGTCTTAAAAATGCAAGAATCTATTTAAATATTATTTAGATGTGTATCTTAACTAACACAGCTTGCACAGGGCTTCACGTTTATATCAATTAGCGATATCAACCTAGCAATAAGAACTATCTCTTGCCAGCTTATAATCCTTTCTACTCTGGGATCTCATATTTTATTTGCTCATTTCCCTTTATCTGTGTACACTGAAGATGGGCTTTTTGCATTCCTGTGTGCTCATATTGCTCCATCAATGCCAAAGAGCTTCCCGATTAGGCTAAACGGGTCTCTTACTCAAATAAAAGAGAAATATTTCTGCCTATCTATAGGGTCTGGGCTTGAATAACTGAGTGGTTGCTTCATCTCCCAGGTGTTTCAAGCACATATTTCTCTGAAGAGATAATATGCACTTGATTATTTACAGGAGACCCCCAGCAAGCAGGATGCTAAGCACTTCTTTCAACAAAGGACTTAAACCCATGGGTGCTGTCAATCCAGTGGCTGTGCCCACTGATAACAGGCACGAGGACACTGAACGAAGCTGTGTCAGGGGAAATGCAGACGGGACATGAGGAAAAGCTTCTTCAATGAGAGGATGGTCAGTCAAGTACTTCCCAGACAAGTAGGCACAGCACTAAGCCTGTCAGAGTTCAAGAAGCATCTGAACAACATTCTTAGTTATATGGTTTAGTTTTAGGGAGTCCTGCAAGGAACAGTGAGTTGGGCTCTGATCCTTCTGGGCACCTTCCAACTTGAGATATTCTACGTTGCCTTTATTGGAGACTGAATGCATCGCTCAAGTGTTGCACATCAAATTGTTCCATATTTCAGTTCAAGGTGCATCTCTGAAGAGCCCCACATAGCTAAAGAGAGCATACAAAGTAGAAGCTGGAAGAATCCCCGTGTCTATAAAGCTCACAAAAAATCGTGCGTCTCTACAAAACCCAGTAGCTGGTTCCGAGCATTCCAAGGCCCTGAACCATAGGTTAAAAGACAACTGTAGATAAGATACTTGAACTTGGAGGGTAAGCTAGGTTGTTGCTTGAGCACCTTCTCTATGCATAGCAACTTGAACATCAAAAGGAGAGCATCCCACTAACTAACCATTTGTCGGGAGAGTTGTTGTGCCAAAGAAAAACATCTCACCTAGTTGTAAAAGTGACTGTAACACGAGAAGAAAGTTTCAGATGGAAGGAGTTTCCTCACAGACTATGCTTCTGAGATGAAAGAAGAAACTGCAGTCTCAGGAACACCAAACCATGAACTCGGCAAGAGCAGCAAACAACCTATGTACCAGGATGTATCAGAAGCACCACAAAACCAGTAGGGAGCTCTCTGAGCAAAAGGAAGATGTTATACCACTTTTCACAGTATGCACCATTATCAGTTTCAAATCAAAGGATGTATAGTAAATAAGGTGCCTCACACATAAAGAATCAGGACTTGAAGGGAAACAAAGATTTTTCTGTATGACTCTCTCAAGGAGAATGACATGTTTTCAGATGTGGCAATCTCTTCATAGCTTAAAAGGTATAACCCAAAACGCAAAGACTGGCTCAGAACGAGCTACGTTTGAACAGGGAGTCAAGGCATCAGACCGTCCCTAGCAAAATAGTAAATTGCACTCTCATCCTCAGCCTGTTTTAGCTAAACAGTCCTTTGCCACAAATTACCCATTTGAACCATCTGCTGGCAATACCTGGACAGCGTAATTTTACGTGACTCACATGCACATCAATGGTCACCCACCTATAGTCTATACTTGTCTTCAAGCAAAACTAAACCAAGGTGCAACCAACTAGACACAAAGGCTTGCTTTGCTCTCTGATATCCCTACTCAGCGCTTGAAGTGAGCCCTGTCATTTCTGAACCAGGCTCGCATCTCATTATTTACTTCCCACATGCTCCTTGCCCATCCACACCATTCGGCCACCTCCTCTGGGCCTCCCCGAAGCCAGCCTGCATGCTGACCTTCCCCTGACAAGGTCTCAGTGCTTGCTCCAGCCGTTTCCTGCCATGAAGGCAGCAATTCTTCCTGTCACATGATCCTTCCAAATCCCTCTTCCCAGCAGTTGCAAGTTACACTTCCCAGGTGGGACTCTGTTTTAACTTTCCTAGCCACAGAAATACAATTCTGGATACTGAGTCACTGCACCTCCATCTCTCGTCATCCTCCGTTTCCTCTTTAGATGAGAGGTATTTTCCTAAGAGAGGCACGATGCTGGAGAAAAAAAATTAATTGCTTTTTAAAAAAAAAAAAAAACACAAACCCAAGCTGCTTAAACCCACACAGCAACAGATCTGCCTTTCTTAGGTAGAAGGGCTAGAGAGGAGCTAAGACACTTTTTTTTGCCCCACTCCTCTCTCTTTCTCACAGCAGTTTACAAAATAACAATCTGGAAGCATTTTGCTGTACTTGTAATTAGGTTTGGAAGATGAAAAATGAAAATTTGTACGATCTTTTGTATTCTAAGTACATTCAAGACAAGGATTAAAAACCACAAGTAACTTGGCAAAGACTACTTGAAGAAAGTACCATTCTGTCGAGGGAAAAAGCAACACTGAGAACATCCACCTCTTTCTTTTCTCTCAATTTTGGCAACTAGGAATTCAACCTCCACGCTGACCAAACCCAATGAGACTCATCATGAGTAGGTTTGTAAGAAGGATATGCAAAAGCATCCCTTTCCCATTTATGCATGAATGCACACCACATGTGGTATGAAGCTATTCTTCATCATCATGCTAATATTTTGATTAAGTCCTTGACCTTATGTTCTCTGTTAACTTCCTGAGTTTGGATAGCTATCACGCAAAGCTTAGGTTTTACAAAGTTTATCCATCCGCATGTATATACTCACTCCTGGACACAAAATCCAAACAATACATTGCTGGATCTGGGCTGAGGAGGAAACAATATACCTCACAGAGCCAACACGTTCCGGTATCCCTTCAATTCGGTACATAACAGAACACGCTTTTTAAACGGAGGGAGATGACATCATTTCAAGCCCATTGCAAAATGCTTCGAATAAAGGTAGCCATAATTAAAGTGGAAAACCGAATTTTGAAGGACTGATAACCACTTTGCACTACCTACAACCCAGCAGTCTCCTCTGATGAAACACAAAGACTTTTCCCTAAGTCTCTCCAAACAACGAACAGGACACATCATCACAAAATAAAATACAATAAAATATACGCACCTCTCATTTTTAATTTGTACAGTGCATAGCAAGTAAGGTAGGAACTTCCACATATAAGCTGGAACACTAACAGAGAAATTCGAGTAACTGAAAAGAGACACCAGGAATTTGCCATTTTCCTCTTTAAGGAAAACACAACCTCAGAGAAACTTCAGAGAAGTATGGTATGTAAAACCTGAGAAAAACGTCCAAAGAATTTGCCATGTACGAAGATTCACAACATGCCATGCCAGCAGGAAATCTGCCTTTACTCAGCCCTTTTTCTCCAGTGAAATGAAAACAAACAGATCTAGGGAAACACGTTGAGTGGGGGGAGAGATGCCTGCTACTGCAGACACTCCAGTGCTCCAGCCACGCAGGAGCAGCAGTGCCTGTGCACCTTCACTGCCCTACCTGGAGCTACCTCTGCTGTCAACATTTTTCAAGGGATATAAGTAGTCTGCGTGCAGCCTGCTCTTCCTTTCACCAAAATCAGTGGCAAATCACAAGCGACCTCAGGGAAAGCAGGAACACAAACTGCTTCTGTGGTAGAGATCCCCCGCTGTGTTTGCTCTGCTGGACAAAAACACCAAACATATATATACTGAAGATGCAGGAAAAAAACAAGTACCTCTTCTGAGCCTAATGACTCCTCAGTCTGACACAGAGCATCATGTAAATCCAACAAAGAACAGGTCAGAAACCAGTCAACATGGCTGCGGCACTCCACAGGCACCAGCATACCTGCTCCATCGCCCATCAACGGCTGTATTTCTTGGTATCCCCAATGCGATAGCTGACCATGAGTTTTTGACTGTTGGCTCGACCATCTTATTTTTTTTTCTCATTTTAGAATACAGGATCTTTATCAGTCCTCCAATAAAATGTTGCACGTGAAAATACGTTCTCCCTAACTTTTGTATAAAACATCGCACAGTCCCACAACATACTCTGGGGGATCAAGTTTTGGAAGTTTAAACATATAGTCATCTGGAAGATAGAAATTTGATGACCGAAACCATGACTGACCCGGTCTGCAGTCTACCTCTGCCTTTTCCTGTTTTACAATGGTTATGTATGAATTCTAAGGTGGGAAAGAAGTCTAACAATGGCATGGAAATCACAACCTGCAAGTTGTGGTGCATGTTATGTTTGAATACAAATACACTTAGGTATAAACCAGATTTTTTTTTCTTATTTTCATCCTCACAGAGCATACATTTCAGTTTAAACACAAAGTACTTATCATCAGCTTTCAGAGCTACTGCACTAAGTTGGCCAACCACTAAAACTATGAAAAATTATTCTGTATAACTGAAGGCTATATTTAAGTCTGTACAGTGGATTGATAAAAACATGAAATATGTCAACATGGATGGTGAAAAGATATGAGCTTCAATTTAGCAGTAGAAAATGAGTATCTTCAATTTCCACTCCATCCTTAGGATTGCACTAGACATTTCTGGTGTAGAAAACCCTTTCAGCTAAGCTGGAATACGTGGAAAGCTCCTGTTGGAAAGACTGCAAGCACAAAATGCAAAGAGGATGACTATGTTTCAGAAACGTAACAGATACAGATAAACAGAGATAACAGACAGAACTCAAACATCCAAACATCTCTCCAGTTCTAAGTGCATAAACCCCACAGATTCTACAGCAATGACATATCACTTCTAGAGGCATGTATGACTGGCAAGATGTTATTCTGGCAAGCAAAATACCTTTAAAGCCTAAAATGCCTTTTTCCTGAAGTGCAGTGTAATCCTACGCAACCAGCCCTAGCACATGCTTTCACCCAAGCTCTAGGTATGGATGTACACTCACTGAAAGAACTTTAAACAGTGCCACCATGGTGCAATGAGATCTCCCAATAAGTGCTCTCAAATCCATGTTTTTTCCTGCATTAGGTTAGACCAGGGTTATGGTCAAACAGAGAGTGAGCTCTGCACAGCAGGGTCAACGTGGTGCTGGCAGTGAAGGAATCAGGAGGCTCAACTGATCTAAGCTTGTGAAGGAACAATAAAAGTTGCTTTTTCCTTTCTCATTGAAAACCTACAGGCCACACACTGCTGCTGTATAAATAAACTTTGTCCCTTAGGCTCATGAAGTTTTTATGTAAACAGGGCAGAAATTAGACCCTTTATATTTTGTTCTTATCTTCATCTTTTGTTTCCATCATACCCATCAGCACTACACAAAGCATCTTCAGTTGCAAGCGAGAGGGTTAGAAGCATCCTACAATCAAGAGATTGCTCATGTACTCTTGATTTTATATCGTAACAAGCATGGCACTGTTCTCACTACCATCTATTGACTCTCGTCATGCTTGCTGCAAATCATTCAAAGCATTGCTTATATTATTGTATTAGTTACCTAAACCCCCTTTTCATGCACACCCTCCCACACACAGAGAATACACTGAAAGGGCAAAATACTGCAATATAAAATTTTAGTAAGCTGTTACCAGCTGTAAGCAAAAAGCACTGCATGTCACTGCAAATACAGCAACAATAACGAAACAGAAAAGGCTGGGTGATTCGGCTTTGGCAGGGGGGTTGGATGAAATGGTCCCTTCCAAGCCCTGCCATTCTATGATTCCTGATAGTAAGCTTCAATGTGTGTGTTTACTCATGCACATAAGAACATTATTTTTTCCATCTGAAAGCCTGACCATGTAAATTGATCTCAACAGCATATCTCCGTGTAGGGCCACAGGGAATTCAAATCTGCAAAATTTAGTGGGCTTGCAGCAGAGCAGACCTGCAACAGTGTTCCAACCAGATCGCACTCAGATCACAACACGGATATTAAGAACCAGTTCTCCAAATTATCGTATAACTCTCCATAAAAAAAGCCTGGAATTTTGATTTATAAATCATTGTTGTATTATATTCTTATGCTTGTCCATCTAATTTTCCAGTTATACCCTGCTTAAAACTTTTCCCTACTCTCAGTTTCAAACTCTTCATAGGAAATGTGCCTCAAATTAGTACATAGCCCGAAAATCTTATCTAGGTGTCATTAAAACTTAATGGTTAAAGTATTTTATTATCCTGATCTTAGTTCAGATAAATATAGTACATTACAACTTTGTGCCTCAAAACACGGCAGTAGACAAGAAAGGTCCACTATTACTGTAAACCAGGAAAAATGTTCCCCATTCTTCAGGAAGATGAAAGTAGAGCCAGCATGCCCACATCTGACCCACATCACAGCTACTGCACAGCAGTGAGGGCAGGTCTGTTTATTTTTCGAGTTGTTATAATGGAAATCTGTGTTATGAACTCCAGGGTCCGAATGTGCTTCAGTAAACTACACTGCAATTTTTTTCCTGCCAATGGGACAGGTGCATCTCTTGATGACAATGAGAAATAAAAGCCTTTCATATCTCTTTATCTAATCACACAACACATGTCTACATACTTCTTCAATGGAGCATATGCTTTTATACATATAGTTCCTTCTTTTTGTTCATTTCCTCATGAAAAAAATGGAATCCAAATTCTTGCTAAGCCACCTCAGCATTTCCTCAGTCACTACTACCACCTTCCTCCTTCTCCCATCACCAGTAAGGGCAACACACAAAGGGGCAGGTTCCTTAGTCATTGCCAGCCACGCAATCGCAACCAGGAAAATGATTAGCAGCTCTTTATATTAGAACAGGCATTGTAGGAAATCACTTTGCTGGGTAATGACAAAGTAATTCTTATTCTTCCTGTGTTACTGAACCTCCTGAAGTCCAAGCACAACACGTGCTCTACAACCATTGAAACCATGACAATGGGATAAGTAAGAAAGATGAAAGCAAGCCTGTGCTGCTGCATGAGGGAACACCTACTACCAGAGATTCCAAAAGTTGCTGGGCACACAGGAATTCCTTCCTCCATTGTGCCATCTCTGGAAGGAAAGAAGTCCTGAAGGAGACAAGCCCAGAGCCAAAGCTGGAGCAGTTCAACTGGGGTCTGAAGGGAAATGGAAGTCCTTTCTCCCCTCTGACTCAAATTCCCTTGCCCTGGGCACTGCCCATTTCATCCATCCGTCGGCCCTGCACCACGTCCAGCAGTGATCTTGCTCTGCTGTGGCCTGGTCCCTCTGCTCAGCTCACACAGTTTCATACCTCCGTGCTCTTCTGTTTGCACCGCATCTCATGCAATCAGCAGTAATTTACATCGATTCTAGACAGCATCAGAAAAAGCTAGATTAATCATTACCTATTCTGTAAAATGCCATTTGCTCTGAGTTAGATGGAAAATAAGAGTTTTTCACCTGATTATAGAAAACGGTAACCAGCATGTGTAGCAAAATACCTTGCATTCAACACATTCTTGTTCAACATATTCATCAATGACGCGGATGAACGGACGGAGCGTACCCTCAGCAAAACTGGGAGGAGTGGCTAACACACCAGAAGGCTGCGCTGCCATTCAGTGAGATCTGGACAGGCTGGAGAGTTGGGCAAAGCGGAAGGTAATGAAGTTCAACAAGGGAAAGTGTAGAGTCCTGCACCTGGGGAAGAATAAGCTCACGCACCAGAACAGGTTAGGGGTTAACCAGCTGGAAAGCAGCTCTGCAAAGGACCCAGCAGTCCTCATGGACAACAGATTAACCACGAGCCAGCAGTGTGCTCCTGTAGCAAAGAAGGCCAATGTTATCCTGGGGTACATTAAAAAGAGTGTGATCAGCAGATCAAAGGAACTTCTCCTGCCCCCCTACTCTGCCATACCAACGCGACGTCTGGAGTACTGTGTCCAGTTCTGGGCTCCCCAGTCCAAGCGATACAGAGAGATACGGAAGAGAGACCAGTGAAGGGCTACGGAGATGATCAGGGGACTGGAACATCTTCCTTATGGGGAAAGGCTGGGAAACCTGAATCTGTTTAGTCTGGAGAAGAGAGGGGATCTTATTAATATTTATAAGTATCTAAGGGGCAGGCATCTAGAGGATGGGGGCAGTCTGTTTTCAGTGGTGCCCAGCAAAAACACAAGGGGCAGCAGGAGCAAACTGGAACCCAGGAAGTTTCACTTCGACAAGAGGAAAAACTTCTTCAATGTGAAAGTGACAGAGCCCTGGAACAGGCTGCCCAGAGAGGCTGTGGAGTCTCCTGCTCAGGAGACTTTCAAAACCCACATGGCTGTGATGTTGTGCAACCTGGCCTAGGAGAACCTGCTTTAGTAGAGGGGTTGGAGGAGATGATCCCCAGAGGTCCCTTTCAACCCCCACCACATAGGTGATTCCACGTAGTAAAATTCCTTTAAGTGCTTACTGTCCTGCATGTGCAACACTTCTTCATTTTCCAAACCAATTTTCACATTTTCTTCCTGTTCACAGCATGCCATTTCTTCACATCCATAAAAGAAATGACAAATCATTACAGGTAAATTCTGGCAATCAGGTATTCCAAATAAAATTTTATCCCCAAGATTAAGTTAAGTTTACCTTAAACTTATAGTTATCCTCTAGTAAACAGTAGTTCATAGCAGACAAAGAAAGGTATATATAAACCTTCCCTACCTTTTCCTCTGCAATTCAAAGGCCAGGGAAACCCAGAGTTTACTTTCAAGGAAGACCGAAGAGAGCACCAGAACCAAAACTCTTATCATTCCTGAACACACAGGGTCTCGTGGAGACTAAACTCTGATGGAGACATCTGTTTTATGTGACTTGACATGGAAGAAAAAGCCTAGAACCAAAGGTTATCTCTATGAGTTGTCTTCCTTCATAAAGGGATTAGCGTTGCTAGGCGTAACATCGCACGGAGATGAAAGGAGATGCAACAGGTTAAGTTCAAAATATCAAATTGAATCCAACACCTAAACTGACAGTCAGTCACTCTCTGTTTTCATTTCTTTATTTGAAAGCAAAATATAATCCATGGTTTTGTAAAATAGAAAAACACAACATCTGCTATCTTGGAAAGCAGAGGCCAGGTCTTCTGGTTTTATCCTTACTGTTGCAACTGGGATGTGCTTTAAAAACACGCTCCAAAGTACAAGTCAGAACAACAGCGTTTTCAAGCACAACATCCCAAAGTGCTCTTTTAGCTAACTACACAGTGCTACAGCCATTTTGCCAACATGTCTATAAAAATACAGAAAAAAAACCCTCCAAATTAGTATATTGCATTTTCAAAAGCATGTTCTACCTGGAGCAGCTAGTCAGTTGCTAGAGCAGCCTCTCCATGCCAAGCAGAGATCATAGAAATGGAGTCACCTGAGTAAGACACTTGGAGAGGAACCGAGTAGAGAGATTTCCACGGGAAGTCACAGCGACCTAACGATTGTTTAAGGAAGAGCAATCCTGTGCAGCCGGTGTGAGCTGCCACAACTCCTCCGAGCAGCCCTCTGACTGCTTTTATCAGTTGTGGATCTACTTCCCCAATCTCTCCAGATATCCAGGCTCTCTGGCTTAATATCAAATTCCCATCCCCAAAGTATGCTAGCCAGTGTGTAATTACATTTTATCACAGTAGTATTATCAGCTGGCATCTTTCTCTCTTTTGATTTGCTACTTTATTACCTTGATAAGAAATTCAAATAGTCCCTGAAATGCAGAGAGCGAGAGAGATTGTGTATGTAAATATTAGGACTCCTAGTAGAAAGCCAGGTGAGCTTTATTGTCCTCAAAATACTCTGTTCTCTTTAACTAGCTGCATATGGTGGGAAAGCACTCGTTTTCTCTTAGTGCAATTGCAAAATACTATTGAAAAATTAAGAATCTTTTTTTTTTCCAGCTCTTATAATCAATTCAACAGTTTGAATTAAGGAACTAGCAATAACATTGAAATAAAAAGCTATAAAGACTTCTAATTTCATTACAGCTCTTTCAAGTTCTACTGTATCATTTGTGTCTTTGCTATTGAAGATGAAAGATCCTCACAAAAACAGATATTTTCTTCAGTGAAATCCCTGCTCTATCAAAACTGATCAGTTTTGCCAGTGAGTTCATTAATGACAGGATTTGACCCAGATACCTTAGATGCCGTGCGAGAAGAACATTCCATGAAGAAAGATATGGAGAGTCTTCCTTCTACTAAGGTCAATATCTCCCATTTTGAAAGCACATTTTTAAGAGAATAATGTTTACTATTTATTTTCACTTCATATTATGATTTGTTCTCAGATCTGATCCCGTACAAACCTTCAGACTCCTAGCAACAGAGTTTCCTATCACCACATCAATACATGATTCTATGCCAAAAACATCCCTTTTTAGTGTTGAGTTTTGCAGATGCAGAGAATTTCTTTATTACTACTCATGATTCACCTACTGCAATCTAAAACTTTAATACACTTCCAGCATCCATTGCTGCTTTGACACACTGAAAATTGTAATTAACCAGTACATTCCAACATGTGCTTGCTATAGACTAAGCAAAAACTTTAAAATATAATTATGTTATCTAGTGAGCTCCATTAACAGCACAAGTATCTTTGAGGTGCTTATACCACAGCTGAACCTATGGAATATTTCATTAGAATAAATGCAAAAGGGAAGAGTAACATTTACTTCAGCAAAATCCAAATATAGCTGCAAGTACACTTAATAATTGTCAAGTACAGGGAGAGTTATTATGTGACTTCAAAGTCCATAATATAGGCTGCTTACAAGCAGCACTTAAGAATTATTTGCTCCCCCTCCAGACCTGGGATCTGCCATCACAGGTTCCTGATAATGAGATCCTATTTTAAGGAACTTATCTAAATGTACACCAGCAATGAAATATAGTTATCCAGTGAGTGAGAGGGGTTCAATTTGTATTTGAAGTAACTACAGTACTAAATACCAGCTGAGCTGATTTCCATGGCCTCTCATCCTAAATTTGCACCACAGACACCACCATGCCCCACAAGGCTTTCAGCAAGGCCAGTGGGAGGAAGGCGACACCATCTCCTCTTCCTCCCCACTGCTGTAACTCCTCAGCACGAGGAAGACAGTATCAGACATTTCATCATTTTTATGAAGAACATCTTTTTCACACTAAAGATAGCAAAGTGGGGGAACAGGCTGCACAGAGAGATCGTGCAGTTTCTGTCCCTGGAGGTTCTCAAGACCCAACTGGATGAAGCCCCAAGCAATCTCACTACCTCAGCGATCTCCCTGCTTCAGCTCGAGGTCAGGCTAGATGCCACCTGAGGTCCTTGCTAACCTGCATCATCTTGTGATCACTGCTTAAGAATGCAATTTTCTCTCTCTCACTTGATCGGTAAGCTTTTGATGATCACCTTCTTTCTTCATTTCATTCTCGTTTTCCTCTCCCAAAACCCTGGCTCTTCTCTCTTGCTTCTTCCTCTCTTCTAGTGCATTCCTTTGGTAGCTTTAAAGGTCA
Organism: Baryphthengus martii; assembly: GCA_013396935.1. Lineage (NCBI taxonomy): Eukaryota > Metazoa > Chordata > Aves > Coraciiformes > Momotidae > Baryphthengus > Baryphthengus martii. The sequence goes on along the minus strand of VWZK01016863.1, from coordinate 3,403 downwards.
TGCAGGGCCAACCTGCACCAGCTTCTTGGTTCATAGGGCCATTCCCGGAGAACCACTCCAGTGTCTACCTCTGTGCTCCCTAGACATTTTGGCTCATGAATTACTGTAATTTAAGACCCATACTCACTTAATTGACAACACGAAAGAACTAAGACAGCAATGCAGGCCACTGTTGTAGGCCTCATGGACCACGACCATCTACAGACTTCCACTTGGAAGCCATAAATCTAGTTTACTTTTTGCCTTTCACAGCACAAGTTTGAAAGTGACAAAGCTCTATATTCCCCAAGATAAGCAATGAAAAATGCACTGGAGCTATCTCTTTGTTGCCTTTAGAAAAGGACAAAGCACTAAATAAGTTTATACTGAGTTCATATTAAGACACATTTTGCGGCCGCAAAGACTAGAAACTCCTTAAAAACCTAAATATGAAGAAAGGTGACAGCTTGCAATGAGAAGAGCTTCTGTCTTCCCTCAGATAAGTTACTATTTGAGACTCAACACAAGGATATCTTTTCATATTTGTAATTGCGTTGCAACGCAAAACACTGCAGCAATAAAAGATAATAGTGCTGGGTAATGTTCGCAACAGCTATAAACCAGCAGCTTCATAGTTACAAGACGATTCCTTCCTGTAAAGCAGACCAACTCTAAGACAAATGACTTCAGCTTAGTTTTATTAGAAGACAAGTAATAATTAAATAGTTCTGTTTTCCCAGGAAGGAGACTAGCTTCTACAGCCAGAAGAAACCTATTCAAATGATTAGTTGTGTGAGAATCAGATCTTTTTCTGCGCTGAGCTCCAGCATGCTAGGCTGTTGGTTTGGCCTCCTCAAACACTCCTTCCCAAGCATCCAATAGCACTTTGCTCTTACTAAATGCAGTACTGAAACCTGCCAGAAAAAGAGAGAAAGAGACTGTTCATAAAGTACCAACTGTGTGCTCCCTACAAACTGGCAGAAGTGACTCTGCTTGCATTCTTAGATTAAAATTGTCAACAGTGAAAGAGTGTACGCAACCGGGGGCTATTAAACTGAATATCATGTCAGTGGAAAAGTTCTATGAAGAAAAGAAACGAGGCAGGTTTTTTAATTGTACTTTGAATATTAACAATCAAGTCCATGTGGAAAAAAACAACCCTGCAGCATAAAATGCTAATTAAATTCTCTGCTCAATACTGCAACGCTTCTGAATTAGATCCTATAGCTTTACTATTCATTATGTTCCACAGCAGTTTTCAAAAAGGTATTTCTCGTAATGTTCTTTCATTTCTGTTGGTTAAATATTAACAACAAAACGTAATACGTATCAAGGCTATTCATTTGCTTTTTAAAATGAATAAACAGGCCCTTCACTGCTGATTACCACATTCCTGTATCACTGGAAGATCGCCAGCTCCACTAGGGATATAACATTAGTATTTGTTTTTTTGCTGAGTGGCAGTCCTCTGTGGTAATTACCATCTTGAACCTAAAGTAAATATTATTCTCTCGCTGCAAGTAGAAATAAAGAATCGGACTCCTCCTGTATTTTCACAGTTTGCCATCCAGCCCGTCCCGTCGGCACGCTACGTGCCCACTAAAATGTAATTCCTTGAGCCCTTGTTAACCGGGGCCATCTCTTTTGTTTGTAATCAGCGAATTACGAAGATTAGTCCCTCCTCAAAAGATCACCGGCGCAGAAACTCCACGGGTCGTAACCGAGCAACTCGTTCCCAAAAAATCTATCGGGAGTAAGAGCTTCAACCCCGGCACCCGGGAGTGCCGCAGGGCACGGGGCAGCGCAGCGGGGCGGGCAGGGGGGCGGTCGCGCCCGGGACACACGGGAGCACAAGGGGACACACACGGAGGTACAAAGGGGAGCTCCCCACACGCAAGGCTTCTCCCGAGCCCGGCGCAGGGACGCCAAACACGTGCGTGGAACGTAAAGATAGCAACACGGCGGCCTTTCGCCCAAATTTAAGCGAACCCGCCGGCACGCTGGAGCCGCGGGAAACAATGCGCCCATTGATCAGCCCAAACAAGCTCTCCTGGGTGTGTAAACAGGCGCGGGGTCTGGTCTGCTCCGGTAAACAGTCCCAAGCCCCGGCTCTTCAGCGGCTCTGGGCGCTGCGCTGTTGCCTCTCCTACGGTGACAGCCGAGAAAACTTTTACTCCCGAATCGTGATAGAAGCGACCGCTGACACAATACTTGAGTTCACCCACGGAATTCGTTTTTGCGGGATGTACGAGCCCGCACGACAAGGACAACTCTCTAACTAGGGCAAACTCCGCAGCAGGTGCCAGGGAGACCAGGCGTCCTGGCGAGGGCTTCGCCGCCCGCCGCCTCCCGATAAGGGAGGAGAGCAGCGCCGGGGAGCGGCGCTCCGCAGCCCACCCCGTCCCGCGGCAGGCTCCCCCAAGAGCGATACCGCCCCTGCACCCGGCCCGGCCACACTCACCAGGATGCCCATCACGNGTGCCAGCGCCTCACCCGACTGCAGGCAGCAAAGGCAGGAGCCCTGTCTTAACATCATCGCGGAATGACGGTGGCAGCCGCCCTCGTTACGTGGCCGGCGAGAGAAGAGGCGCCCGGATAATTCGGATTTTTAGTTTAAGCACCGGGATGGTATCGTTCTCCTGAGGAGCGGTCTGTCGCCCATCGCCTCGTGAAAGGCGAAGCTCTCTTTAGGGAGGGACGCTAGAAACGCTGCCTCCATCTATGCCTCCTGTTACTACACCCTCCTCCCCACACATACACGGTAATGAAATTAAATAATCACTAATTACAGACAGCAGTAGGGATGCTCCTGCATCCTTTTTAGGAAAGAGCTGCGTGCCCGAGCTCACACACACGAACACACCTGTGTTGGGGAAGGTGCATTAAGTAACGGTGGCCAAACTCCACCACCTGTGGATGGAAGAAATGGGAGAAGGAGGACCCAAAAGACCTTTCCTACTACCTCACACCTCCCTCCCTCCCAGCTTCTGCCAGGAGCAGCAGCAAAAAAATCCTTTACTCTACTCATCCCTAAGCATTGAAATGGTTAGATGTGTCTTGAAAAGCTACTGTTCCAAACTGTTGTGTATTGGAAGCACCTGTCTGCATAGTGGTGGGGAAAAGTGATGTATTTAATAGAGACGGAGCTGACATGCAATGCCCTCAGGAGCTCACATCTTTGACCAGTTAGCAGCTTCTCCAGTATCCCAGTAGCCCTGCTTGTTGCTAGCTGTTTTGTGCCCTGCACCACTGACACACAACCCAAGCCCTAGCATGGCACCCGGGCTCTCCTCCAGGCTCCACGTTTAGCCTTGGGGTCTCCTATCACCGGGTTCCCCACAGCTGGCCCCACAGCTGACACAGCGCACACTGACTGCGCCACACCAGTGGCCTGAGAGGGCTGCAGCAACAAATGATACCATTT